>JAOSBO010000007.1:7210446-7225134 GCA_027563915.1 Erythroxylum rotundifolium
CACCAAATATCTGAGTATAACAATAGAATTAATTTCCACTTAACGGTCATATCCTCAACACTTTTATTCTTTTCTACCAAACTCTTTCAATTGGATTACTTTTGCTTATCCAATAATGTTGAATAAGAAACTTTGGAGACATTTTACAAATGCATCCTTCTAATCCAAGCTCTAATACCAACTTATTAGACCCCCTCTTAACAAGACCTTGGGTAAACTGTGTAGTGTTAACCTGATACTTAGGTGCTAAGTTAACCCTATAAGTGCACATGACTTAGCGTGTTTGTACATTCTATCCATCTAGTTACCATTCAATTATTAATATATTTTAAGTCTAAATAGGCATTATTCATTCATTCATTCATTCACCACAGTAGTCTAAGTGTAATCCCATCATTGTCGAGTACGAAAGTTCAAATCTAACTAGGTTACCACTTAATAATATTAGTTTACAATTTCATTAAAACATTAATCCCCCAACAGCAACATTGACATTCAAAGACATAGTGTTTCAAATAAATGTGAAGAATGAGATCAATTAGATAACTTTGCTCAACCTTGTCTAGACTTTACTCACACTAACTGTTACTGCTGCTAGCTAGTCGACTATATTTTTTTTCCTTTTTATGGGAAGGGAAAAATAACGAAAACGTGAGTATTACACTATGTGAGGGAAAAACCTTACTCATAATTGCTCATGAAACAGAAAATTCATTTTTATTTCAAAAATTATTTTGGTTTATAAAAACAAGTAGTAAGTTCATCACCTATGTTCACACATAATCATGCCTAATAATGTAATAATAACACTCCAACATAAGCTTCATGTACATCAAGACATAAGTTTGATTGTCATATTTCATATCAAGGTTTAAGCAAGACATCTACTCTAAAATC
This sequence comes from Erythroxylum rotundifolium, assembly GCA_027563915.1. Taxonomy (NCBI): domain Eukaryota; kingdom Viridiplantae; phylum Streptophyta; class Magnoliopsida; order Malpighiales; family Erythroxylaceae; genus Erythroxylum; species Erythroxylum rotundifolium. The sequence goes on from JAOSBO010000007.1 coordinate 7,211,344, forward strand.
AAGCATCATCATAATCATTAAAGCACAAGTTCATTAGTAACCATAATTATTAACCATTGAATCTTGATTTGTATTTTGATTGAATTATCACATTATTATGATTATGTAGTCATGTCGTGCACTTGTACTTCAAGCAATTACTCCATATTAAAATAGTATATTTCTCTAGAAATGATTATGTATTTGTAAGTTTTGTGATAAGCTAATTACTAAGAATTAGTATCTTCATTTTTGTATCATTACGATGTGTTTATATAATTATACTGTTGGTTTGATTTTATTGTAATTTTTTAGAGGATGAAACAACATTTTACTATTAATATAAATGAATTGATGCTTAATGAAGTTAGGAAGTTTGATTATTAAAGAAAATAAAATAAATTATAACCCTTTAATGAAATGGATGAGACATACTACTTGTCCAAATATAGGATGTCATAAGATTACACAAGAAAAGAATTTGATAATTTATCTAATAGTTTTTCTTCCTTTGAAATATAATATGCAATGTTGAAAAACTAAATGTGATCAAATCATAGGTGAAGCAAAAAATTAAATGATAAAATCTCAGTAATTAAATAACCTTAAAAACGTTGATCATAAAAGTAATTAAATTGTACTTGATTTGAATTCTTGTTGGATCCTTTTATAACGTATTACCCATGAGCTGTTCAAGCTTCCAGGCTCTATCGATATCTGATAATAGTAAACTACATCATCTTTTAAGGAATAGTTTGATATGTGTTTAGACGTTAATTCGATCACTTGGTATGTGTTTAGGTTCAAATTGTGTTAGTTTGTGATTTATTTGTGGTTTAAATGTTTTATAGGTTAATACAAGTCTTTGAGCTTAAATATTATGTTTATGAGGTACCTTGATGTGTTTTCTAGTATTTCAGGGTCAATATCAAAGATTGGAGGAGTTCCGAAGGGAATCTGGGCCACAACACAGTCCCATGATTGTGACAATTAGCCCGCGATCATGACAGAAACTCCAGGTTTGGCCATGCCACGATTGTGACAAAAGGCTCAGATGTGAGCCACGTTCATGGTCTGCAAGGTTACAATTGTGGCCTACGTCAGGCAGACACGCAGAATCTGATGAATTTCATTTTTTAAGGGATCTTTTGGATCTTTCAGGACCCCAACAAAGTCCTAGAGTAACCTAAAACACAAAAGAGTATAAAAAGAACATAAAGAAGCAGAGAAAAAGAGGATTTTTCAAGCAGCAACCATTGAAACCCAAAAGGGAGAATACCGAGAAAGAGAAAAGAGAAGAAGGAAGAGGAAGAAGAGGAAGACAAAGATGAATCGAAGTGTGTCTCGGATCAAGAGGTTTTCTGATGTTGTTGCCTTCTATTAGTTATTTCAAGTTTTATTTCCTTTTCATTTTGATTTTATTTATGTATAGAACTGAGATGGAAAGTATGATGATAGGATTTGGAATATTGATGATGTTTTAAATTCTAATTCGAGATGTTATTTTGATTTAATGTTATCTATGTTAATTTGTTATTAAATTGGGTATTGTGATTTGTTACATTTCTTGCATAATTTAGTAATAAACTGAGTGGATGAACAAAATAAAAAATGATTGGATCAGATTAATGAGAGTTAGGTGATTTAACAGAATTCGTAATGAATTAGATTGGTAATTGTGCGGAGAGAGATTCCGTGTAAGACCCGATAGTTTATTAGAGTGCTTTAGATCTAATTAGGATTGTGAGTCTTTTGTTAATTGAGAGATTAAAAATTTCATAATCTAGTTAGGGCTTATAAACTAAGGTTAAATAGTTATAACTCAAGATAGAGTAATCAGCCATAAGATAGTCTAGAACCGATGCATATTAAAGCATAATTGGCTAGGTTAGCATTGATGATAGGTAAAATCTCCTTTCTTATAACTTGGTTAATTTCTCTTGTTTGATTTCCATTATGTTTCTGCATTGCTAAAATTTCATTTCTTTTATGTTAATTTTTGAATTACAACTCTTGCCAATTAATTTCTTGAATTTACTTTTCTTATGAATTTTAATTTCATTATTTCAATTTCAATTTCCTTAGCCTTAGATAACATAGAATTAAATTAGTCTCCCTCCTCATGGGGTCAGCACCCCTTATACTTCATTCACAACCCATGCGTTTGTAGTATTTAAGAGCTTATAAAAGTTAAAGCTTAAATGACAACATCAAGTTTTTAGCATCGTTAGTAGGGAGGCGTAGATTAGTTTTAAAAACACGTTGATTTGGACATCATAAGGCAGCGATGAAGAATCCAGAAAATTAGATATCAAGAAGAGATGAAAAGAATGATCATGGAGGATATATATTATAGGGAGCAAAGGACTCTTATGGACTTCAATGAGCCCCAATTTAGTTGGAGAAATCATCATCCTTATATGAACACATACATTTCGGGGTGGCAAAACCACTAGATTTCTATGGGTCTAACAGTGTAAGTACTCACATGGAACATCAAGACCTATTAGAATTTCTGCAAGATGAGCCCAGTTTATGAGATTCCAAATTGGAAAAAAATTATGGATAATCTAACAGACATGGAAGAGACCCAAAAGAGACTGGAAGAGCAATTTGAGTAGGTAATAGAAAATCATGCCTCTTTTATCGACAACCTCGAGATTCAAGTGAGACAACTTTCTCGTAAATTTTGCAAGAGAAGTGTGAAAGACTCTGTGAGTAATATAGAAGTACATCAACGAGAGCAATATGACCCTATCATACTTATAAATGGGGAAGAGCAAGAAAAACTAGTGGGAAATCAATGTAAACCCCATCTTGTAGAACACCAAGAGATAAAGAAAGAGGATGAAGAAAACAATGACAACCCTCCCCATTATCCACCAATTCTTGATATAATATGCTTGAACATTGAACAAACTTAGGAAGATGTCCATGAAGAGAACCTCATCATTCGGATTAGTTATGACCAAGTAACATTCAATATGAATGATGTATTAAAGAATTGGTAGGAGGGCGACTCATTCAAAAAAATTAATATGTTCGAATCTTTCAAGGAATGGGAGGACGAAGAATAGTTCACAATGGACATCAAGTTTGAAGAAGTTACGGAAGTCTATGTTCAAGAAGCTAAAGAAAAAGAGGAGATGAGGGCGAATGAGGAAGAAATAAGAAAATAATAACTCACCGACTTACTGGGAAAACTACTAGATTCCATGGAAGATTTAGGGAGTTTTATTATTCCCAATTTTGTTAACAATTCACTCGAAAAAAGGACATTACTGAGCTTAATTGGTTTACATAATTTTATCAATATTGTCTTTCTGATCATTTTTCAATTTGTAGCTTACTTACAGGCTACAAAACTGATGTTGAACGAAAAGGGCATAAGTAAGCTGCTCATAATTGATCTTGTTTGAGTTTCCAATGATAGAAGAGTGTCAAGCTAATGAAGTTAAAAGTAGCACTGAATGGGGCAACCCATGGTTTTAAATTACCAGTTATTTCTTTGATTTTGGATAAGTTGAACTTCGTAGTTAGGATGTTTAGTTCCAAATAAATATCATAGAAGAGTAAGGCATTAATTTTGATGATCGGGAAGGAAAGTATACTGAGGTAATAGAGCTAAAAAGAAGTTAGGAAAGGAAAAAATGAAAAAATAAAAAACGGTGAAATGTTCGTGGCCTGCAGTATGGTAAACCTATCCACACAATTTTCAACTAAATTTTTTACCATTTTACCATTCCTTCACTTATATATTCATTTCCTACTTCACTTTTTCACTCACTTTCATTTTAACTTTATCACTCTAAGTTTAGAACCTCCAAATGTTGTCACTTCTCTTTAATCAACTTCCAAATTTCCACTTTATTCTAACTTCCACTTACTTATAGTCCATTATACCGCACATTAAGTAATCAGTGAAGCGCAACCAATCATCAGGAAGAAATCAAGTTTCGGCATAAGGGTGAAGGAATAGGGTGGCAAATTTTAGAGCACCCTTCCTAATCTACACAGAGGAGAAAAGTATTCAATTCCAATCCCTTAATGTTAAACAGATAGTTGTCCCAAAATACTTTTATTTTGCTACGCTTGATAGGCTAGAATTGTGAGATAGGTTCGAGAATTTAGCGTAAAGAATTCAAAGTAATTTTATACAGTTCCAATATCCTCTCTACCAGGAGCTCACCCTCAAATCCTTCACTTCCCTTCATTTTAAACCCAGTTGCCCTAAGGAAATGTGGTTTAGGTTGCAGGGATAATAACCTTATGAGCTGAACATTGAAATTACGTGTTATATTTACAATTTGCTTAATTCTTCCATTGTCGATCAGCATGATAACTTTCGTGCTTCCCGCTGTTGGAATGAGCTTACTACTGGGTTGGAGTGGCTCGACTCCTAGCATGCCCATAACTATACAAAGCCATGGGCACTTGTTGTTACATAAATTCATATGTCAAATGGTTTTTGACAAATCAGAAACCAACAAGTGCTCAAAAAAGGAACTTTTTTTGTTGTCGCATATGGATCATGTCATCCAGTATAGACCTCCACACATGTGCTCAATGCCATTGTTGTGACTCTACATAAAAGGAACAATAATTTGGGTATAAGGTACTTGGTTTCTGTCATTGTTGAGTACTATGGTATGAATTATAGTGGTCTAACCATCTACGTCCTTGATTTTCTAATCACCATCACTTGTAGCGTGTTTAAATCCTAAAATCCTATAACATGGAACTCTGGGGCATCAACCAAAAAATTCATATAGAAATTAGGGCCAGTCAAGCGGTTCTAGCACAGTACCACCTCAACAGGCATAAAAGGACCCAACTAGTGAGGAGTCTGAAGAGGAAGAAGACACAAAAGACCCTAGTTGGAAGAAAGTGCTAGATACAATCTCCGCCAACACTAAAGCAATTACAAACAAACTTGCGGAGAACTCTAAAAGGATGAAGGAGATGGCTCACATACAACAACGTCAGAATCGGGACATATGTAGGATTCATCGATCCTTCAAGGCTTGTAGCGTCCAACTGTCACCTCTAACACCATTCTCGCCTCCATCACTGTAAGGTTTTGTTTCTATCCCTTTTCTTGTACATTTAATTTTTTTATTTTATGTTACTTCCTTCCATGTGTGTTTGTTTGTCTTCTTATCACATTAAGGACAATGTGTTGTTTAAGTGTGGGGAGGGTTGTGTGTTTTTCCTTGAGTGCAAATTTTGCATATTGTATGATAGTTTGTTAAATTGCATATTGTGAATTGTGTGAATGCGTCAATGGCTTTAGATGAAATGAAATTGATTCAATTTTTAACATAATCTGTTAGGTTGTGGAGAGTCATTAGCTCGTGAAATTAGTGATTTGGGTTCTTTGGCTGAAATATGCAAGTTAATTAGGAATTGGTGTTAATTTATCACCCTATAAGTTGTCACATTCATTTATAAGTTTAGGTATTTCGACTAAATAGCTTAGCTAGTATTTTTCATGAAAACGAGTAGCTAAAGCAACAAGGTAGGCATTAAATACAAAAATTTGTCTGTATTTTTAAATAAATAACTATTCATCTGACCTTTAGGTTATGAATAGAGCTAGTAGCCAGTTGAAAACATGATGTATCCAAGTAACCAGATCAACACGCATCATAAATATGTGCTTTCGCATTAAAAGGTTGTAATGATGTTCCGATCGAGCAGCTTAATAAGAACATAACTTAGTCAAGTAACTGGTGGTTGCCTTTGTGTAAAAAGACTAGGTCCATGTCCACAAAAAGTAATTGAAAAATGTGATTTCTAATAACAGCCTACAAAACTTGTAAGTAGCTTAATTTTTCATGAAAATACACTTAGGATTAGTTACGAAGTTTGAATGACCCAATAATTGTTAATGTGTGTGTACAATTAAAAGGGGTTAACAAACTTGACATTTAAGTTTGGATTAATATGTACATTTAGTTCAGAGCTCCTAGACGTAGATTTTGCATGTTAATGATGTGGAACAACTTGAATGATTGTATTTAAAGTTAAATTTATTTCATAAACTTGAAGTCATTGTCTCATTATCGCATCGTGTGCTTCGTGATTTTGTGTTGTTCGTTGTTTTGTTTGCTTGAGGACAAGCAAACATTTAAGTGTGGGGATCTGATAAGTGTAAATTGCATTGTGTTTTAGGGCATAGATTGATATGTTTTTAGCCACTAATTCGATCACTTGGTTTGTGTTTAGGTTATAATTGTGTTAGTTTGAGATTTATTTGAATTGTAAGTGTTTTATAGGTTAGTACAAGCCTTTGAGCTTAAATATTATGTTTTCCTTGACATGTTTGTTAGTGTTTCAAGGTCAATATCAAAAAGCGAAGGAGTTTCGGAGGGAATCTAGGCCACGACATAAGCCCACATTCATGGTAGGTAGACCACGATTGTGACAGAAGCTCCAGGTTTGGCCCACGATTGTGGCCTGCATGCCACGATCATGAGATAAGGCTCATATGTGAGTCATGATCATGGCCTAACTTGGGTAAATGCGCAGACGCTCACGAACTTCATGTTTTGAAGGATTTTTTGGACCTTTCAAACACCGAAAAAACCCTAGGGTTACCTAAAACGCAAAAAAGTATAAAAAGAACATAAAGAGGCAGATAGAAAGAGGAGTTTTCAAGAAGCCACTGTTGAAACCCAAAAGGGAGAATACCGAGAGAGGGAAAGGAGAAGAAGAAAAAGGAAGACGAAGACAAAGACAAAGACAAAGTTAACTCAATGTGCTTCATAGATCAGGAAGTTTTCTAATGTCACTGCCTTCCATCTTCTATTTCAAGTTATATTTCCTTTTCGTTTTGATTTTATTTATGTATAGAATTGACATGGAAAGTATGATGATAGGATTTGGAATATTGATGATGTTTTAAACTCTCCTTCGGGATTTTAATTTGATTTAATGTTATATATGTTGATTTTGTGTTATTGAATGGGGTATTGTGATTTTTTGTGTTTCTTAGATAACTTGGTAATAAACTAAGAGAGGGTCAATCGAATAAAAAATGATTAGATCAAATTAATGAGAGTTAGGCGATTCAACAAGATCCGTACGAATCAAATTGATAATTATGCAGAGAGAGATCCCGTGTAAGACCCGATAGTTTTTAAAGCTCTTTAGATCTAATTTGGATAGTGAGTCTTTTTTTAACTGAGAGATTACAAATTTCGTAATCCAATTAGGGCTTACAAATTATGGTTTAATGGTTATAACTTGAGAAAAAGTAATTAACCCTAGGATCATCTAGAACCGACACTCATTAACACATAATTGACTAGGTTAGCATTAATGATAGGTAAAATTCCATTTCCTATAAATTGTTTAATTTCTCTTGTTTGATTTCCATTGTGTTTCTACATTGCTAAAATTTCATTTCTTTTGTGTTATTTTTTGAATTACAACTCTTTCCAATCAATTTCTCAAATTTCCTTTTCTTGTGAACTTTAATTCTATTATTTCAATTTCCTTAGCCTTAGATAACATAGAATTAGATTAGTCCCCTTCCTCGTGGGATTGACACCTCTTATACTACAATCGCAATCCATGCATTTGCAGTATTAAAGGGCTTATAAATTTTAAAGCTTGAATGACACGATCAATATTGCAAAGTAGAGAAAAAAAACTCACCTTTTTTAGAAGAAATAAGCATGAGTGCCAAATCTCTTACGTTTACTTCCTATAAATAGAAAAAGTATTAATCATCATTAAAATATTTAATTTTAATAAAATCAAATATCTTGTATTTGATCCCTGAAGTTTCTAAAACTTCACAATTTAGTCCAATTTAATTTAAATTGATTTTTCTCTTTTCAAATACTTTTTATGTGTGATCTGTTAGGTTCATAATATGTTGGCAATGATTAAAATTATAATTATTAGTCATAATTAGAATTAGATAGATTAAAATTCCTTTTAATTCATCTTTAATTCTTTAATTTTGATTTATCTTTAATTCTTCAATTCCTTAATCTCGATATATGATTATAAATTCTTCAATTGAAGAATTTATAATCATATATCGAGATTGAGGTCTAGCAACATGTCTTGACTACTAAAATATTAATAATGTCAAATTGTTTGACTTAACCTTTCTATACATGGTTATGATGTACAATCTAATCATCTTTTCATCTAATGTTCCAATTACAAACAGAGTATGGTTACAGTGTCTACTCCTTTAAATCCAATCATGCTCGTTGTTGCTAATTAGTAATGATTTATAATTGATATTTTAAAATACCTTTTCAAATGTCAATTTATTACGGCTAGATAATTCCTTAAATCATTACTAATCAAAAATAGTGGAACATTCTCTCTAAGTACTTTAGAGTGATAAACCCTTTATTAACTTACTCATTTATCTCTATATAGGTCATATTTTATTCAAGTACTACCAACTGAGATACCCTAATTAGAATAGGTCATAAATAGCATCAAAACACAATAATTTCCATATGAGATAATCCAGTAATCTTAAGGAATAATTATACAACCATCATAATGAGGAATGAGGAATTCCACGAAAAAATAAGAAATATTCCATTTAGGATCCTCATAATCAAGTTAGTTTGGTGAATTTATTCTTTAGCAAGCACCCATATATTTGCTTAAGTATCTCCATAATTTAATTATAAGATAAATTACTTTCTTCATAAGAAAGAAATATAATGTGTGCTAGTGTTACCATTTCATCAATATCCCATCTTGTACTAAAACTAATCATTTATTATCTAATACCACATCCATTCATATGTTGATTACGTCTCTTTTGAGATAATGGCTTAATAAGAGAATCTACAAGATTCTCTTTAATGAGAACTTGCTCTAATGATATGTCTTTCTACTCCACTATCTCCCTAATCAAACTTCCTGAGTAGATGTTTAGATAGTTGATGAGACCTATCTTTCTTTACATATGCCATGGCGCCACTGTTGTCAAAGGATAATAATGTTGGCTCAACAATGCTAAGAACTACTCTATGTTAAGTAATAAACTTCTTGATGCAAACTACCTCCTTTACTGCCTCTAACAATGAATTATACTATGCCTCATTTATATAAGCTACAATGGCTTCGAACTCTTCCAACTTACCATATAATCATTTAAAGTAAAGATGTACCTTAACTATGATATACTATGATTAAGATCTAACTGAAACTAGCATTTCAATATCTTTGAATTCTCAATTTAGCTCCTCCATAGATTAACAAAACATCTTTAGTTCTTCTCAAACATTATAAAATGTTTTTTGCAGTCATCCAGTAACTTTCACTAAGATTATCTTGAAACTTACTCGTTATGCTCAAAGTATAAGAAACATTTGGTCTAGTATAAAGCATCATATACATGATTGATCCAATTGTCAAAGTATATGAAACATAATCTTTTTTTTTAATGTCTTAGGACACATACATTATAAGAGAGAAATCTCATGCAACCTGGGAAAGAATCCCCTATAGGAATTCTCTATGTTAAACCTCTTTAACACTTTGTATGTGTATATGGATTAGGATAAATCAAGCAACTTCTTTGATCTATCTCTATAGATCTTTATTCCTATAATATAGGCCACTTCTCCCATATCCTTTTGAAGAAGTTCTTGGATATCCAAATCTTTACAGATTGGAGCATTGGTATATCAATTATAATAGCAATATATCATTCACATATAGCATTAGGAATACAACTAATCGTACTAACCTTCTTATAAAAATATGATTCATCCATATTTCTTATAAAATCAAAATTTTTATTGTGTTATCAAAATGGATATTTTAAATCCATAACTTTTTTTAAGTCCATAAATAGACTTTTTCAACTTACATATTTAATTAGAAAAACTTTTGGATTCAAACCCTTTAAGTTGTGTCATATACACATCCTTAAGTAAATTCTCATTGAGAAATGTTGTTTTGACATCCGTCTGCCAGATTTAATAATCATGGGTAAGTATTTATAGCCAATAAGATCCTTATGTATCTAAGCATATTTACTAGTTAAAAGGTTTCACTAAAATCAACTTCTTATTTTTATTTGTAACCTTTAGCCTCTAACCTTGCTTTTTACATATGTACATTATCATCAATGTTAGTTTTTCTCTTAAAAATCCACTGACTCTAATAGGTACAATACCATTAGGATGATCCACCAAGTCTATACTTGGTTAGTGTCTATGGATTTCATTTCAAATCTATGATCATGTCATTTTAAAGAATTAATGTCTAACACTATTTCTTTAAAAGTAGTAAGCTCATCATTTATAAGCGATACATTATTCTTCCCTTTTCAACATATAAATATAATCTAGTGAAGGGACAATGTATCTTACTAGTGCATCATGGACTACATATCACTTAAACCCTTAATTGTACATCATATGTATCAATTTAAGGTTCCTGCTCCATCTGGATGTAAATTTATGGTTTTTGAACTTCTTTAAGTTGTTCCTCACTCTCATTACTTTCCTTGAGAATAAATTATCTTTTTAAGAATGTAGCATGTTTTGAAACAAACACGTTTTGTTCAAGAGGATGGTAAAATTGATATCTAAATTCTCTTTAAAACATCCCACAAATTTGTATTTATCTAATTTAGATTGGAGCTTATCAGATGTTGCAAGCTTCATATACTCGTCACATTCCTAAATCTTTTAATATAATAGCTTTATTTTATTACGAGTCGATATCTCATACGATATCTTGTTAATCAATTTAGATGGAACTTTATTTAGAAGGTAGGCAGTAGTTTCAATAGCATATCTCTGAAAGGAGATAGGAAAGATTGATAGAATATACCACATCTAATAAAGTATAATTTCTACCCTCAGACACTCTATTAAGTTATGAAGTTCTAGGAGGAGTCCATTATAAGACAATCTCATTCTGTTTCAAGTAACCAAGAAACTCATAGTTCAAGTATTCATCACCTCGATCAGATCTAAGTATCTTTATACTCTTACCAGTTTATTTCTTAACCTTAAGCCAAAATTGTTTGAACTTTCCAAATGATTCAAAATTTTGTTTCATTAATTACATATAACCATATCTGGAATAATCATCTATGAACATCATGAAATATGAGTATCTACCTCTAGTGAGTAGATAGGGCTATCAACATTTGAATGTATAAGATCCAGTAACTCACTCGCAAGCTCTCCCTTTCCATTAAAGGTTAGTTTGGTCATCTTTCCTAAAAAATAAGATTAAAAAGTTTCATATGATTTAGAATTAAAAGGATCCAAATATCCTACCTTATGTAACTTTTTATTTTTGTTTTTTATGACATAACTTATGTCATAATTAAAATGGATTTTGGTCACTTAATTTTCTTTTCTTGCTATTTATGTTAATGATTAGCCTTTCAAGATCTAATTCATACCAACCATTTGTAAGTAATCCATATTGATAATAAATATGTCTTTATAAAAAATTCTTATTCTTAATAATAAAGACAAATGCATTGAAATCTAAATAAGAAATGGAAACGTTTCTAGTAATAACTGGAACATAATAATAATTATCTAGTTTTAGTTCAAGGCCAGAAAGCAAAGTTATACTACAAGTTCTTACGCCTAATACAATAACTCTTGCTTTATTGCTAACTTGTAGGTTGGCTTTGCCTTTTATCAACGATCCACTTCTTGTTAACATCTGCATGTTATTAGAAATATAAGAACCACATCCAATAACTAATACCCAAGAATGTGGAATAATAAGTAGAAAGATTAAACTTAATTATAAATATACTTAAACAAGTAGCTTTCTTGTGCTTCTTATCTTTCAGGGTAGCAAGAAAAGCTTTATGAAGTCCCTCTTCTAGTGTGTATTGTCTCTATAATGTAAATATGTTCCCTTATCAATTTTCTGTTTCTTAACCCCATCTTTTGCTACTTTAGCAGAAGCCATCTTTCCTTCTTTTTTTTAATTCTTATTCTTCTTCAAGCTCTTTCCATTACTCCTAGAAGAATCTTTAAAAATATAGAATTTGATTCCTTCTTAAGGCATCCCTCTTCATTCATAAGCATATCCAACAGTTCATGCAATGAAACATCTTTTTGAGTCATATAAAAGTTTATAATGAACTGTGAAAAGCTCAAATTAAGAGGCTAAATCAACAAATCAATGCTTAACCTATAATTCACGATGTATCCAAATTGGCTTAATTTTTCAATATAGCCAATCATCTTCAGTAGATGTAACTCAATTAAAGGTCTTTTTTCCATCTTGCATTTATATAATGCTTTAGAAGTCTCATAACTTTCCACCTTATTTTGTACACAAACAACTCCTTAAGATGCATACTTATAGTTGGAGCATCCATGTTTTCACGCTACTTATGAAGCTCAAGAGATAAGCCAGCTAGTATCACATATTTAGCTTGTTCAACACCAAGATGATGTTGATATGGCTCTTAAACTTCACTAGATGCATCTATACTAGGCTTTAGTGAAAGTGGAGTGTTAAGAATATACAATTTCTTTTCTAGCCTGTAAATTGTTCTTAAGCTTCGAAACCAATCCATAAAAATGGATCCAACAAGCTTATAACATCTAAGATGCTTGTAAAGGATAGATGAGTATTCATTTCATTTTGACGAGCAAAAGATATAAAAGAGCAAGTATTAGTTTATGCCATAAAATCAAATGAAATAATATCTTTAATAAATATTTGGTTACTCTCACTATTTTATTCAAAACAATAGCCCTCAATATTAAATCGAGAGATTATCAAATAATTTTCTAAAAAATAGGGTCCCATTCAGATCTAGTTAATATTGAGTTTGCTCAACAAAGCAACTAAATTTAAATTAGGTGAGAAACAACTTCTATCAATCACATCAACAAACCAACTAAATTTAAATTAGGTGGAAAACAACTTCTAGCAATCACATCTTATGTAATTCCTGGATCTGTTAGATAATAACTCTTTGCTAAAATATATTCTATATATTTTGTTCGTAACACTACCTCTAAATTCATATGATTATAAGTTTGCTCATTTAATCATACAAATGTAGTTAAGTAGAACCCATTAATTTAAGATAAAATATATTTGGGTTAAAGTGATCTTAAATTTTCTCAACAAACCTTATAATATGTAGAACTCCAGTTTATTCTTAAATAATAAAAGACAAGTATCATGTTTTTAATATGTAATTAATATTTAATTGAGAAATTTATAATTTCAAACTTTTAGGTCTCATAAAAATTAATATAATTTCATTATATTGATAATTTCTAACACCATCAAAATTATGAAAGAAATCCTTTAAAATGTTTTCTAGATTTTAATGATTGATTTGATAACTAATTGAATTTAATAATTCAACTCTTTGAAAAATTAAACTAAATTTCAAATTATTTTTAAAAATAAAAAATATTTTGAAAACAATTTTTAAACATTTATAAAAACACTTTTTTAATTCATTAAGACTTTAAACCAATTTAATCTTAATTAAATCAATTTAATTAAAAGGGAAGGCTTAAGAGCTATAAAATTAACATAAAAACTAAATTAGGGATTGTTCGCCGCGTACACTTTTCCGCCTCGGTCAACTCTGGCATTGACCGGGGCATGTGGCACAAGCACCAATAGCGTCTTTCCACAGATGTCGATTCCCTATGGACTTTTTGAGTTTTTCTCGCGTTTCGTCACCGCCACCTCCTCCTACTACTTCGTGCCACTCGTGTTGGCTGCTCCCCGTCCCCACTTTGCACCTCTAGATGTCGATCTATTCTTTTCTTTTGGGAGACCTCCTCCGTCGCGTCTTACTAGGCA
>JAOSBO010000007.1:7256268-7273949 GCA_027563915.1 Erythroxylum rotundifolium
CTTAAGGATGAGATAGGTAGCCCATACAAAATCAATCTGAGACTACAACAGCAGGAATCCATCAATTTTTACTTGACTCGATTGCTGACACTTTCCAATTTAACTCACCACAAATTGTCTTTATTTTGGTGCCAGAAAAGATTTGTAAGTTCACTTCGTGAAAATTCTATATGTACTTTCTAAGGTTACTTGGAAATAAATATAATTTAATTTGAAAATTGGATGGTGTCCGAAGAAACAGCAAAGGTGAAGAAAGCAAAACAGTAAACGATTCAGAAGTTGGAAATTGATGCAGAAAAAAGTGACCCAATTCCAATTAAAAGTATAGTTTGATCTGTAAAGAGGCCTTGAATTCAAGTGTAACGTACTAGTGACCTTTGATCTTGGACCTGCCATAGGTTTCCAAGCTTATTCTTAATCCTTCTGAATCTTCATCAATCGAGCTGTTGGAGCTGGCAGGGTTTTTCTCAAAAATCTCTGCTCTTTACCCTAAATCTTCACCGAAATCCTTAGCGCTGGGAAAATTATCCTGGAAACTGCCTCTTTTTCACTCTACATTGCCTTTGCCATTCACTTTTGTCCGCCAAAATAACGCAGGGCCAAAGTTCATTTCAGCAATCCCATTATCACGGGCAGAAGGTGACGAAGAACAAGCGCAATACCAAGAACGATCCAAAAATGTAAAAACAAACCCTGGGGGATTTGTTTCCCTCTCAGACCACCCAGACCCCGAAGTCTCCTGTTTTTATCAAAAGGGTTTCTCGCAAATCACCAAAGAAGTCACTGGGAAAGCCTTGCATGCCCTTTGCATTAAGGGTTTAATAAAGCTAAATGTGTTCTACATCAACACTTTAATTAGCATGTACTCGAAGTTTGACCAACCTTACCATGCTCTCTACGTGTTTGACAAAATGGATGAAAGAAATGAGGCTTCTTGGAGTAACATGATGTCTGGGCTTGTTCGTGTTGGTTTGTATCATGAGTCGGTTGGTTTGTTTAACGAAATGCGGGGATTTGGCATCAGTCCTACTGGCTTTGCGGTTGCTAGTTTGATTACTGCTTGTGAACGGTCAAAGTTTATGGTCTATGAAGGGACTCAGGTTCATAATTTTATTGTTAAATCTGGTCTCTTGTGTGATGTTTTTGTGGGCACTTCACTTCTGCATTTTTATGGGAGTTATGGGTCAGTATACAATGCTAATAAAATCTTTGAGGAGATGCCTCACAAGAATGTTGTTTCGTGGACTGCATTAATGATTGCATGTTTACATCAAGGAGATCCAGGTGACGTAATGAGGATGTTCATCCATATGAAACGTGAAGGAGTCAGTTGCAACGCTAATACATTTGCTACTGTTTTTTGTTCTTGTGGGCTATTTGAGGTCGAATCAATGGGCCATCAAGCGCTTGCTCAAGTCGTTAAGTTTGGTTTAGAAACTAATGTTTCTGTCGCTAACTCTCTCATATCGATGTTTGGAAGTCTTGGTAGCTTGAGAGATGCTTGCTATGTTTTTAATTGCATGAAAGAACGTGATACAATCTCATGGAACTCAATAATATCTGCACATGTACATGATGGTCATTGTGAAGAATCCCTCAGATGTTTTCATTTGATGCGTCATGTTCATAACGAAATAGATGGTACTACACTTTCAACTCTATTATCAGGTTCTGGAACTTTTATTAATCTAAAGTGGGGCAGAGGAATTCACTGTCTTGTTGTGAAACTTGGATATGATTTAGATATTTGTGTGTGCAATACTCTTATATGCATGTATTCTGATGCTGGAAAGTCTGAAGATGCAGAATCAGTGTTCCAGTTGATGGGGGATAGGGATCTGATTTCATGGAATTCAATGATAGCCTGCTATGCTCAGGATGGAAAGTGCCTAGATGCCCTAAAAGTATTTTTCAAAATTTTTCATTCGAGAAAAGCTCCAAACTTTGTGACTTTTACAAGTGCAATATCTGCTTGTTTAGGCCCTGAATTTGCTACTGAAGGAAGGAGTCTTCACGCATTTGTAATTCTTAGAGGCCTACATGACAATCTAATTGTTGGAAATGCATTGATTACTATGTATGCAAAATGTGGGATGATGGTTGAAGCGCAAAAAGTATTTGAGTCAATGACAAAACAAAATGAAGTAACGTGGAATGCACTGATTGGTGGTTATGCAGATAACAATGAACAGGAGGATGCAGTCAAAGCCTTTAAATTGATGAGAATAGAAGGTGTAACTGTTGACTACATCACACTTGCCCATGTGGTTGGTGCATGCAAGTGTCCGAATGCTCTGATGAAGCATGGGATGCCCCTTCATGCTTATGTAGTCCTGACAGGATTTGAATCAGACATGTATATTCACAATTCACTTATCAAAATGTATGCTAACTGTGGCAGTCTTAATAATAGTAGATGCATCTTTAATGAGGTAACTAATAGGACTCCTATTACATGGAATACAATTATAGCTGCCAATGCTCAGCATGGCCATGAAGAGGAGGCTTTGAAACTTCTCCTGGAGATGAGACATGGAGGAGTAGACTTGGACCAGTATAGCATATCTGAATGCCTTGGTGCTACAGCTAAGCTGGCAATATTGGAGGAAGGCCAGCAATTTCATAGCTTGGCAGTGAAGCTTGGTTTAGACTCTAACCATTTTGTTAGAAATGCCACAATGGACATGTATGGGAAATGTGGAGAAATAGATGATGTCTTGAGAATCATTCCCAATCCGATCGAAAGATCACGATTATCATGGAACATATTAATATCTTCTTATGCTAGACTTGGTTATTTTGAAAAGGCTAAAGAAACTTTTCAGGACATGCTAGAACTAGGAGTGAAACCAGACCATGTTACCTTTGTTTCTTTGCTTTCTGCATGTAGTCATGGTGGTTTAGTGGAGGAAGGTTTGGCATACTTTCATTCAATGATGAAGGAATTTGGTGTTCCGGCTGGAATAGAGCACTGTGTGTGCATTGTTGATCTTCTCGGGCGATCTGGAAGATTTCGAGAGGCTGAATCTTTTATCCAAAAAATGCCAGTTCCACCAACTGACCTTGTTTGGCGGAGTTTACTTGCTGCATGTAAAACCCACAGAAATCATGATCTTGGTAGAAAAGCTGCTGAAATTTTATTCAAAATTGACTCCTTAGATGATTCTGCTTATGTTCTTTACTCAAATGTATGTGCCACCACTGGGAGATGGGAAGGTGTAGAGACTGTCAGGAGGCAAATGGAATCAAATAACATTAAAAAAAAACCTGCAAGCAGTTGGGTCAAGTTGAAGGATAATTTGAGTTCATTTGGAACGGGTGACCGATCGCACCCACAGACCAGTGAGATATACTCAAAGCTGGAAGAGCTGAAAAAGATGATTAAAGAGGCTGGTTATGTCCCTGATACAAGCTATGCTCTGCATGATACCGACGAAGAACAAAAAGAGGAAAACCTTTGGACCCATAGTGAGAGACTTGCCCTTGCATTTGGCTTGATCAATACTCCAGAAGGAGCAACCATAAAAGTTTTCAAGAATCTGCGTGTTTGTGGCGACTGTCATTCTGTTTACAAGTTAGTTTGTGGGATCCTTCAGCGTCAAATCATCTTAAGGGACCCTTATCGATTTCACCATTTTAATGGTGGTAAGTGTTCTTGCAATGACTATTGGTGATAAAGCTATCTGTCTGGCTTATATCACAGGTATTACTCTCTCTCCCTCTCTGACACACCCAGTTCACCACCCACACAACTTATTTAACACACAAAGTTATTAAATACTTGGACTTATGTTCCTTTTAAGTAGGTTTACGATTATTTGAATTCAAATTGGCCATAGAAAGTTTGCATTATGGTTTTCAGATCAAAACAGCTAGTAATGAATGGAATTCTTTGAAAATTTTGTAATTTTTCTAGATTCCAGGAAAGCAATATTGGCGATGTTTCTTTGGAATTTAATGATTTTGTTTGTGCCTTTTCATCTTTATGCATGTTTGAATGGTACAAGATCTGCCAATGGAGAAGAATAGAAGGGGAATAAGAGCTGCTGAAGAGAACAGGGGCCTCCGGGAGGGTGAGCTTCCTGTAGATGCCAGGTGAACAAGTGATAGATGGAACAGAAGCACATGGTTTAGGTCAAACAAGTGAAAGGAGAGACTTTCGGTTTGAAATCTAACTTCGATAGAAGAAGGAATAAAGATTGAGTTCAAGATCGAAAGTTGACTATGATATCATATGAAAGTACAGGTAAAAGAGGGAGAAAAAGAATAGAATGTACACAAGAGGTTTATCATTGTTCGCTATTAATGCCATGTATAGAGAAGCAAAGTCATTAGGGCTACATTTTTATTAGAAGACTGGTGCATCTATTGCATATACATGAGGCTCTATTTAGGAGTATACGTATTTCATAGTAACTATATAAATTGTCATATTGACAAAGATTGTCGACGTTATCTTTAAAGGTGAAGTTGTACCAAAAGGTAAAAGTAACTGAATATGAAGGTTAAATGCTCACATACACTAATTTCATTTATGTACTTGTAGAAATTTTGACTACTGTTCTTTACTGTAATTGCATTACAGTGCAATTGGCTGCTCATGTTGATACTATTTTTCTGCTATTGGTCACTATTTGATTTCTCGCTACTTCTTCCCTAATGTTTAGCTCTTTCCTCTTTTGGATGTCACTGGTGCTGTTCCACTGCAAATGCTACTAGCTTTTAGAATTGTTACTGTTTTAAATTGCCCCTTTAATATTGTTGTAGGAGGTCATATGACTGAGTAAACTCCTTATGCTTGCGGTATAATTCAGATGCCAGCTTCAATGTCAAAAGTCTGACAAGGTTTTATCATCCTAAGAATACCTGGGGGCTAAAAGTAAAGAAATTGCTGAGGAATGATTTAATGGTGATCTATGAGGATAACCTTAAGCTTACGAGGCTACTGGTAGGTTTAAGTTGATTATCAATTTAGAACTCTATTTGTAGTTGTTCAAGAAACTGCTGATCCTAACTTGCCTTGGCGTACAATCAAGGTAAACAAATTTTGAATCCTGAAAGCGAACCTCAAATACGTTTTAGTGTATTAACTGATGCAAAAATTTGTGAAGGATTATTGATCTTATTTATCTTAAACATTTCCATATTTAATTTATGACGCAGTTTCTATCACTAATTAGTTTTTTAGCTTCATTGTGTCCTGGTTATGTGATCAAACTCCATACATTTTGTCCTCATTATAGGTTTTCAGGTTCTATGTTTAAACTCTTTACATCGTAAATATCACATCTATGTTTGCTATTTTGTTTTTGCAGGGACAGGGTGAAGGCATCATCTATTCTAAGTAGTTGTGTAGATTGACATTGTTGTAGAAGAATTTGACATGGATACAAGAAATAAAGCACGTAGGAGATAAAAATGGGAAGTGGCGCTAAACTAGAGGGAGCCAAAAGAAGTGCTGTTGTAATAATCTATATGATTCCAAAACGATTTGAAAGATTTGCATGGACTTTAAACCTCTTGGTACATCTCCTTGTCATTTTTCCATTGCAGATGCAGGCATTACTTCCTGGATTCAAACTATTAAATATAGAAACAAATCCTAGTTGAAAGTTAAAGTATCACTTTCACTTGTTGTATGTTGGTAAAATGGAAAACAGCAATACTTGATATTTCTGAAAGTCTAGTTAAATTACGGATACTCTTCTCTTCTTTTTGTTTTTGTTTTTGTTTTTTTTTTTGTTTTTCATATTGTTGCTAATTAACTATGCTGGGAATGATAACTTTGGTCATGCTTTTATGTTGAAGATTTCGAAGTTCTAATATTTCATCTTGTGAACATTATATAATTTGATAATCTTCTTTTACACAAAAAATGTTAATGTAAGAATATCTTGTATTGTGGAAAATACGAAAACTTTGATTCCAAGATTTCTCAACTTAAGAACTCGAGCAAGAGAACTTGTAGTTAAGGTTTGGAGGACTTCACTTCTTTCCTGAAACAATAGTATTGTCCTACCAAACTTGCTTAAGGTAAGATTGTAGTGGTGCCATCAATTCATGTCTTGAAGGAAGGAACATCCAAATGGGACGTAACTCTACTTGGTTTCTTCTTAGGCAAATTAAGGACCTTCACTTTTAATTAATATTAATGGAAACAAAATGGATTAAGAGAAGTACTTGTTAATGTAGACAATTTCTTCCTAATTAGATTTGAGATTGCTTCTTAAGCTCAAAGTTAACTAAAGCAGGCCTTTGGCACGTCAACTCTAAGCAACTATTCTTACAAAAGTGAAAGCTTGGGGTACAATTATACAATCCCTTTGGATAATATCTATAATATTCTTCTAGAATATTAGACTATCAATGGATTTAACCATTTGGCAAGTTTGTTAGCAAGCCATTGTGCCTTAATGAAGCTACTGCAAGTATAAAGAGGGTGAGCTATTCTAAACTCTATGTACTTACTAACCTTTAACAACTACTTCTTGATGAGATTCCTCTTTTAATGTTAGATGAGAATAATATGATTGAGAAAGTGATGTCAATAACCTACTCTTGGAGATTGGAAATGAATCACTAGAAGGGAAAATGGAAGCCAATAGCAAGAAAATTCCTAATCGGGAATATAACTAGTTTATGCAAAAGGATTCAAAGGAGATGGAACATAGTAAGGAGAATTGATCCACTCTAATAGGATCAAGCTTCTATTGTAAGAGGTCATTTAGAGGGCATTCCTAGTGGCTTCTAACTAGATAAAGACGAAACAAATATACAAAGTATGGAAAGACATAATATGGCACTCCTATATAAAGTTACAGTAACTGAAGAGAAACAACTGGATACTTAACTAATGATAGGTCATGGTATTACTGGCAAAGTGTATTTTGAGTCTTCAAATTTTTGGAATATTTCTAGAAGAAAATTCAATAAGAAGAAGAAGACCTTATCATCTCCTTCCTAATGTCTCTTCTATCATGAAATGTTATAGGGCTTAAGAATCGATCAGACAACAATTCTTCTTATATCATCTTCATATTGCTAAATCATGCTCATTTGGTTGGATGGAAACTAAGCTAACCAAGATTAAATATAGGAATCTCATCTTTTTGATGAATTGTTAACAAGTTATTACCAATAACCAATCCTATAGTTATGGTAGACTAATTGTCACATATGATCTAAATAGATTAAAATACTACATACCATCATATACATCTATCTGTCAAGATGAATTGCCAAGGTTACATTTATCTGATTCTCTAACTTCTTGTAATAGTCGTGGAATCAAGTCGAATCCTAAGAGAACTAAACACTAGTCTCTTAATTTCAATTAATAAAATAAAGTGGGAATTTTCAATCAATTAACTAATTAACAAGAAATCAAAATAAATCAACTTAATATAAAAAGGCAAAATTCAAGAGCACTTAACTTCGATTCAATGGAAAGATCTCGTCTAATTATAACATTGATCATTGGTCTAAAGAATAATTGTCACAATTCAAGTAGTTCATTTGAAACATATTAGGATAACCATAATAAGTCTCAAATTTTCCTAAATTAATTGGTTCTCTAGCATCCAAACCAAAACTTACCATCCATATCAATTAAATGATAGCAATAAGCTTAGTAAAAAAGATTAAATAATCAAGATAGTTGTAACTATTCAATTTAGTTTTCTTGGTTTTCATAAGTTAAATATGCAAATTCATTAATAACATATTTATTTTTCCAAAAATTTCATAAAGAACCTATTTACTACTTCCACCAATCTTTTATATCAATTACAGATCACTAAATTTATGGATAGTTATAAAATAATCAACATTAAATTAAAATTTCAAATTAATCAATAATAATTATTCATCAAATATAAGAACACAAAATAATAAATACTTGAATTAAAACATGAATATAAGTTTAGAACAAAACCTCACAAGGTTACAACAAGAGTTTTAAATCCCTTTGAATAAGCACAATTGAGTTTAGCCACACATGGCTTTTGTTCTGAGCATCTTAATTAGGATATATATGATTTCAGTGGACATGGAGGTATCATATGACACATAACTTAATTGTCTCTTTTATTTCACAATCTATCACATCCTTTGGCTATTCGAACATGTTTACAATGGGTATTTGTGGTATGTTTTGTGGCAGACTGATCTTATGCAATTGGATTCATCATAGGCTTTCCTTTTATTGCGGTCCTAGAAGTATCTTGAGAATGTTCAATAATAATCACAAGTATAAAATAAAACTACTTTGAAAAAGAATGAAAACAACTTAATAATAATTAAAATGAAAATGAAAGTAAGGCAATTAAAAGTAAGTAATAAAAATAAATAAAACCATAAAATAATATTAGTAGGTGTTGGTGGTGGGTCTAGTGTTGCTTGGACCGTTTCTGCTAGAGTTGAGTGATGCACGTATGCTATTGGAGTTCTACCTAGTTGCATCTATTATTGGCTTAGGCTGAGCGAACGTTTGGAGGAGCTATATGGGTTGCGTCTGAGGCTACTCGATTTATGTTGGATGTTGCCTATTGAAAGAGAAACAACATATTATGATTATTTTTTTATATTTTATTTTGTTTTATTTTTAATTAATAATAAGATTAAGTTTTAAAAATATATAATAATTTATGTTTTCATTTATTATTATTATTATTATTATTATTATTATTATTGTTATTGTTATTATTATTATTTTAAAAATAAACAAATAAAATAAATACAAAAATTACAAGTTTCTTTAAAACCAACAGACTACTAATATGTATAAGGCATGCTTACACCTTATGAATATTAGTATTCTAGAATTTTAGGGGCTCTATTTCAGAAAGCTAAATCACATTAGGAAAGCATAACACATGATCTCTCTTTATGAAATTTAGTATTCATGAATTTTGAATCTTTGATCCTAACAACTAAATTGCATAAGGCATGATTAAGTCTTATAAAATTTAGTATGATGGAATTTTTTAGACTCATTATTCCCTTAAGCCAATAAACTAATTTTCCAAAAACTAACAATTGAAAACTATATATAACTAATGCAAAACTAAAAAAAAAATCATATTTTAGGTTGTTTAGGTTGCCTCCCAAAAAGCACAATTCTTTATTGTTGTTATGCTCAAAAAGGCTTTTTTCCCCTCAAACTTCTATGTAATTGCAGTTTTATACTCCTTAAGTACTGCTACTAGCCCTTCCTCTTGCCTTATAGTCAACCTTTTTGAGATGATCGTAGTTAATAACTCCCCATCACCCAAATAGACATACTTTAGGAGATTAGGTAAGGCCTTCAATTCTATCTTCAGAGCTTGCAAACAGAAGGTAACATTTTCTTGTGGGTTGTAGTAATTTCAACTTTTAAAATTTTTGAAACTATCAGTATTGCTGATAATGTTTCTACAACTTTACAAGTTTCATTAACTTGCTTATTCGCTTCCAAATTAGCCTTAAACTCCAATTCATCTTCAACTCTTTCTTCTTTAAACATATCCTTCACAAATGAATCCATAACATCCATATGATAAACATATTGAAAATCACTAAGGTATTGCTTTAAAAATATTGAACTTGACTATCTTCAGAAAGAGTACCCTCATCCACATTGATTTTTATTTTGGTCGTCTTCATAAATGACCTTCCTAACAAAATCAAAGTTGTACAAATCCACTATGAATACCAAAATGTTAACTTGGACTAACTCAATAATACCAATAGGATGCATATAAGAACGATGAAGTAGTTGAATAACCACGCGAGTTAATTATGGTATGACATTAATAGATGCTCCTAAGTCTAGCATGGCACACCCAATTTTCTTATTACCAATAACACATGGAATTGTAAACATACCTGGATCTTTACATTTTTCTAATATTTTTCTATTTATCACAGTTGATACATACTTACCTAAAATTTTTCTCTCCTTTTCCTTCAACTTTCTTTTATTTTTACATAGTTCTTTCAAGGATTTTGAATATTTTTTAATTTTCTTAATGATTTCTAGAAGTGGTATATTGATTTCCAACTTTCTGACAACCCCTAGGATCTCTTTTTCACGTTCCTCTTCTTTTGATCTAGCCAACCTGCTAGGAAAGGAGGTAAACATGCATTAATTGATATCAGTCAAAATAAATCATTTTTTACCTTTACTGATTCCTGAGTTAAAAGTTAGACTTTATTTTCCCCTTCATTGTGCTTTTCTACCTTCATGGGTAAGGAAGATCTAAATTGAATTTCCTTACGACTTCTCAAATTTATTGCACCCATATTGTGTTTAGGATTCATCACCGTTTACGAACGTAATTTTCTTGATGTTTCAGCTTCAAATTTACTTCTAAAAGTAACTAATTCATTGATCTAATTTTCTAAGTTCTAAAAGTTTGCTTGTGTTTCCTATTGAAATTGTTGAGTATTAGTAGCAAGTGCATTAACAATTTTATCCAAAGACATGCTTGAATTTAAAGATTGACGTTGAGCATATGTAAAGGCTTGAGGTTATATATGAAAATTGTAAGGTTGATATCTTTATTGCTCTCCTCGATTACCGTATCTAAAATTTGTATGATCCCTTTATCCTAGATTATAGTGATTGCAATAAGGGTCATATTTTCATTGAGGTTGACTAGGAAATCCCCCTATTACTTTAACTTCTTGAAGGGAGTCTTGTTGTAATCTAGGGCATATATTCATAGGATGTCCAAGGAATGAGCATATTTCACACACTTTTGCTAATTGCAGTTGACCGATAGCCATTTGACAAATAAAAGCATTTAAATCCAAAATTCTATCCTCAAGGTTCATGTTACTTACCTCATTTACGTGCTTAATAGCTCCATCAATCCTTGTCCCAAACTACTAAGAATTTTTGGCCATAATTGATATCAATTTTCTACCGCTTTAAGCATTTAATTTACCAAAACTCCTCCACTGGCTGCATCAACCATACTCCAATCCATTGCAAATGGTCCTTCATAAAAGTATCGAATCAAAAGTTAGTCAGGAATTTGATGGTGTGGGTAACTAGCACATAACTCCTTAAGCCTTCCCTAATATTTATATAATGTTTCTCCAGTAAATTGTCTACTCGTGATGTAGGAAAGACTTCTCTAGAAACATTATTTTCATCTCATTCCAAATTGTCATGGAGCCCAAGGAAGATAATATAGTCAATCCTTTGCCTTATCTTTCAATGAGAATGGAAAGGCTCTGAGATTAATTTGTTCTTTTATAACCCCTTGTGGCTTTATTCCAGAGTAGGCAACATGAAATTCCTTCAGGTGTTTATGTGGATCTTTACTTGTAAGACCACAAAAAATAGGATGTAAGTAAATCAAACTAGTTTTCAATATGAAACCTACCTTAACATTTAGAAATTGTATACATAAAGGTTGTTGATTCAAATTTGGTGGCGCTAACTCCTTTAGTGTTAGTGTTAGGATTTTCCATCTTTTCTTCCACTTCTTGAAAATTAGAGTCCTCACTAATTGTTAGATCTATTTCAACTTTCGCTTTTGAAGGTGAATGATCGCTTCCTCACTTAATCTCTTTTCTTAAATGACGAATTGTTTTTTCTCAATTTTTGGGTTATATTGTAATACACCTGTCTAAAAAGCTTGAGTCATAAAAGACAAGAGGTTAGTAATAAACTGTAAAATAATGCAATGAAACTCAGAAACTAAAATAGTCCCTAACAATGGCACCAAAATTTTGGTTAGGTTGTTAAAGCTCTCAAAATTAATTCTAATTCTCTAATTTCTTATTGCATATCAATTAAACGATAGCAATAAGCTTAGTGAAAAAAACTAAACCTTAAATTAAATAATCGAGATAGCTGCAAATTTTCATTTTGTTTTTCTTGTTTCTCATAAGTTAAATATGCAAATTCATAAATAACCTCTTTGCTACTTGCACTAATCCTTTATGACAATTACGGATCTATGAATTCATGGATTACTATATAATAATCAACATTAAATTGATTTTTTAGATAAATCAATATTAATTATTCATCAAATATAAGGACATAAAACAAGAAATACTTGAATTAAAACATGAATATAATTTAGAACAAAACTTCACAACCCCTTGAATTAGAATAATTGGGTTTACCCACCCATGAATTTTTTTTTCCAAAACCAAAAATAGAAGAAAAATGAATGATTGAGAGAAAAGTGAAAAGAAACGAAAAGAAGAGGGTTTGAGAGCTATGAAAGACTTCTTTCCCCTTGTTTTTTTTTTCACTTAAACCCTAGTCTAATCTTATCTTGGAAAGATTCATATCTAGAACAAATCCAAATCCCCACATAAAAGGGATGAAAAGAAGTTTCCTAATTAAACTCCAACTCTTTAAAGGAATTTGGCATTAGGCGTGACCTCTTTATCCACTGTAGTTATCTATCCACTTTTTCTAAAATTCATGATTTTCACCAATAATGCTACAATTTGATGCAATCTCCACTTTCATCTCCTAATTTAAATCAAACATTAATTTTCCTATTTAAGAACCAAAATATATCAAAAAAAAGAGAAAATTCCTATTAATATATCAAAATAACATCTTACCATAACCATAGGAATTATATAGAGGATTCAAAGGATTATATTAGTCATATTAATGTAATTGCCCTTAACATGGAATGTAGCTTCTTCACCTAGAGTAACAAGTAGATAGGTAGTGGTTTTTTATTTAAAAAAAAGTTAGATAAGGCATTATTTATTGCTCAGTGAATCTCAAAATTCCCTAAGAACAATGCTTCATTTCAGAATCCTCTTTTCTCTAACCAATCCCTTACTGGTGCATAATATTTACAACATTCAAAGGAGATATTATCCTTTTAGATTCAATAATTATCTAGCAAAGGGGAATTTGATGATGCAATTTATAAAGAGCTTAACTTCGAAACTCAAAGGCGCAAGATAAGGAAACTTTAGTAAGTGAAGGAAAAGCTTAAGGAAATCAATAGGAGAAAGATTTGATCACCAAAATAAGCAAAGATAAGCATCACTGCATCATGAAACGAAGATCCACAATTTAGTGGCTCAAAGAAGGTGATAGAAATTCAAGCATCTTCTATAATTGAGTGGTTTCCAAAAGAAGTGTTAATATAATTACTTCTCTCGTATTAGATAATGGCTCTGTAATTGAATCCCAAGCTATGTTAAACTAGGAAATTTAATCATATTTCTTTGATGCGTATGGTTCTACCACTAATTATGTCCCCTTTAGTGCAGATGTTTCAATATTTATTAAGGAACATATTATCCACAAGAATTGATATGTTGACTAGACCATTTAATGTGAATGATGTTAAAGAAGCTTGGCTTTCCTATACCCCAATAAGGCTCCAAGTCTTGATAGGCATAATACTTTTTCTTTAAGAGAACATGGCTTATCACCAAGAATATGATAACATATTTTCTGAGAGTTCTTCAAACATGACAAAATGTTAAGGGAGCCTAACAAGACATTTGTTTTCCTAATTCCTAATGTACAATACCCTAAGACCTTAAAAAAATTTATACTAATCTCTTGTAATATAATTTTTAAGACTATTTTCAAGTTAATTGTAGATAAACTAAAAAAGAAACTAGTTCATTACATTTATTCATCTAAAAGAGCTTTTAAAATGGGGAGACATATTGCGAATAACATTTTTCTTATTGAAAACATTTAATTGACTATGTTTTTATTCCTATATTTAGTTTTTCTTATTTGAGAGTTTTTTGTACTTATTTTTTTTTCTAGTGTGTTATTAGATGTTAAATGCCTCTATCAATCAAAAGAAGTAGAATTCATGTGAAATTAGGATAGAAACGGAAGAATTAAAGCTATTTTAGAGGGATATGTCCATGTAAGTCACTTATATGACCAAGTAAAGGACTTTGTAAGTCCTTATAAACATGTACAACTTTAAAGACATGGTTTTGCCCATGTAAAGGTGGACATGCCCATGTCCACTACTTCTAAAACTTGTATACATGTGATTTTGAATGGCTTTTTAGGGGCATGGTTATGCACCTAGTCATGTGATTGAATGTCCATTCTAGAAACCCTAATTTTAATATATAAAAGGCACTTATGAGGCTAAGTAAGAAGAAAAAAAGTTAGAGTTAAAGTTGGACAATTGAGTGAGGATTATAAACCCAATTTTAAATTCTAGAATGATAGAAACATGAAGAGTACTTTATAAATGTGATAGAGAACAACATCCCATCAAAGTTTCAAGGGGATTCTAGTAGACAAAAGGGGAGACACCTATGTATTTTCTTCTTTTTAATCATTCTTCTGAACTTTTGATGTTGGTTGTGTTTCTATGTTTAGAAACTAAATTTGTTTATTGCCTAGGTAGGATGAACCCTAAGTTAGGATGGACCTTATAATTTGATTCTTTGTTTAATGCAATTTGATTGTTGATTCATTGTAAATCAATTATATGTTTTAGTTCTTTAATTAATATATTTGGATGTTAGTTCAATGTATGATTTCATATGATTGAGATTGAGAAATCCTTTTATATGAATAGATCTACCATAATTGGAAAGAGTTTTATACAAGCCTAGAGATATATTGACATAAATTCTCTAAACTATGATAAAAAATAATAATGAAATTCAAGAATCAATTAAAGCAATATATGGTGGAAGAAGTATGGAAATACTTTTCTGATCGTACAAGTCATTGCACAAGACTTATTAGTTATTCCATTATCTAGCATTGCTTCGGAGTTGGTTTTTAGTACTACTGTTCAAGTTATTACTCCTTATCATGGTCGACTTCATCCTTGTACAATAGAAGCCCTTATGTGTGCCCAAAGTTGGTTAAATGATGAAGATTTTGATGGTAAATTCTTTTCTTTTTAATATATCAATTTTATATTATGTTACCTAATAATTAGTTTTTAAATTTTAGTTAATATAACCACATGTATTAATGCGAAGGTAATTGGTCAAATTAATTGACCGACTACACGTTATTTTGATCAAATATATGAAGATGAAGGTATATTTAATTATTTATTAAATATTACCATATCCTAAATGTTCCTTTAATTTTAATATTACATTACTAAATATAATGTTTGTACATACAGATGATTTAATCCAAATTGTTGACGATCCTAGTAAAAAGTACAAAGATTAGTTGTTCTCTCAGTCTCAAGTCTCAAGTCTCAAGTCTCCAGTATCCAGTGTCTAAGCTTCGTCTGTCCATCATGATATTATCTTTTTTGTAATTGTATCATTTATTGTAAAATGACTTGGACAATCATTTGTGTGCAGTAAAGATTCCTATAGTTAATGAATTTGGCTTTATTAATATTTTTAATTTTATATAAATATTTTTATATAATTTATAGGTAATTTTATCCTACACTTTATTATAATTTAAAAGACCTACTGTAAAAGTATAATACACTTACGATAATATTCTAGTGTAATAACAATTTTTAAAATATTAGCTTCATGTTTTATAAATTGATGTTGATTTTTCACTTTTATGTGTATTTTAATTATTATAATAAAATTTAATATCTTTCAAATTTAAAAATAAAATTCACTTTTTAAAAATATAAAATAATTATAGTAAATTTTAATAAATATAATAATTTATAAAAGCATATCAAAAGTATTTATAAAATGTATTCTAGTGTTAATAAAATAATAACTATTTTCAATATAGTACACTATATTTTTTTGTTTTTATAACTCAATTACTTTTGTATTCTTTTTATATTCTTTTGAAATTGATATATTTGGATTAATAAAGTTATTGATTCATTTGAAGATTTATATAAATACATATATGCATAATGTATGTATTGTAAAACTATAAAATAAAAATAAAAAATTTTAAATGCGTTAAGAGTAATTATGATATTAATTTATTTTGATATGTGTATATATATATAATATTATCTAAAAAATTATTTGAATATTGCGTAAATATATGTATTTGTTCATATAATAAATAAACAATTATAACAAAGAAATTTTTGAAGGTGCAAACCACATTTTTTACATGTCGAATAAATTATTTTACTAAATTAGTTAGAAAATATATGTCTACTTTCTTATGAATTTGTCACTTCTCAAATTATGGAGAAGCCTATTGTCAAGACACTATATATTTATATATAAAAATACGATTCAATTTAAACATTTTATAGGTATTTAAAATTGATATAATTAGTTATATATTTTTTATTTTTATTAATATCAATATATAAAATTACTATTCATTTATATGCACACATTTAGATTTTATTTGTATTAGCTGATTATGCACAAATAAGTAAGTAAAATATTTTTTATTTTATTTTATTCAATAATATTTTATTATTTTTATGATTTATAAAAAGAAAAAATGATTAATTTTGTAAAGAAAATTTAAGTTTAAAATAATTGCTTATATTGTGAATGTAGATTATTTTCATAATATTTTTCAAATATTGAAATACTGAAATGAAATACATGAAGATAATATAATTAAGTTTAAAATATTTTTATATATTTTAGATGTAGACAATTTTGAATTAAAGATTAAGAAAAGTAGTTATTTGCAAATTAATATTTAAATATAAAATTTTAGTTTAATTATATCTCTACATTGATTATAGCTCTTAAGATTTTCCACAGAGCTTCCGGTCTATAAGTAAATTGTTCTAAAAACAACATATTTATGCTTGAGAGTGCCTTGAATCTACAACAATTGATCACTACCTTAACTAGATTTCAGTCACATAAATTCCCAATGAAATATTTGGGCATACTTATTTCCCCACACAGATTAAAAAGCAAGGGATTATACTAATTTACTTGACAGAATACAAACTTGAATCTCAACTTGGAGCTCTTAACATCTGTCACGAGTAGGGAGGATCCAACTTACTAATTCAGTCCCCAATTCTATCAACACCTATTGGGTTGCCCATCTGTCTTTTCTAGATTCAATTTTGAAAGTTATAGACCGTGTATTTAGCAACTTATTATGGACAGGTTGCATGGGGAGAAGTCAGAAAACTATAGTGAAATGGAAGGAAATTTGCACTCCTAAAAACCAGGAGGATTGAGAATTTACTCCTTCAAAACTATGAACTTATCTCAGCTCACAAAAAGGATTTGGAGATTAATGGAGGACAAACAATCTTTATAGTGCCTATGGATACATAACTACTTTGTCAAGAACAGGAGTATATGGTCAATAGACTATTCTCATTCCCTCTACTACACTTAAAGCAATTTTAAAGATGAGGGATCAATACAAAATAGACTTTATCACGCTCATAGGTAACGGGAAATCATCAACTTATGGCATGATAATTGGCTTTTTGTGTGACCTTTGATTACCCCCAATGTTACTGATTCCCTAAAGAGCTTCACCCTATTAGAACTATCAGTGGCTATAGAATTACAAGCAAAGATGCAATTCAAAACTCAACAATCCCTACCTCCCTAGCTAATGAAATTTGTGGCACTTGTTGCAACACTGAAATAGATACATACATCTGGAGACATCCAGCTGATGGAAGATACTCGAACTCCTATTGTAAAGAGTTACCTTTCAAAAAACTTGCCAAGTTGGCATGGACTAACGACACATAGGCAGTCATATTCAACCTTGTGCAGCGTTCACTATGTGGCTTGTGATGAAGGACAGATTAAAAATAGTT
>JAOSBO010000007.1:7370938-7382017 GCA_027563915.1 Erythroxylum rotundifolium
AAACACTTCATCGCCATCATGTAACTAGGCAGTTGTGAGAATCCAGAAGCGAGTACGGTCTATCCTGCTTAGATGAGGTGCTACATAGCTCACATGCTGCACTCTTCCCTACTAGAAATCAGATTATAGTCATTTTTTCTGATTGTTGTAATGTTAGTATGTTATATCGAGATTACAAATATAATATTCACATTATTAGAATCATATATCCAAATTTTGACTATTTTACTGGGATAGGATATCATTAAAGAAGTAAAATTAAAATATATTATATTTTCAATAGTGAATTTTATAAGTTAAAAAATGTTTTAATAAACATGTGATACTTATTGGTAATAAAATAATGGAACTAATTTATGGAGAGAATACTAAATAACACATTGCTTATTTAACACTTTGTTTTGTAGTGATGAGCATGCATATAGTTGGTGTTATAAAAATTCCATTGGTATCCTAAATCTTCTTCCAAATGAGGCACTCTTGAAATTGGAGTCAATAAAAGAGTACTTATAAGTAGAAAACAAGTAAAAGGATGCTTTATTGTAGCTTAACTGAAAAAAATTTCAAATTTTACTGAATTTTATAGTTCTAACTTAAACTTTAAAAGGTAACAATAAAATATTTAAATTTTTATTTGTTGTAAACATAGCTTACATTAGTCTTTTTGTTAATGTTATTGACGTAGCATGCTACATTATTTAGTATCTTTGTCATGTGAATGACTTGTGGACTTCAATTTCTACGTCATCAAATTATAACTTTTTGGATAAAAGCAAATTATAACAATTCCTAATTTTCTCTTCTTTCTCTCCCAAAACTTCTTGCTATCATTCTTCTAGTACCTTATAAGCTCACTGATGTTCTTATCTATTGGGTGCTCGTAGGCATGGCTTTTGGTGACAAGGTGTTTCCTTTTTAGGGTAAAGGAACTTTAGTTTTTGGTCAAAAGTACCTTATTGGAAGAGCTAGAGTTCCTACAAGTAGAGATGAAAACGAAGATGGAAGTTTTGAGACTATTAAGCCTTTTTATCCTATTACTTCTTTTGTGAACTTTTAGTTCACTTCTGCTACTATTACTCTCATCTTGCTTACTAGTTTTGTACTTACTTGTATCAATATCAAAGCTTGGATGGCTTTTGTTCCTCTTTGGCTCATCTTCTCCTTCACAATCAATGCTTTTTTTCTTTAGGATGTGGGGTTTATTTATTAGTAGGGTGTTATAGATTATTTTGGTGTTTGTGTTATTTTCCTCTCCTCAGGAACTATAGTGTTAATTACTACTTAATAGGTAAGAAACAAGAAAAGAACAAAAATCGTTTAACAACAACGAAGTAATCTAATGATCTTCATGTGTTATAGCAAAGCTGATTACCTTTTTGTGATGCTTGAAATGATACAAGTTAGAACAAGGCTAAAGAGCGATCAAGAGAGGTTTCCACCAAATAATGTGTTGCTTATGCTTGCTAGTAGTGGAATTTTATGGATGGGATGGTTGGGCCTCTATAGTGGCGAGCTGTATGCGGTGATGTTAATGCTTCTATGGCAATCTTAAACACTAATGTTTGTGCAATTATAAGTTGGCTTGTATAGACATCTTTGGATGTTGTGTTCTTTGGTTAACCATTGGCGATTAGTGTTGATGGGGTGAAAAAAAGAGCAAACTAGGGACTTTATAATTTAAATTTATTTAAAAATTATAATTTGATGACATGAAAATTAAAGTCCATGTATCATCCACATGCAAAAGATACCAGATGATGTAGTATCTCATGTTAGCAACATTAATATGAAGAGCAATGTTGGGCTATTTTTTGTAAAAATTTAAAAGTTTGAAAATTTTATTTCCAATTTTCAAAGTTCATGATAGAATTGCACATTTCAATAAAGTTCGGGATCTTTATTTTGTAAATATGTTTTTGTTATATCAACGCACTTTATCTCAATATTTATACCATTTGATAACATTTATCTATTCATATTTATCCAAATCTCTAAGTCTTTTAAATATTAGTCTTTTCTAACCTTAATTACATAATAATAAGCACTTTTAAGCTTGATAAAAAAGGCAAGCCTCACAAAGTAAGTTTAAATATGTAATTCATCTACCTTAAGCTTGACTTGTTACACTGTTTGGACCATACATATTTTCATGGTGATCTTTTCCAACTATTACCCTAATTTGGAACTACAATCAGCCTATATCAATAACAATAAGTGGAGAGTTCATGAAATTAAAATTGTGATATGCTATAAATGTTTGTTGTTAAATTAAGTATATTAATAACTAAACACTTATTAATTTTATGAGATTAATTAAAATGCAAATGTGTATATGATAGCTTGTAGTAATAAAAAAATATTATCACACTAATAGTTTAAAAAATGTGCAAAAAGGTAAGAGAAAAGGTAATTAAAGTTACATATTAAATTAAAGATAAAAAAGTGGAAGAACATCAAGAAAGTCATCAAGAAATCAAGTCAAATTTAAGCAATACGAATCAAAATCAAAAAGATGAAATGAACAATCAAATCTTTTGAGTAACATTATTGAAAACTATAATGAATACTCACATTAAAACTTACACGATAATAGTAAACGTTTTTGTAACGTGAATCCCATTCATCTTGACATTTAAGGGGTATAAAGCATTATTTTCACTCAAACTAAGTTTTGTTTAAACTTTTAACTTTTAAATTGAGAAATAAAATAGAGAATTTGAAAAACTTTATGAACTAGGATATGGTTCATGAGATGCTTCAATTGAAAGTCAAAATGTTCTGAGAAACTAAGTAGTAAAGCATTAGGCTAACCAAATGGCCATCAATTGACTGGCAAGGAGTTTCTCAAAATTTTCAGGAAAAAAATGTTAGCTAACTAAGTGGACATCAACTAACTGAATGATTTGATTGTTTTGTGAAAACTTATCTAAAATAGATAAGTCATTCAATTGAACAACATTATATCAAACAATGAAAACTTCTTCATAAAGAAAGATGTTGATAACATTAAGAACAATCAACTAACTAGGAATCTGTTATCCAAACGTTGCTTATAATAGTCATAAACTTATTAATTTTAACATTTATTTCTCAAGTTGTTATTCCTAATGATATAAAGTTAAGGGACTTTAAACACTTTAGTTTTTAATTGCTAAAATGTTATATGAGCTAATTAATGAGCATTAAACATTAAAAATTAGTGTTAGTGTTTTATGCCTTAGAATTCTTTTACTGAAGAGAGAGAAAGCATAACAAATTCTGTATTGATTTATGACTTTATAAAAATTTGAGACATAAAATTGTTTAGAGCTTTTATTTACTTATATTTAATGTGAAAGGAAGATGTTATAAGGTTTGTCTTTATCTTAAAAGAAGAAGTGTAAATGTTCTTTGTTACCTTGAAAGAAAAAGTGTATAGTTTTCCCTTCATCTTAGAAGAGGCAGATTGTATAAGAGATTATGTTCACTCAAATTTGAAGAGTTCACCGAATTCCAAATTCCTAAGTGAGCCTAGAGCAGTAGAATAGTTACTATAAATTATGTTACTGACATGGTTCAATTAAATTTGAGCACACCCACTATAGAAGGGATGAAAAAAGAATTATAAGATTATTATAGTTACCAAATGTGCATGTAAGTTACATATAATTTACTTAGTATTTTACTAAGTTTTTCATCTAAATAATCTTAATTTGGTTGGTTTTATGCCATGTTTTATGTAATTGTGGAGATATTGCTTGAGAATCATGTTAGCTAAGGATTAGACGATTTTATAAGGCAAAAGAAGAAGAAAACTCATTTTTGGATGAAGGCATCCCGACACAAAGCGTGTATTAGGGTGTGTCCCTCTCTATAAATTCATTTTTGGATGAAGGCAACCCAACACAAAGCATGTGTTAGGGTGTGTCCCTCTTTATACATAAACATATGGCAAGAAGACAAAAAATGGCCTTACATACAGTCGTATACAAGGACATGTTCCTCATTAGAACTTTGGACCACAAGACATGCTCTTCTATATAATCGTGTTAAAGCTTGTGTGACATTAAAAAGAAGTACAATATGTCATATAGGCTAGACTACGAGTGTGTTAGAGCCAAAGTTCCTCTCTTTAAAGGATTTTTAAGAACCAATAGATTACATATATTAGGACACAACTATATCCTAGATCGTATTCACAACAAGAAGCTTATATAGAGAAACGTATAAACCATGAAAAAGAGACCAGGTTAAAACACATCTTGCTATAGCCTTCAATAGGAACAAAGATTAGAATTGTTTCAAGACAGTAGGTCATTTCAAGAGATTGGAATCTTCAATGGAGGAACCTTTGTTATCAATTCTTCTATTCTTTTTATTTTTATTAGTTCTAGGATGATCAATGGGTAGTTCTTCTCTTTACAACTATATTAGATGAAATCCTAGATTATTCTTGTATACATTAATTTAGTTTCTTATAAAGATTTTTCTATTTCTAAAATATTTATGTTTTTCCTAATACTGGTTATACAAAAACAAAAGCTTAAACTTTCTCTGAAATTACATATAGAAGTCGTTAAAAGAAACTACTTATAAATGGATAAGAATTACATAGGGCAATATAAATAGGCCTATATGATGTTTCTATTGTTAAAATGACATTTTATGAAGTTTCATGAAATATAATGCATTCTTAGGTCTGTTAATCAGATAGATATATTAATTAATCAATTGAGGGATCGTTAGTTATACGTTAAAAAATGATAATTCCTTATGCTAGGAGACTTTTTTAGTCTAAACTATAAAATCTCTAAATAACTTGATGGTAAGTGCATGATGAATCTAGATGTTTATATATCTTATTTCTTTGTTTATAATATTTGCTTGATTTTTTCTAGTGATATTTTTGTTTCTTTAGTTTAATTTATATTTAGTTAAAGTCAATCGTAACTTTATTGTTAACTAGATAATAATAGGATTGTTAGGTTTTATAGTTACTTTATACTCATAGTGTAACATCCCATTACCTATGGGAAGGTTAGAATAGTAAATAGGAGTGTTCAGTGAGAGGCAAGAGATGTATTTTTATGTTCATGCATAATGTGATATGCTCATATAAATGAATAGTGAATTTTTTTGCACATGAAATTAAGTGTACATGCATTCATGAATAATTCCAGGTATAATTGGATTGAATTGTGATTTTTGGAAATTATTTATATTGGAAATTTCGTGGACTAGTGAAATTATTATATTTGTGAATTTTGGTGAACTTAAGATTTATTTTGTAACTTACAGAGTATTATGGAAAATAGGAAAAAGAAGAGAAGAAATCAAATGAAGATTTGGAGATAGTTGGATTGTAAAGATGAGAGTTAGAGGAAGTTAGTTTAAAAGAAATTAAGTCAGAACTTAGACCTTAAGAAAGTGACAAGTGTAAAGTTGCTTTTATTATGTGTCAGAAGTAAGTTTGAGTAATTCGAGAGTTAAAAAGAGGTTTGTTATTTCCTTGTTATCATCTTCTCTAAATTTCTTCCCATACATAGAGTTTTCCATCAAACTCCTTCTGAGAATTAACTCTGATTTTTAATATCCCTCACCACTTATCTACTGCTATTATTAACTCTGATTTTTAATATCCCTCACCACTTATCTACTGCTAAGTGTTTCTTCTACCTTAAGAAAAACCAAAAGTTGATTAGTGTTCACAGAGGAGTACGTAATTTTGTATGAAGTAAGGGCTTGAAGATAGTTGAAGCTTTTGGAGTCTCCAACGAGTAAGTAGTGAATAAAATTGTTAGAGTTGTGGACTTTTGAAATAAAGTTGATGAATTTATTTCCAGTGCATGATCATAGCATTTATGTATAATTATATTCTTGAACACTGTGATAAGAGGATGAAAATTTGAGGATATGGTGTTATTTGGGTTTTGATGGATTATTAGTGATCAGGTATTGTGGAAATGGTTCTTGAAGTTGAAATAGCAATGAAATGATGCACAGGATTAGTGTAGAGAGTTACATATGAAAAGGTGGTATACTTTGTTTCTTCACTAAGCATGTATGAATATATAGGTATTTATACAAGAATTGATGAAGACCTAGAGATGTTTAAAAAAAAGATTTTTGAGTTGAGGAGTATAGATCTATCGTCTGTGTTTGACTCTTTATCATCTATGTTTTATCGTCTATGTTTGACTTTCTATCATCTGTGTTTGTCTCTTTATTGTCTGTGTTTGACTTTCTATCGTCTGTGTTTGACTCCTTATCGTCTATGTTTTATCATCTGTGTTTGACTTTCTATCGTCTATGTTTGACTCCTTATCGTCTATGTTTTATCGTCTATGTTTGACTCCTTATCGTCTATGTTTTATCTTCTGTGTTTGACTCCTTATCGTCTATGTTTTATCGTCTGTGTTTGACTTTCTATCGTCTATGTTTTATTGTCTGTGGTTAACTTTTCTATCATTCGCGTTGACCACCTACCGTCTATGTTTCATTTCGTCTACCTTTAGACACTTCGTCTGTTTTTTGGTGTATCATCTATGTTTCATTCCGTCTGCCTTTAGACACTTCGTCTGTCTTTTGGCGTATTGTCTGTGTTTCATTTCGTCTGCCATTAGACACTTCGTCTGTCTTCTGGCGTATCGTCTGTGTTTGTCACTTCCTCTGCCTCTAGCCATCGTCGGCGTTTCGAATAGTCGTTTGCTTCTACATTGTCTACTTTCGCTTCGTCTACTTTCTGCTTATATGATCAAATTATATCAATCGCACTCTCTGATTTAACGTGAATAGTAGATTGGAAAGTCAAAGTTTGAAGAAAAATTTGAAATGGCTCATTAGGTTGTGAGATTGGATTTAAATGGGTGTTGAGGTATAAACCCCACGAACAATGCTAGTTAAGTGAGGTTTGATATTTGACTGTAATTGTGATAACCTTGATGGAAGGATATCCAAGATTGTCATGAACATGCATTGTACAAAATTCATTTCATACATGTGCATTGTTAAACAATGATATTTGTTCAAAGTGTGATATATATGTATGTTATTTGTTATAGAGGAACAGTTAGAACGTCAACTTCCAGACGTTGCCGACACTTCTAGGCATTAGCTTTGGGAGCAACTTGTGAGTAACTTAGACGGTCTCACTTAATTTCTGGTTGTTTAAAATTTGTTTGAAATGATTGAATGAATGTGGCTTGAATGTTGATTCCGAACATGAAGGTCTGATGACTGTGATATTGGATTGAGATATTAAAGTGCTACTTGTATGTGAATGAGATGAAATAAATGTGCATTTGATATGAATTTGTCATTTGATTCTTAATGAAAGTTGAATGCCGGACTTAGGTTCGATGACTGTGAAATTTGGTCTGAGCATTTACATAAGATTGTGATATATGAGATGTTCAAAAATTGTTGCATTTCATAAAATGCATGCTCAGATAAAGGCATTGTGACTTGAGTTACCAGTATGAAGCGCTTCTACGTAGAGCCTTACTCCGTGATTTTCTAATCTGGCATGTAGAGCTATGCTCCGTGATTCTGTTTGATTGAGCCCTATGGGCCGATATCTTTATAAGTCTATGATAGGCACTCAGTCACAATAATAAGAAAGAATGTGAGTCTCCTGCATATAAAATTTCAGTCAAATGCATAAGTTGCCTATGCTTAAGTGGAAATGTGAAATGTGATTATATGTTGTGTGAATTAATGTGATGCATGAATTGAGTGAACCATCGATGATGGTTACCTCATTGAGTTCGCAAAACTCATCAAAATTACAACGTTGTCTTTTCAGGACCTAGAGACGACCTTAGCTACTGAGAGGCTCTACCAGCCATGTAGAATGTGTTTTGGCAAGATGAGTCATGACTTAAAGGTCGGTCAGCTGGAGCTTTTGGACGGATTTGATAGATTTGTATATTTCCTTCATTCATGTAGTACTATTATATTAGGTCTTGGTGATATACATATAGAAATTGTTGAAAGATACAATGTAGACTTTCGATTTTTGCGTAATGAAAGGAGGAAAATGTTGGGTTTTAAAATATTGGGATTTCCATATGATGCTTATAATGAATAATGATACGGTACCATGTGAAGTTTATGTAATGAACGATAGTAGCTCACCCTTATCGTAGGATATGTACCGAAATGACCTCCGGTGTGTATCCTGCGGTAAGGGGGTCCTAAAAATAGGTGGTATCAGAGCCAGGTTGGCATCTGTTGGGATATATAGAATATTGAGCATGAGATATCGTGAGAAATGCAGAAAATGATTGAAATTTATTGTTGTTATAGGTCATTCGTCCTAGGTGATCAAATTGATCAACCAGCTGACCAAAGATCGGTAGGAGCCAGTAAAGAGTCCTCGATACCTCGATCTGAGAAAATGCCTCCAAGAGTTCACGAGAGAATGGAGAGGAGGTATGATAGGCTGCGGAAGCAGGGAGCTGTGGACTTCTATGGAAACACAGACCCTGCTGAAGCTGAGGGATGGTTGGAAAGGACTGAGAGAGTATTTGATCTGATGGATTGCGAGCCTGATGAGAGGTTCGATTATGCAGTGTCTCTACTGCAGGGCCCAGCTTACCAATGGTGGAAGACTGTCCCTAGTAGTACCACCAGG
Organism: Erythroxylum rotundifolium; assembly: GCA_027563915.1. Classification (NCBI taxonomy): domain Eukaryota; kingdom Viridiplantae; phylum Streptophyta; class Magnoliopsida; order Malpighiales; family Erythroxylaceae; genus Erythroxylum; species Erythroxylum rotundifolium. Next base: position 7,379,553 of record JAOSBO010000007.1, read on the forward strand.
CCCTACCAATTGAAGTGGGAAGACTTCCTGAGGGTCTTCAAGGAAAACTACATGCCCAAGATTTACGTGGATAGATAGATGGAAGAGTTTCTGGGTTTGAAGCAGGGTAGGATGTCAGTGGCTGAATATGAAATCTGATTTAATGAGCTAATGGGGTATGCTACTACTTTAATTCCTACAAAAGAAGACAAGTATATGAGGTTTGAGAATGGACTTAATATCGAGATTAGAATAAGGTTGGCCCGGTCAGATCTGGGTACTTTTGTTGAGTTGAGGGCTGTTTCGATTAGAATTGAATAGCTGATGAGAGAGAAACATGCTGAGACTGGGCAAGGATCCAGAGGGAAGAGGCCTAGTGAGAGTTAGGGTAGTTCTGGCAGGAGATTCAGTAAGCGCTAGAACATAATTTTCAGACCACTAGCTGGATCAAGGCAGTCTGGATTCAGACAGAGGAGTAGTTTTTTTTAGTCTGGCAGTGGAAGAGGTACAACACAGAGTCAGTTGCCCCAGTGTGAACACTGTGGGAGGAGGCATGATGGTGAGTGCTGGAGACACTCAAGAGCTTGTTTTAGATGCGGCTCTTTTGATCACCAAATTAGGGATTGTCCTGCTGCTACGGGGATTCAGTCGGGTATAAGTGGCAGAGTGAGGAGTGAAGCTACTATTCAGCCGAGCAGAGGTAGTGGGACTGGACAGAGGGGCTGTGGTAGAGGCAGAGTGAGCTCTGAGAGTTCTTCTATGAGGATTGAGGGGCAGAATAGCCGACCATAGTCCCAGGCTCGGGTTTATGCTATGACCAGGCAGGAGGTGCAAGACTCCCCAGATGTGGTTGCAGGTGCACTTCTCATTTATAATTTTGAAGCTTTTGCACTGCTAGATCCAGGATCCACACACTCCTTTATCGCACCGCATTTGGCATATAGGCTACATTGTGATAGGGAGTTACTACGGTATGGATTAGAGGTAAGTACACCAATAGGCAGTACTACTGTTATAGACGAGGTCTGCAAGGGGTGTTTGATTAGGATTGATCAAGCAGAGTTAGAGGCAGACCTAATTGTATTACAGTTAAAGGAGATAGATGTGATTCTAGGCATGGATTGGCTCACTGCCCGTAACGCCATTATGAACTGCTACACTAAGGAAGTAGTGCTGAAATCTCTTGGTCAGCCGAGAGCAGTTTTCAGAGGAGTTAGTTAGGCAGTGCCAGCCAGGATGATATCATTTATAAGTGCACTGAGAATGATGCAGGGAGGATATGAGGCTTATCTGGCCCACATCATTGATACTAGAGTTTAGCAGAGTATATAAGACATTCCCGTGGTTAGGGAGTTCCTGGATATGTTTCCCGATCAGGTACCTAGTTTACTACCAAATCGGGAAATGGAGTTCACGACTGATCTAGTTCCAGGTGTTGCTCCTGTATCTATCCTTCCATATAGGATGACACCTGTAGAACTGAAAGAGTTGAAGGTTCAACTTCAGGAGTTACTAGAAAAAGGTTTTATTAGACCTAGCGTTTCACCTTGGGGAGCCCCAGTACTGTTTGTGAAGAAGAAGGATGGGACTTTGAGGTTCTGCATCAATTATAGGTAGTTGAATCAGGTGACAGTGAAGAATAAGTACCTACTGCCTAGATTCGATGATTTACTTGATCAGTTACAGGGAGCTCAAGCATTTACTAAGCTGGATCTGAGATCAGGGTATTATCAATTGAAGATCGTAGAAGTTGATGTACCTAAGAGTGCATTCAGGAGCAAGTATGGGCACTATGAGTTCCTAGTGATGCCATTTGGGTTAACAAATGCCCTAGCAGCTTTTATGGCCTTGATAAAACAAGGTATTTCAGCCCTACTTAGATCGAATTGTGATTGTGTTTATTAATGATATCTTGGTGTATTCGAAAAACAGAAAGGAACATGCTGAGCATCTAAGGATTATTTTACAGATTATGAGGGAAAAGCAGTTGTATACCAAATTCAGTAAGTGTGAATTTTGGCTGGATCAAGTGGTGTTTCTGGGACACATAGTGACTGGAGATGGCATATAGGTAGATCCAAAGAAGATAGAGGCAGTGATGAATTGGGAAGCTCTGAGGAAAGTGCTGAAATCCGAAGCTTCTTAGGTTTGGTCGAATATTATTGGAGATTTGTCAAGGGGTTTTCCTTGATCTCAACCCCTCTGACAAAACTTCTGAGGAAGGATGTAGTGTTTAGATGGAATGAGGAGTGTCAAAAGAGCTTTGAGGAGCTTAAGCATCGATTGACTTCTACACCGATATTGACTATTCCATCAGGGATCGGAGGATATGTGGTGTACAGTGATGCATCGCATCAAGGTTTGGGATGTGTATTGACGCAGCATGGCAAGGTGATCGCCTATGCATCAAGACAATTAAGGTCTCACGAGATCAATTATCTGGTACATGATTTAGAGCTAGCTGCAGTTGTTTTTGCTCTAAAGAT
>JAOSBO010000007.1:7401237-7420112 GCA_027563915.1 Erythroxylum rotundifolium
GTTGGGAAACACCTTGTGAGCCACTATTTTGGTTTTATCTCTGTATACCTACTATTTGTAATAGTGGAAGAATTATTTTGAGTTTTGTTCGTGGACGTAGCCTAAAGCTAAGGGTTAACCACGTTAAATATTTTGTATCTATTTTTGCTCTTTTTTTTTTCCTTTTTCAAAATGCTCCCACTACGCCCAACACTCCTATGCCATTTGTCAGTCTAATTTTCAGGTAAAATGGCATAATACGAATAATCTTCCATAGTTATTTGGTTAATCAGGTCAATTCCCAATAACTGTATCAAGTTGTCATTAACATTGGAGAAAGGCAATAGAAACATCGGCTTGAGCAGTTTCTGCAGTTCTCATTGGAGTTAACAGAAGCAATAGAAAGTTAGAAACACAGGCTTGAGCAATTTCTGCAGTTCTCTTTGAAGTTAAAAGATACCATGAGTCCCATAATTGAGTAGCAATTCAGACCTTGAAACTGGAAAGGCCTCAACTGGTACTCTTATACCCTCTACGGGTCTCTAGACTGATTACGTCAAAGTCATCAACTTGCATTAAGTTTATTGAAACTGAAAGACCTCAATCGACACGTTCCGATATGAACTCAATGATTCAACTTAATTAACGACTACCTTACAATACTTATTCCTATTGAAAAAAATACTTTAATATGAGTTAACTCGACTCACCTACAACAACTACTAAATATAATAAAATTTTGATTAGTGTAAAGCATAAATAATAAAATTTTAAATTACAAGCTCATAACATTACCAATTGAGATTTGTTTTTTGGTAAGTCAGAAAAATTTATAAATGAAACAAAGATATGTACAAAAAAGTTCATGCCCAAGTGTTACAGAAGGCACAACTAGCTAATACATAATAACTAGCCACCATACAATCCAAGATAAAAACACTTAGGGATATCTGTAACTAAGGAAGGAGCAATCCTACAACCACTCAACAACAGAAACACTTATACTTAACCTGATAATACCAAAGAAGCTGTAATCCGAATGAGAAACCTTAACTAACTAATTCTCAATCCTGGATGAGCAAACCAAAGAGATACTGAAGGGAAAGCCGCTCGTGAACTACCTTAGCCCTAAATCGGCTGAATGTTCACAAAGAAAGCTACCTCGAGGAAATGACAGTGTTGCATCATCGAATGTAGGCATGGCAAGACATGGCGTATCCGAAGAGAACCAATTGAGATTTATGACCCTTTTTTTAATAATGTTTAAATGTGACCATTAAATGATGAAATTGTCCGTTATCTTTTTAGTTTTATAATTGATATTAAAAATAACAAATTAATCAACATTTAACTTTTTATGAAAATTTCAATTTAGTGTTGAACTTTTAAAAATTTACAATTAATGATTAACATTCCAAAACTTGTATAAATTAGGTTACAAATTTGTTTTTGTTGATAAAGCGTATCCACCAAATGTTACGTGGAGCAAAAATAAGGTTTTGACTTGATTTATGCAAAAATTGAAATATTAGTCACTAAATTGAAACCTTTAGAAGATTTAACATTAAATTGATAAAATCCAAAAGATTAGATAATTTTGAATCTATCATCCCTTAATATTACTAACTTATCTTTATTGTGCCATTTGAGTTTGAAAAACTTCTTTTATGTTCTTTTCTAATTTCATTATATATATTTTTTAATATCCAAGTCTTTTCCTCTGATTCCTTCTGGAAGAATAAGAAGGTGATTGGTTCACACAGTGTAATAGTAATAGAAATGAAAATCAATATAATTTTTATAATTATAATTGTCAGTTAGGACGAAGGAATCATTATTATTACTATTGATAGTGGTTGGTTTGTTAAAAATCTTGATAAATATATTCTAATTTTAATATGTTCTAATTAATTATATCTAATATTAATGCATTTTAATTAATTATATTGTTTTACTAAAAAGGAAAAATAAAAATTTGTTATACATCAAAATTTAATAAATTTTATTTAATTTTAATATATTCTAATTATTGATATTGTTTTACTAAACTAGAAAAAATAAAATTAATTAATTTTGGTTTTACATCAAATTTTAATATATTCTAATTAATTAGATTTAATTTTAATATATTATAATTAATGGTATTTAATTATTAATATTTTTTGCTCAAAAAGAAAAATAAAATTAGTTAAAATTTATATCAAAATTTAATAAATCTAATTAATTATATTTAATTCTAATATATTCTAATTAATTATATTGTTTTGCTAAAAAGATAAAAATTAGTTAAAATTTTATCTTACATCAAATTTTAATATATTCTAATTAATTATATTTAATTATAATATATTCTAATTAATGATATTTAGTTAATTATATTGTTTTTAAAAAGGAAAAATAAAAATTATTTAATTTTTTATCAAAATTTAATACATTAATCAATTATATTTAATTTTAATTTATTCCAATTAAGTATATTATATAATTATATTTAACATATTATAATTAATTATATTTAGAATATATTTAATTTTAATTATTTATACGTAACATATTCTAATCAATTATATTTATTATATTATAATTAATTATATTTAGAATATATTTAATTTTAATTAATTATATTTAATATATTCTAATTAATTATATTTAGGATATATTTAATTTTAATTAATTATATTATTTTACTTAAAAAAAGGAAGGAATGACTTTCATTCCTCGTATATTTAGGAGGTATAGAGTAATCCCTAAAATTAAGATATTAAAATATGATAATATGTAATCAACTGATGTTTTTCATTCTCATAACTATCGATGTCTTCCAAACCTAAGAACTAAGCACCCCATAGGCTTTTGTGTCTTATCTCCCCTCAATACCATATTGAATCACTTATTCATAGTATGCCAAATTAGTAACAATTTAAGAAATTGAAATTCCCCTAACGGCAACATTATAAAATTTGGATTCAAGGAGAAATCATTTCAATTCTCTATTGCCAAAGAATAAGTTGTCAAAAAATGCTCCCCTTTCTCTTTAACTCCCATCCCTTCTTGTTAGTTGTTCTACCAAGAAGCTTCTCTCCTGTTCCTATGTTTGGCTGGCTTCTACTGTCTCTTCCTCTCTCGTAAGCTTCCCCTAGATGTAGATTCTTTCGGCTACTTAAAACTTTAATGTTAAGCAAGCTCTCCTTCCTTTATGGTTCCTCCATTTTCAAGTGACTACCATCTACATCCAAGTATCTACTACATGTTTCTCTCTTCTCTTGATTCATTGTCATCTAGTACATCTCCTTCTTCCTTTGTTTTGGTCCCTCTCTCATTTTGTGTCCTTTTGGTTTGTTGTTCCTATTGTTAGTCTGAAATAGCTTATGCTCTCTAGATGTTATTCGAGCACTCTCTCAGTCTCTCAACCTTTATGTATATATCACTCTGCCGTGATATGACCTTCTCGAGATGATAGAGAAAACAACAAAAGATTTTAATAAGAAAGAAAAGGAAGGCTATGAACAGATAACTTCATTAGCACTCTTATCAAAAAAAGAAAACGTACAAGACTCATAAATAAAGAAGTCTGTAAAATCGAAAAGTAATTGAACTCCTAAAAACTAGGAACCACTAAAGACAAATAGCATTAATTACATCTATTAAATAAATAACAATAAATTACGATGTGGTCTGGTGCAACTGCTTTTCTTAACTTCCATGCACTACTTCCAGTTGTGTGCATGGAACTCAAGCTCCTGAACCACACGTTCCATCAATCTCCTCCTGGTTTGGGAGCTCGGGAGACAACCCCAACTTGTTCCCTAAGGAACTCGAACCTGTTAACTTGAAATGCTTTGATGAACAAATCAGCCAACTGATCTGCAGATACACAATAAACTAGACAAACTTCTCCCTCCTTTTGGACGTCCCTTAAGTAGAAATACTTAAGTTTAAAGTGCTTTGTTCTGCCATGGAATACAACATTTGTTGAGATAGCCAAAGCTACTTTGTTGTCCACTTTAACTTCAGTAGCACTAGTCTGATTCAGTCTTAAGTCATCAAGCAACTTCCTTAACCAGATAGCTTGGTTTATAGATGCTGTAGCTGCCACTAACTCAGCTTCTGCAGTAGAAAGTGCAACTACCTCTTGCTTCCTCGAGCCCTATGAAAAACATGTGAAACCAAAACTAAAACAGTGACCCGAAGTACTCTTCATATCATCACTTGAGCCAGCCCAGTCACTGTCCGAATATCCTTGTAGCTTTAGCTCCCCTGTTCTTCTATAACACAAGCCAAAATTCATAGTACTCCTCAAGCACCTCAGCACTCTCTTCAATGCAACCATATGAGTCTCAGTGGGAGAAAACATGTACCTTGACAACACATTGACAGTGTACTGCATGACTAATCTTGTAGCTGTCAAGTACATGAGAGCCGAGTATGCTCTTGTAAAGAGTAGCATCTGCACTTGGACTGTCGTCTTCCTTTTGCACCTTCTCCTTAGTTATAGGTGTGCTCACTCCTTTGCACTCCTCCATTCCAAATCTAGTCAAAACTTCCTTAATATACTTTCTTTGACAAACGAAAATCTCACCTTCTTCTTGCATTACTTCTAGTCCCAAAAAAATGTCAGACGGCCCAGATCAGTCATTGCAAAGGCCTTCATTAGTTCAACCTTTACCTCTGCAATCTCCTCCTCATACTCACTTGTCAATAAAAGATCATCAACATAGATAGACACTATAGTTACCTTCTCGTTTATCCTCATGTATAAGGTCACCTCATTCACACTTCTCCTGAAACCAATGCTACACAAATATGTATCTATCTTGCTATACCAGGCTCTAGGAGCCTGTTTAAGGCCATACAAGGCCTTTTTCAGCCTGTACACCTTACTCTCTTGTCCCTACACCTTGAACCCTTCGGGTTGCTCAATGAAGATCTGTTCTTTCAGCTCTCCATTTAGAAAAGCCGATTTCACATCTAGTTGATAGATGTGCCGGTTTCTTTCTGCAGTAACAGCAAGGAGAAGTCTGATAGTTTCAAGTCTTGCCACTGGTGCAAAGGTTTCTCAGTAATCTATGCCCTACTGTTGAGCGTACCCCTTCACAACAAGCTGAGCCTTATGCTTATTGATTGTACCATAAGAGTTCAACTTGATCTTATAGATCTATTTGACGCCAATAATCTTCCTATTCTTTGGTCTATCCACCAACTCCTAGGTGTTATTCTTCTCTATCATCCTCAATTCTTCTCTCATTGCTATGGTTCACCTATCATCTTTACATGCCTCATCATAGCAGCTCGGCTCTTCTTGAGCTATATTGCATTTGCCATACACATCGGCAAGGCTCCTGGTCACTCTTGTGGGTGAATCATCATAGTCAACTTCTTCTTCAGCTTCTAGTTCTTCTATTGGCGCCTCCTCAACATCTTCTTCTATGTTTTCTTCATCTTGCATTTCTTCCACTAGCTCCTCCTCAGGATCTTCCTCCTTGCTATCTTCTTTTCTGTTTTCCCACTTCTTCACTGTAGTCTTCTTCTCCTTTTCGTTATTCCAGTTCCACTGCTCTTCCTCCAGGAAGGTGACATCCCTGCTCACAGTCACATGACCAGCTTCAGGTAGGAACACTCTGAAAGCCTTCGACACTTGACTGTATCCAATAAAGACACCACCTTTAGCCATTAAGTCCAACTTGTTCCTCTTCACTTGTGGAATGTGAATAAAGCACTTGCAACCAAAAATTCTGAGATGTTTCATGCTAGGCTTCTTATCGAACCACACCTCATTAGGAGTCTGTTCCAACAGTGCCTTAGTAGGTAGCAAATTTAGTAGGTATACTGCTGTGTTAGCAGCCTCTGTCCCTAGAAATTTAGGCAAGCTCTTCTCTCTAAGCAAGCATCTGATCATCTCTATGATTGACCTATTCTTTCGCTCACTCACTCCGTTTTGCTAAGGTGAGTACGGAGCTGTGAGTTGGTGGTGAATTCCATCTCTATCACAGATTTCCTTGAACCTTCTTGAGCAGAATTCCCCTCCATTATCTGTTCTTAGTGCTTGGATCTTCTTCCCACTCTACACTTCTATCAGCCTTTTAAACTTCAGAAAAACTTTTGCAGCTTCTGACTTATGCTTGAGGAAGTATATCCAACAGTACCTACTCCTATCATCAATAAAGGTTATGAAAAATTTGCTTTCACTCAATGATTCCATAGGCATTGGACCACATATATTTGAATGGATCAGCTCAAGTATCTCAGTTGCTCTCCACTTAGACCTCTTGAATGGTTTTATGTGTTGTTTACTTGCAAGACACACTTCACAATTGAAACTACTTTCCTGCAACATAGGTAGATCCATGGCCATGTGATGTTCTTGCAGATACCTTAGCCTTTTGATATGATAGTGGCCGAGTCTCCTATGCCACAAGGATGTGAAATCCACCTTTGAACTCATGGCCTTTGGACCTCTCGAATAAGGATTCAAACAGAAGCTCCTATCCACCATCTTGATGCTGAACATCTCTTGCCCATCACTATGTGCTATGGTGCATTGATCACCATCAAAATGCACACTTAGGCCCTTCATCAGAAGCTGAGTTACACTCAGCAGATTCTGCTTGATCTCGAGGACATAAAGGACATCTTGAATTGTCCTTGTACTTTCAGTATAGTCAAACACCACATCCCCTTTGCCCTCGACTGAAATTAGTTGCACATTACCAATCCTCACCTTGAACTTCACTAATTCATCTAGGTGTTTAAATAGATGAGAATTTCCTATCATGTGGTTTGTACAACCATTGTCTGCCAACCATTCCTCAATGAGTGATCGAGTGTTGAAGTAGGAAGCAACAAGGAGCACCTCCTCCTCTTGTTTTACTGCAGCATAAGCTTCTGTACTTGACTGCAGGATGTCCTTTTCTCTACATAGTTTTGCAATGTGGCCAAGTTTGTGACATCTCTTGCACTTCACGTCTGGCCTTCTCCAACATCTGAAGTGGGGATGGCCTCTCTTGCCACTATGTTTGCAAGCAACCTCGTCACTCTACTCCTGATCTCCACTACTTGGACCTCCTCCTTTTCTAGAGCTCTTGCCTTCTCCTTCCCAGCTCATCTTTAACTTTGCCTTCAAGGCCCCCTTTAGTTGTTTGTCACTTCTCAACAGTAGTCGGTGCTCTTGGGCTTGAAGAGCACTCAACAATTCTACTGGTTTGATGGAAGCAACATCTTTGGTGTTCTCCATTGAAGCAATTGTGGCTTCAAACCTCTCGGGCAATAAGGTCATAAGCTTCTCCACTAGTCTTTCATCTGAAAACTTTCTCCCCACGACCCGAATCTTGTCCACCAATTCTACTAGGCTGTCATAGTATTGCTTGACAGATTGCACTTCTCGCATCTGCATTCTATCAAACTCTTGGATCAGATTATTTGCCTTCATCCCTCTTATTTTATCATCTCTAGCATATTCAGCCTAGAGAAAATCCCAAATCTCCTTTACCGATTCCATCTCCATTATCTTTGTAAAAATAGAGGGCGACATAGCATTATACAAACAACTAGTAGCTTTAGATTTCTTTGCTACTCTCTCGGTATGATTCTTAACCTGGTTAGGAGTGGCATTATCTGCCAAAGGGGGGTACCTCATAATTGTCTTCCACAGCTTCCCATAAGGCAGACCCCATCAAGAATGTCTTTGTCTTGACTGCCCAAGCCTTGTAATTCTCACCATCGAATATTGGAGCTGCCATCATTTGACTCATGCTTGAATCCATTCCTCACAGCCCTTAAGATGCAAAGGCTTTAATACCAATGTTAGTCTGAAATAGCTTATGCTCTCTAGATGTTATTTGAGCACTCTCTCAGTCTCTCAACCTTTGTGTATATATCACTCTACCGTGATATGACCTTCTCGAGATGATAGAGAAAACAACAAAAGATTTTAATAACAAAGAAAAGGAAGGCTATGAACAGATAACTTCATTAGCATTCTTACCAAAAAAAGAAAACGTACAAGACTCATATATAAAGAAGTCTATAAAACCGAAAAGTAACTGAACTCCTAAAAACTAGGAACTACTAATGACAAATAGCATTAATTACATCTATTAAATAAATAACAACAAATTATGACGTGGTCTGGTGTAACTGCTTTTCTTAACTTCCATGCACTACTTCCAGTTGAGTGCATGGAACTCGAGCTCCTGAACAACACGTTCCATCACCTGTGACCCTTCTTTTGCAAATTAATTTTCTCGTCTTTCCTTTTTTGGCAACAGACTTTTGAAAACAATCAACTGTATCTATTGATTCTTTTTGTCAACATATCTAATCTCTTGTTATAATTCAACCAAACTACTTTGGACCTATTAGTATTCCCTCTCTCCCTCTCTCCCTTCTACTATCCCTACAATCTCCTCCTCCTCTCTCCATTAACTCATAGTCCTACCAGCTAGTTTGTTCCTATCCCTGTCCCTCTTGCTCATGACAATAACAATACCTTAATCTCTTATGTTGGAGAGGTGCTAGGTGACTTGTCTCCTGCTTGAACTTGCACTTATGTACTCCATCTCAATCAAAAGGTAGCTTTACAGGTAGCTCCTCCATTTGAAGTTCTAAATGGAGGATTTTCACGATGGGAATCTACTCCTTTTGGGTTATTGGCAAATGTCCAACTTATCCTTAAACGAAATTTGTGCACTTTGTCACTAGAAAAAGATAGGGGGTTAAAGGAGGTAATGGCTAATGATGGGAACCTCTTCTTCAAATTTGATACTAAAGCTAATGCCCAACTAATCATCTCTGAGGGGCCATGGCATAATAACTGAAAGCCCCTATCCTTATAAAGATCGACATTTAGGGATTATTCTTGACAGACTATAGTAGAAGAATGTTTCTTTATGGATAAACCTCCATAAAATCCCCTTAAAATATTGGACTAACAAGGGGTTAAGCTACCTATTAAGTTACATTGGAAACCAATCTATGTGGATCAAGATACAACAAACTTAAAAAGGTTAAATTGTGTTGGAATTCATGTTATAGTTGATATACAATAGAAATTACCAAACCAAATTCCTATTATGAGGTTTGGAGAAAATGATAAGTTGATCCAAGATGTTGTGAATGTCTTATATTAGTAGAGATATGATTTATGTCAATAAGGAAAAATATATATGGATCCCTACTGGTAAAGTATTATTCTATACTAGTGATTCTTATGAGCTGATGAATATAAAACCATTTGAAAATCCTACTACTAATGTTGATGAAGCTCTATTTAGTGGGAACTTACAGGAAAAGTTGAAATAGCTTACTCAACAAGATGCCTCTAAAGTTGTCACTAACTTTCAAGAACTACTTTAGATTCTAAAGCTCCAAGGATTAATGTTACCAATTCTAACCATAATGCCACCCAATTCGCTAGGGAGGACTATGAGAATAATAGTGTAGACATCCAAAGCTTAGAAAATTCACAATGTTTACATGAGGAGAACCTCTCCTCACTAAGAAAGTATATCTTTATATGCTCTCCTAACGAAGTGACCCCAATTTTAACAGTAAGGTAAAGAAATTTAAGACTACTAGAATAATACATAGGATACTAATGAATCAGGTAAAGGTTACACAATAGTCATAAGGAGAAAATGAAAGAGGAAAATCAAAGGTCTAACTCCCTTACCCAAATTGATGACTATTCTGGCATGGAATGTTAAAGGGTTAAATTGCCAAAAATTATTTTTTTGGTGATTATTTACTTGATTCTAGGTCTATTTTTATTGTTTTTCTAGAAACTTTGTTAAAGGAAAACAAATGTACTTAGCTAAGCTTTCTAAAAGGGCAGTGGATAACTATTACTATTTACTTAGCTAAGCTTTCTAAAAAGGCACTAGATAACTATTACTATTCATAAGTCCCACTATAATGGGAACATTGTTGTTACTTTTGACTATTGATCCTCTTTCATTGATCAGAAGATCAATTTAGTAGTCATCTTATTGAGGGAGAGGATAATCTTTTAATCAACTTTGTTTATGCTCACAACTTAGTGTTTGAAAAATGCCCCCTTGGGATAAAATATCAAAGACCCAACCAATTCCTAATAGTGTTTAAGTGATCCCTAGCGAGTTTAATAGTATTATTTATCTTTTAGAAGCACAAGGGACTACTTGCATTAGAAATTTCTCCAATGACCTTATGGATTCTATCAGTTGATTGCACTTTACAAATCTTAAAGTGGAAGGCTAATACTACACTTGAAATAATGAACAACAAAGGTATTACTTCTTTATGAAAAAGCTTTATAAAGTTCCATTAAACAATAAATGGGTCACTACTTTCTAAGGAAGCGAAGCTAAATTTGGATATCCTCTCATCTTAGATCACTCCCTTATTGGAATTCTAAATATCATAGTGAGAAACTAGATGAGTTCTCCTTTCAGGTTTAACATATTGTTGGCTAATCACAAGGTGTTTAAAAAATGTTATTAGGAATGGACTAAGGCATAAATTTTAGGGTTTTAAATCACTCATCTCTTGTAAGAAACTGAATATCATGAAGGAAATACTTAAGAGACTTAATATCAAGAGTTATGGGAACATTAACCAAGCAATGATAGTGACCAAAGCTTCCTTATTAAAAGCCCAACATTGATTATATATAGATCCTCTAAACACCTCAAAATGGGAGGAAAAGAGAACTATCCTCTCTAAATACATTAGAGCTCTTAAAGGTAACTTCTTAATCCTTAAATAGAGGTTAAGGATCCAGTGGTTATCAAAAGGCAATCGAAGCTCATATTTCTTTTATAATTATATCATATCAAGGAAAAACATAAATAGAATCACCTCTCTTTAATAATCTTTTGAAACTATAGTTTTATATTTAGAAGAATTAATAGGAGTATTATTTGATTACTTCTTCAGTAGCTTGGAATCTTCATTTGATTGCTCATCTTTTCCACAAATCATAAAATATATTAGTTTTGTAAGCATCTCTAACTATGGTCTATCTTTCTCTCACCTTTTAATAAGACAGATGATGAGAAGTCCTTATTTGAATTAAATGCTAACAATTATTTTGATCCTGATGGTCTTAACGTATTCTTCTTTCAATAATCTTGGAGGCTTACTAATTGAAGCAATCTTGGAGTTTTTCAATAAAGGTAAAATGCTTCAAGAGCTTAATAATACTTTTATCAATCTTATTTTTAAATCCCCTAATCCCAGTTCTTTAAAGGAATTTAAGCTAATCTCTTGTTGTAATACTATTTATAAGATCATTGCTAAATTGTTAGCCTCGAGACATAAAGTTGTATTTAGCTCTATCATTCATCCTTTTTAAGGAGATTTTATAAGTAGAAGATAAATTAGTGATTGTATTTTACTTATTCAAGAACTCTTCAAGAATTATATTAGGAAGAATTCTTTCAAGAGTTATGCTATTAAAGCAGATTTTTACAAGGCCTTTGACTTCAATTAGAAATTTATCTTACACACTATGATGGCTTTTGGTTTTCCTAGTTAACTCATTAATTGGATTGATAAATGTATAAACTCTATATCTTTTTTCATTTTGGTTAGTGGAGAGCCTATAAAGATACCTAAAATGTTAAGGGCTTGAGACAAGGGGATCCACTTTTCGTTTTTTTATTCAATCTCTTCATTGAAGTTCTCAATAGTCTAATTCGAAAAATCATAGGTATAAAAAGGGGGTTCAAATACCATAACAAATGCAAGCTATTAAAGATTCCTTGCTTATCTTTTATAGATCGAGGAACTCCATTTTTCATATTTAGGAATTCAAATATCCCACAAAAGGCTAATATGTAAAAAGGTCATCCCATTCATTAAAAAGAACCAACGGAGGGTAAGTTCCTAGGGGAATAAAAGTTTATTTTATGTTAGTCGAGTCTAACTCATGAACTATATACTTAATTTATTACACATTTGTTGTACCTCGCATATCTATCTTCCTAGAAGATTGATCAAATAATAAGGAATTATGATGTCCTTTCTTTTGTTTGGTGAAGTAAACAAGAAGTTTATGGATATGGTTAAATGGAGTGATGTTTATACTCCTAAAGAAGAACGAGGCTTGGGAATTTGTCCATTTAATAACGAGATCCTGATGATGAAAATAATTTGAAGACTAGTAAAACATAAAGAAGCCTTATAAGTAAAGTGGGTTTCATTTGCACTATCTAAAGGGAAAAAACTTATGAGTGTGAAACTTAGATCAAACATATATTGGACAATGGCAAAATGTTAAGGCTGAGGGAAAAAATGAGACTTATAATTTAAAAGTAAATTTGGAGATTGAGCTATAACTAGTTTTTGGTATGAGAATTATAGTTATATGGGTCCTTTGAATGTTAAAAATGGGTTCTCCTATCTCAAAGACATTATATATGAACAAGTTACAGTTAAAAAAGTCTTTAGTGGCAGTATCTAACAACTAAGCTCTTTTACTCTATCAACACTATTAAACCATGCTCTAGTATTCTCACTAAAATCTAACAAAAATGATACGCCATCTAGTTGAATCATTCTTCTGGTGAATTGCTAAGGTACCTTAGTATAATGTGGTATGATTTAACCAAGCTTCTCCTAAAGCCTCGTTTATTTAATGATTAAATATCAAATAGATGTATTCTACATAGCACGTATTTTTCCAGTCTCATCTCATGGTTGAGTATTAGCAAGGGAAAAAGCAGAGAGGACACGCTGATGCTTGGTATATGCAACATAGAGGGAAAAATTCTAAGCTTTTCAGAGGAATTAACTATCATTCATCTTAAACACTCAAGGTAATAAAAGGTAGAACTAAGGAACTTATATTTATCCATCAGTTACAACTTAAATGTAGTAGTAGACTTGGCTTGTGCTTGAAACTTACACTAAATAGACAGGTTATATAAAAATGACCATACTTACCTTTATCCGATAGCCCTCCATTGTAGCCACTTAACTACCAACCACCACACCTTTCCACTTTTAGCAACTTACCAGCCTCCATGTTAGCACCATGGAACTAGAAAATGCTGGTAACTTCACCAACAAACAGAACTCTCACATAAAGAACCTTATCGAGAGCATGTCAAATCTCCTCATAACCATTCCAATCCAATAAAGTTTCCACTTATTTCAGGATCTAAAACAAGCACGAGATAAGAGTTTTCAAGGGGAGAGTCTCTTAAAGTTCAATTTTAGGGGACTCAACCTTCTTAGCGAAGCTCTAATATATAGAGTCAAAGGAGGAGGGATCTATTTAGCCTCTAGTTGAGGTGTTACAGTAGGGAGCTAGGAAATAGAGCATTGTTATAGTTAGATTCTTATTGGAGAAGAGACCTGCTTTCCCAGTTGAACAGAAATGGGTAAATATAACATGGAAAAAGTATGGGACTGGTGGATATGATGGTTAATGAGAAAGAATTTTTATGTTTAGATTCAACATTGAAGAAAATGCCTGGAGAATAACTAAAGCATGGTCTTGGAATGTGTTAGGCCACCCCATTCTTTTGAAAAGGTGGAATCCTAATATCAATATGGACATAAGCTTGCTATAAATACTCTTACTATATGACGCAACACTGAAGAAAAATAAGCAACATAATTCCAAAACCCATAATTGCAGTTAAAAAAAGAAAAAAATTAGAAGATTTTGGCAATTTCACAAGATCAAGAGCATGATTTGGTACCTTAGTATAAACAGCTAAAAACTGAGAATGACCAAGGCCACTATGAACAACATTATTGTAGGCAAATTTAGCTTGTGCTATTAGAAATACAACTCTTTGGCTTATCACGACATATACATCTTACCAAAATTTCCAAAGTTCAATTTATGACCTCTATCTGGCCATCGGTTTGTGGATGAGCTGTGCTATTAAATTTAATAGTAGAATCACATAATCCCCACAAAGTCCTCCTAAAGTGACCAAAAAATTTAGTGTCATGATCAGAAGTAATTAATTTAGGAACAATGTAAAGTCTTACCACTTCTCTGAAAAACACTTTGCAATTACAGTACCATCTGGTGTCTTTTTACAAGGTAAAAAATGTGCCTTTTTAAAAAATCAATCCACCACTACAAAGATAGAATCTATACCTCTTTGTGTTTTTGGCAATCCTAACATAAAGTTGATACACAAATCTTCCAAAATAGCATTAGGAACTGGTAGTGACATGTACAAACCAACATTAGAAGCATGCCGGTTTGGCAAGTTGTACACCTTTCTATAATGGAAATACTATCCCTTCTCATCTTTATCCAATAATACCTCTTCCTTACTTTGTCTAGAGTTTTGTCTCTACCGAGATGACCAATTAAGCCTCCACCATTTAATTATTTAATGACCTTCTCTCTAAGTGACATCTTTGGAAGACAAAGTTAGTTTCCTTTTATTAAAAATCCATCATGTACATTGAAATCATCATGGGATTTTTTTTTGAGCACAAATTCCCTATTTCCTTGAAGTCTCCATCATCCATGGACAATTCTTTTAAATACTCAAGACCTTTTACTTCCATACTCAAAGTCTTAATCATGGCAACTCTCTACTTAATGCATCAGCCACAATATTTTTATTTCCAGATTTATGAACCAGTTTGTATGGAAATTCATCAACAAAAGCTGACCACCTAATATGCATCTTCGTTCTTAATTGCTTCTGACTTCCAAAATACTTCAAGGTTTGATGGTCTATATATAAAATAAATTCTTTCCCAATCAAATAATGTTCCTAAATCTTCAAAGTTCTCATGATCGCATAAATTTTTGTTATCATATGTAGCCCATTGTGTCTTGCATCATACAACTTCTCACTGAAGAAAGCAATTGTCATCTTTTATTGAGACAACACAGCTTCTATCCCAACTCCACTAAATTTTGTATACTGAGGTTGGATGATATGTTGGATCAGGTTAGTGCGGCGGTAATTTTTTCTAAAATTGATCTTAGAAGTGGCCATCATCAAACTCAAATCAGGTCAGGAGATGAGTGGAAGACTGCTTTCAAACCTAGAGATGGATCATTTGAGTGGCTGTTGGTGCCTTTTGGGTTAACCAATGCCCCTAGCACTTTCATGAGGTTGATGAATAAAGTTCTCAGGCTTTTACAGGAAAGTTTGTGGTGGCATATTTTGATGACATCCTTATTTACAGCAGGTCAAAAGAAGAGCGTTTTGATCACTTGAGAAGTGTGTTTGAAGTATTGAGGCAAAATAAATTATATGCTAACTTTAAAAAGTGTATTTTCATAGCTGAAATTTTGTTCCTCAATTTTGTCATAGGGAAGGATGGCATGAAAGTTGATGATGAGAAGGTAAGGGCTATTAGGGAATGACCTGTACCTAAAAAATGTTGGGCATGTAAGAAGCTTCCATGGGCTTGCAACATTTTATAGGCATTTTATCAGAAATTTCAACAACATTGTGGCTCCTGTTACTTAGTTCTTAAAAAGGGAAGGCTCAAATGAGGATAAGAACAAGAGCAAATTTTGTACTTATCAAAGCAGTGTTTTAGTTGTGCATAATTTTGATAAATTATTTAAAATGCAATGTGCTGTTTATTTCGCTTTCGCGTTGCGTCAGGTGGTATCAGAGTTTTGAATCTCACAAAACTTGTTCAATCTGACAATGGCAGATAATCCTAATGACGATTATTAGGGCTTGCTCGTTGTTTGGAGAAAGCTCGAAGAACACATGACCTCTATTCACAAAATTGAACAACATTTGATTACAATCATTAGGCAATTGTAAAGAAATTGAAGTTACCAACAAAACCCCAATTGGACCCTCACAGTATTGAATGGATAACAAGTGTGGGTGATATTCGTGTCATAAAAAGTTGTAAGGTAACATTCTTTATCGGTAAATACTTAGATGAACATTATTGTGATGTTTTAGATATGGATGCATGCTAAATTTTGTTAAGAAGATCATGACAATATGATGTTGATGCATCTCACTCTAGTAGGGAGAATATGTACCAATTTTTGAAAGATGGAGTAAGTTATAAATTGGTACCTATAGGTGGAAAAAAGACATCAAAACCTAATGAGGGAAAGAAGCCATTATTAGAAGTTGAGAATAACAGGGGAAGTTTTATGAATGAAATGAAAGAAACAAAGGAGTTACGCTTATTGATAGTCAAAGCAGAAGAAGAGACTGATAAGGAAGAAAGAAAAATTCCCTTAGAGGTACAATCCATTACAGAAAAATTTGTAGAGGTAGTGCCTGACGAATTACCCAATGAATTACCTCTTGCGAGAGATATCCAACGCCAAATTGACTTAGTTCCTACAGTTAGTTTTCCTAACCTACCTTATTACCAAATGAATCCAAAGGAGAATGCGATTTTGAGGGAGAAAGTAGAGGAGTTGATTAGAAAGGGGTATATTAAAGAGAGCTTGAGTCCATATGTTTTTCCTGCTTTCTTAACACCCAAGAAAGATAGTAGTTGGAGGATGTGTGTGGATAGTCGAGTGATAAATAAAATTACAATTAGGTATAAATTTCCTATACTAAGGTTGGATGATATGCAATTTAGTGGGGTGATGATTTTTTTCTAAAATTGATTTGAGAAATGGATATCACCAAATTCGAATTAGTCGAGAGACTAGTGAAAGGCTGCTTTCAAAACTAGAGATGGATTATTTGAGTGGCTGGTGATGCATTTTGGGCTAACCAATGCCTATAGCACTTTTATGAGGTAGATGATTTAAGTTCTTATGCCTTTTATAGGCAAGTTTGGGGTGATATATTTTGATCACATCCTTATTTACTGTAGGTCAGAAGAAGAGAACTTTGATTACTTAAGAAGTGTGTTTGAAGTATTGGAGGAAAATAAATTATATGCTAACTTAAAGAAGTGTATTTTCATGGTTGAAAGTTTGTTGTTCCTCAATTTTTCTTAGGGAAGGATGGCGTGAAAATTGATGATGAAAAGGTAAGGGCTATTAGGGAATTACTTGCACCTATAAATGTTGGGGATGTAAAAAACTTACATGGGCTTGCAACATTTCACATGCATTTTATCAGAAATTTCAGCAGCATTGTGGCTTTTATTACAAAGTGCTTAAATAAGGGAAGGTTCAAATGTGGAGAAGGACAAGAGCAAAGTTTCATGATTTTCAAAGAGAAGTTACGCAATGTACTTGTTTAACTTTGCCCGATTTTGATAAATTATTTGATAAATCATAATAAAACATCAGTATAAAAAAATCATAATGTTTTTAAAACCAAAATTTTTCTTATTTCATTTCATCAAAACCAGAAGTTTACACACCTGTCATCTTTTACTGTTTGTACATCAGTACTGCATGCTACATGAAAGAGGAAAAAATACATCTTAATCTATCTAGGCTATCCCAAAAGTCCCAGCTAACCGACCTTTGAGCCATGACTTCTCTCGCCAACACAATCTACACTGCTAGAAAAGTCCTTCTGGAACTAGGAGTCTACTCTCGGTCCTGAAAAATATGTTGCAATTTTGGGTGAGTTTGCGAACTCAGTGAGGTAACAATCATCGATGGTCCACTCAATTTATGCAACAATCAAGCATATCACAGGTATTTCATAATTTCATACAATTCAGAAATATCATATGGTCCCACAATTAACACTTTTATTTTCACATAAGTATAAGACATTTTGCCTTTCACTCAATCAAAGAGATTAAACCAAATGCATATGCAATGCGCATGTGACACTTTTCCAATTTATTACGGTGTTGTGACCGAGCGCCTGAACTGTCCTAATATGGGCACATTAATCGTTGAGCCTGAGGCTCTGAATCACTGTAGGGCTCGAGGCCCGAATACAAACGTTGAGCTTTTAGCTCTCAATGGCTGCTCCGGTCACAACTGTCATTATCTAATCATGCATTCATGAATGGAATGCATATGTTACAATTATGCACGTACACATATGTCACAAATAATCACATTTAAAACACGATTATAATTAATCACATTAAAACACGTTTACAATTAATCTCATTAAATCACGTTCACAATTAATCACCTTAAAACACTTAGGTCCCAAATTCACATACAAGTAGCACTTCTATGTCATAGCTTCCCAGTACTCAGTTATCGGACCTTCTGTCCGAAATCCACAATCAAACTCAAATCACAATCCACCATTATTCACCGTAAAATTATAAGCAAATAATAATTGAGAGAACCGTCTAAATCACTCAAAAATAACTTCCGAAGCTAATGCCTGGAAGTTTCGGTAACGTCTGCGGGTTGACGTTTCACACGCGCCTCTAAAACAATTAAAATACACCAATATTACCAAGTGTACAATCAGAAATATAACAATGCACATGTAGAAATTAAAATGTGTATAATGCATGTTCGTGATATTCCCGGCATTATTCCATAAATATTCATCACATAAATTTCCTCCAAATTTTAGGAATCCAAAGACTGCAAAATCACTCAATTCGGATCTCTATAGGTCTAATTATTGCTAAAACACGGACTGGAAAATCATCACCCATTAATTTAATTCACACATAAACAAAGAATAAAGGGGCTTGTGATCGCGACTTCACAGATTTGAGTCGTCGCGGTCGTGCTCTGTCGCGATCGCAATTCTCTTGACCTATCACGATCGCGACTAATAGCGATCACGAAAGTCTGAATCTGTAATGTCGTGATCGCACCGCCTTGCGATCGCGACTGTCGCGATCGTGCTCTGGCACGGTCGCGACTTCCCAGTCTTCTAACCCCTTTGAAAAACATTCAAAGTCGTCATCGTGCATAAGCACGATAGCGACCCTCTCCTTTACCAAAGTCACCCTCGTGCATAAGCACGATGGTGTAAAGACCTCAAGGTCACCCTCGTGCTTATGCATGATCGTGCATTTTGCCTATGATTTTAAACAGAAGTCACCGTCGT
>JAOSBO010000007.1:7448637-7464448 GCA_027563915.1 Erythroxylum rotundifolium
GATCTTAAATCGAATTAATGAAGTCCATGATACAAACATAGCATGAAGGAAATCATGATGAGATTATGATAATGAGACTCCCATCATGTGCAATTATATTAGTATTTAAATAATCCCTAGTTGTGGGATTAATAAGACAGGACATTATTAATCTAGATAGACTAGCACATGTTATACTCCTTGAATTTGATCAAGCAATGGATCTCACAAACTATAAGCATAAGATGTTTAGAGTTAACATGTGGATGCTTACTAAGAGTAGTGAATACATCGAAAGACCCACTATGAGATTATCATATGGATGATCTTTCAAATGTCAAAGATCAATCTCATCATAACAATGGTGCAAATATCCTTACACTTGAGGTACTCACCTCAAGGATATCTTGGATACTAATCTTATGCTTTGACATCATTCCTTGTTACCTCAAGAAGAAAATGGTAATTGGGTATCCAATAAAGGATTCACCACTCCTGATAGAAGGGGCTGATACCTACGAACTCTTATTGGGGTCATTACTCAGGAGTCTTTGGCCAGGGCAGTTATGTGTCATAAAGAGAGTCTTCAATGACACATAGAGTAATAAGATCCCACGACAAGAACTAACATCACTTGGACTAGATGTGATGTAGTCAGTTTAGTGGGAATTGACACATAGCCCATACTCCAAACCAAGTAGTTTATAGTACAAAGAAAGGATGAATTACATGGTAATTTTCTATGGAAAGGTTCGTAAGTTAGATAATTAACTATCAAAGAGTTCGTAAATTAATCCACTTATATTTTGGTAAATTGGCATCATGAAACCCTTCATGATTTGCTTGAATTAAGAGTTATTTTAATTGCCTAAAATAATCAGGATCCTAAAGGTCACACACATAACAGATTGGATGAAAAATATAGTGTGTATAACTAGTTTTAAATAGGAAGGTGAGACTGATTTTTAAGTAGGCCACAATCGTGACCGAAGGCACGACAGAGATACATAAGTGAGTTCTTCACTTATGTACAAAAAGACTAACTAGTTTTTACACACTCAAGTGAGAGAGAAAGGGCTCTAGAAGAGTTCTAGAGATAGAGAAAAGAGGTCTTGAGTTATCTTCATGTAATTTATGCAATTGTTGCATAAATCTAGTTGTATGCAAGATAATCTTGATCTATCTCCTCACTTGAACATCTACTTGAACTCATCAAGTTTGGTGTTCTAACACCCTTACACATTGTTCTTCTTCATCTTTGCATGTTCTTGGGTGATCAAGGAAGGTTTGGTGTTTGCAGCAACCCATACAAGGAGAAGAATCAAGAAAGGAGGAGAAATTTAAAGGTACAAGTGTTTAAATTTTCATGATCTTAAGAATCTTATGCATGCATGTGTGATTCTGGTTTTTCGGGGTTGTCATGGTGTTGGAATTTAGATTCCAATATTTCCACTGCATTCTTATGCATGTGATGCATTTATACATGGCAAACCCAATAGTGGTATCAGAACAAGTTTATGCATGTATTAGATGATGTATTGAATATGTGCAAAGTATTTGTTGAGTTGTGACTAACATACATGTTGACTTGGACTAATTCGTGTAAATTGTAGAAAATTTGCTTTTCTAATTTTCTTTAAAAAATGTTTATAAGTTTTTATAACATGTTTTTGTTAAAGGAAATTGCAACTGAATGTCGTTTTCTATTTTATTTCGAATTAATATCCAGTTTATTCATATGTTGGTTTCTAGGAATTTCTGGAAAACTGAATGCATGTGCTAATTTTGAACATTTCGTAATAATTGTCAATTTTTTTTGATTTTCTTTCACAGAAATGTATAAGGTATTATGTTATGTTTCTGTCAAAGGAAGATGCAATTGAATGTCATTTGCTATTTTATTTCAAATTTAGTTTCAGCCTGATTCATGTATGAAGTTCTAGGAAATTATAGAAATCTGATGAACATGCATGCTTGTAAATTCCATATTAATTTTTATAAAAATTTTTTAATGAATTTTATGCATGCATATGCAAGATAAGATGTTTCCATATGTATGAGATGCATGACACTTATTGTTAAAGTGATTATCTTATGCATGCATGATGTAAAGTATGACTAGTGTTAAAAGTAATATGACAAGTGTCATAGACATGAGACGTGCTGGCTAGTTCCTATTAATTAATTAATAATTCCTAAGAATTAGTTTCTAGAAATTTTTTATTAGGAACATTTAGAAAGTGAATAAGACTGAAATTTTTCTAGAATTAATTGAATTTGATTCAATTAATAAACTAAGTTAAAGACAACATTGGTAAACTTTTTGAAAGCTAATAGAGTTGACTTAATTAATGACTTATGGTGTACGAATTTTGGTTATAAGACCTTAATAAAGTTTTTATTATTTTGATGGTAGTAGCATGTTTAGTGCATGCGCTTGAAATTAGGGTTTTGGAAAATTTTCAATCATTGAATCGGTCCTTTTAGTGTCTAGTGGGTTAACTTATTTATCTTGATGATTTTGGTCGTCAAGATAATTTTGGTTTATGCCGAAAATTGTTTAGATAAATTTGAGATGACCTAGAGATAACATAGATGACTAATTGATGTACAAGAATTTTGAAAACCCTAGGGATTAATTTAGAATTAATCCAAGTAAAGCATAGCGTTTCTAGTGTGACTAGAAAACGACATATATACTAGAATTAAAGTGTTTAATTTGGACATCAAAATAATTGAATTTTAGTATTCCTAATCAAATCAAACTCAAAATTTGAATTAGCTGAGACTAATTCTAGTACCCGATTCGGTTCAATAGCTGAATTGAATCACGAACTTTTAATGCATAGTCAAGTCACAACCTCAATTAAACCTCCTTTGTGTGATACATGCATTAGATGCATTTTAAAGGTGGTTATGGACATAGGCTCAATTTAATTGGGTTGTCCATAATCTGAATATATATAAGTGACATATATACAAAATCATTCGAGTATTGATGAGACCAAAGAACAAATCCCTCAACTGAAATTACGGACTTATGCCTTCAATTAATATGACAAGAACCATAATTCTTTTAGAGTTGGCTTATTGGGAAGCCCACTCTACACGAATATGTTCAAACCATGGAAATTTGGGCAAACCCACGGTCAATGTGGATAGAAGCAAAGTTGGGTTATATACATGGGATGTATACAAATCAAGAGTTGATAACCCAATGAGTATGCTAAATCAACAGTTGATGGCACAAGTCAATAGTTACATAACTAAATGCAATTGGTATGGATGATACCTACCGATTGACCTAAGGTTGATTGTTGGGAAAACTCAAGGTCATTCCTAATGATATTAGATATCAACCCATTAAAAAAACTATAAGTTTTCTCGAATTCATAGTGAGGGCCATGGATTTAAATAAGAAAACTATAAGTCCTTATTGATATGTGTTAGTGTACATTCTAACACTTTCTCTTGTTTTTTTAGGTTATTGAATTGCAAAGATGTCTTCGTCTAATGTGAACCTACGCTCTCTCTATTAGGCTCTAACAAACTCACGGAACCTAACTTCTTAGATTGGCTACGGAACTTGAGAATTGTTCTCAAATATGAAAAACTAGGATATGTCTTAGATGAAACACTTACCGATTCCCTTGTTTTTGATGCATCTGATGAGAATCAGAAAGCTTACAAAAAGCTACTGGATGATAGTGAGCTGGCTAGTTGTATAATGCTAGCCTCTATGTCACCAGAACTGCGAAAGTAGCATGAGGCTGTGGATGCTCATACCATAGTCTACCATCTAAGGGAACTATTAGATGAGCAAGCTAGGTCTGAAAGGTTTGAGACCTAGAGGTTGTTTTTCTACTCTAAGATGATTGAAGGATCATCTCCAATGCAGTATGCGCTAAAGATGAATGGATACATTGAGAGGTTAGGCATTTTGGGTTTTGTAATGGATTTGACTAATAGTTATTCACAACTTATGCTTAACTATTGGATGAGCCAAATATCCACCACAATACCTAAACTGATTAATATGCTCAAAATAACTGACCAAACTGTTAAGAAAGTTAGTAAGGTTATGATGCTGGTGGACTCTACTTCTAGCCCTTAAAAGAAGAACCAAAAGAAGAAGAAGAAGTTCAAGAAGCCAATGGGAGGTGTAGTTAAGAAAAAAGTGAAGGAGACAACATCAAGGGGCATATGCTTCCATTACAATAGGGAAGGACATTAGAAAAGAAACTGCAAAGGTTATCTAGAGTCACTGAAGCAAAAGAAGGCATTAAATGCACCACCATCTACTTCAGGTATGATATTTATCATTAAGGTTAATATTATTTATGATCATACCATTTGGGTATTAGATACAAGATGTGACTCACAGATATGTGTTGATATGTAGGGTCTCAACAATAGTAAACTAGTCAAAAAGGGAGTGATGGACCTATGTGTAGGAAATTGAGTAAAAGTTACTGCATTAGCCGTAGGGACATATGTTTTGTATCTTCCTAGTGGGCTAGAGCTAATTTTGGATAATTGTTATTATATACTCATTGTGACAAAAAACATTGTATCTGTTTCATGTCTTGATAAAGTTGGATTTCATTTAACTTTTTTAAGCAATGGTTATTCAATTAAGTTCAATGAAATGTCGTATGGTACTGCTACATTATGCAATGGTATTTACATATTAGATATTTGTAATCCAATTTTAAATATCAATGATAATAAAAAAAGAGATGATTTAATATCATCTTACTTATGGCATTGTGTACTTGGCCATATAAGTGAGAAACACATAATTAAACTACACAAGAATGGTAGCTTAGGTCATTTGATTATGAATCATACGAGACATGTAAATCTTGCTTATTAGGCAAGATGATTAAATTACCATTTAAAAGGGTGAACGAGTGAATGGTTATTAGACCTAATACATTTTGATGTATATGGTTTGATGTCCATTCATGCCAGAAGTGGTTTTATGTACTTCATTAACTTTATTGACCATTATTCACAATATAGGCATGTGTATCTACTGAGATACAAATCTGAAGAATTTGAAATATTCAAACAATTTAGACAAGAAGTAGAGAAATAGCTCGGTAGAAGTATTAAGACACTTCAACTAGATCAAGTTGGTGAATACTTAAATAAGGAGTTTCTAACTTATCTCGAAGATACTGGGATAGTATCACATTGGACTCCCACTTACACACCACAACATAATGGTGTGGCTGAAAGGAGAAACCGAACCTTATTGGACATGGTAAAGTTAATGATGGGCTTAGCAAATCTACCGAAATCCTTTTAGGGTTATGCATTTGAGACTGCTATTTATGTGACACACAGAGTCCCTTCAAAGGCAGTTGAAGTTACTTCATATGAGATATGGACTAACAAAAAGCCCTATCTTTCTCATATGAAAGTCTGGGGTTGTCAAGTGATAGTTATGCATTAGTATATGTTTCTAGGTAATTGGCATATGTTTTCTTGTGTAATTGTTCATTATTTTTGTAGTTTAGGATTCATTTTGTATATTTTCGTTTAGTTTGATTTCCATTGGTGTTCTTTTATGTTTGATGTTAATTTAGGGACTTGACTATTTTTATGTAGGAAAGAAGATGGAGCAACTTGGACATTGAGCTAGAGATCAAAGAGGGACAGAAAAGAGGACTCCATCTATTTCAAATTCCCATGATCGTGGGAATCATGCCAATTCTCACGATCGTGGGAATTATAATCCAAGGCCTTATGCGGGGCTTCATTAAACTTAGGGTTTTTAGAATATAAAAGCATAATTAAGCCTCCAAGGTTAAACAAGACGACACCCCTCTATAGAAAAAGGTTTTCTTGAGTGAAGAACATATTTTTGGAGTCTTGAGGAAGGATTGAAGCCAAGGATTATTATCAAGAGTGGGGAAAATAGCTCATCAACATCAAGAATTTCATATTTTGGCAAAGAAGAGAATGAGTCTTTTTATTGAATTTTCTATCACTTTGATCACTTCGATTCTTTGTATAATGGTTTATTTTAATGTTATTGATGTTATGGAGACCATGCTACGCTGATTTAGTTTTAGGGATTTTTTTGAACTATTATGTTAAACTCCTATTTTGTTGAATTGGACGAAAGTGTCTTTGATGATTGTTGAATTAATTTCTTTCTTGCGATAAATCAAGAGAGTGAGTAAGATAAAGTTTTATAGGATTGTACAACGAGAGTTGGTGACCTATAGACTTGCAATCATCACGTTAATTGAATAGTTAGAAGAGAGATCTCAGCTAGGTTAATTGATCACCTATGGGATAACTTAATACCTAGTGAAATTAGTAGAGCAATTGGATAGGTTGAGGGATCGTTCAATTGATCCCATTAAATTTGATTAGGGAAAATTAATTAAACCTTGAAAGAGGGTGATTAATACATTCGAAAATCTTGGGTGAGACAAAATTTGATTAATAAAATAGGAGGGAGACACAATAGGGAGAAAGTAATCTCTAGTCTTTGGATTTTTAAATTCTATCTTTTCTGCATTTTGTTATTTTTCATTATTCGCTATTAATCTTTTAATTTTAATTTAATTCTCTAAATTATTTGCACTAAAAACAATTCCGTTTATTAAACAAAGTTTGATCTAGATTAAGTAGTGTCTGAGCATCAATCTCTGCTGGGTCGATATCCACTTTTAAGCTACAAGTCACGACCCTTACACTTGTGGTTTTTAAGCTTAAAACAAGTAAATTGTTTTTACTATCAACATTAGGCTTATGTGAAGCCGATTCAATCAGACAAGCTTGAAGTGAAATCTAATAAATTTCTGTTTATATGATATCCTACAGAAACAATTGGATATCAGATCTATAATGCTTTAGAGCAAAAGGTGTTTGTCTCAAAGCATACTATCTTTTTAAAGAAAGATTTTCTTCTAAGAGAAGACAATGAGAGCAAAGTTAAACTTGATGAATGCTCAAATAGACACAGGTCAAATACCTGAACCTGAAATTGTTGTTCATGAAGATGAAACAATAGTTGAACCCTTTGACACAAAATGTTTGTAGGTCAAGTAGGATATGCAATGTTCCAGAGAGATATGGATTTCTCGTAAGTGAAAAAAATGACATATTACTTATAGAGGATGATCAGCCTATAACCTATGAAAAGGCTTTGAAGAGTTCAGAATCTGAAAAATGACTTTAAGCCATAAAGTCTAAAATGGATTCCATGTTTGAAAACCAAGAATAGACTTTGGCTGACCCACCTGAAGGGCTAAAACCCATAAGTTACAAATAAATTTTCAAGAAGAAAATCGACATGGATAGTAATGTGATTACCTATAAAGTGAGACTAGTCGCTAAAGGTTATCATCAAAGACAACTAGTTGACTATGACGAGATCTTTAGCCTCATAGCTATGCTTAAATCTATTAGGATACTCTTAGCCATTGATGCTGATTATGATTATGAAATATGGCAAATAGATGTGAGGGCAACTTTCTTAAATAGAAACCTAGTTGAGGACATATATATGGTACAACCTGAGGGATTCGTATCCAAAGATGGTAAAAAAGTATGCAAGCTTCAGAAACCTATTTATGGATTGAAGCAAGCATCTAGGAGTTCAAACATTCGATTTGATGAGACAATCAAAGAGTTTGGTTTCTCACAAAATTCTAATGAACCTTGTGTGTACAAGAAGGTAAGTGGGAGTGCTATCATATTCCTTGTGTTATATGTAGATGACATATTACTAATAAGAAATTACGTTTCAAGTTTGTAATCAATAAAACTTTAGTTGTACCAGAATTTTTCCATGAAAGAACTTAGAGAAACAACATATATATTGGGAATAAAGATATATATAGATAGATCAAAGAAGTTACTATGTCTTTCATAGTCAACATAAATAGATAAAGCGCTACAGAGTTTTAGCATGGATCAGTCCAAGAGAGGGTTTCTTCTCATGCTCATGGGATAAAACTCTCGAAATCCATGTGTCCCAAGATGCAAGATGAAAGGACTGGCATGAGTATGATCCCGTATGCTTTGAGAATTAGATTAATCATGTATGCTTATGTACAAGACCTAATATGTCGTAAGCTCTAAGTGCTACGAGCAAATATCAATCGAATCCTGGTAAGTGTCACTAGGTGGTTGTCAAGAATATACTAAAATACTTGAGAAGGACTAAGGGTATATGAAATGGAAATCTTGTAGTAAGCGGATATATGGATGCTAGTTTTAAATCTGAACAGGATGACTCCAAATCTTGGTCAAGTTATATTTTCACACTAAATGGTGGAGCGGTCAATTGGAAGAGTTCCAAACAAAAGACAATTGCGATTCAACGACCGAGTCAGAGTACATTGTAGCTACAAAAGCGACAAAAGAAGCTGTTTAGATCAAGAAGTTTGATATAGAACTTGGAGTACTTCTAAGCATTGTAGACGCAATACTATTGTATTGTGACACCAATGGGACTATTGCTCAAGCCAAGGAACCAAGGTCTCATCAGAGGTTCAAACACGTACTCAAGAGATATGACCTAATTAGAGAAATAATTCAAAGAGGTGATGTGAAGATAGAGATAGTGCCTACAGATCAGAACATCGTTAATCCCTTAATCAAGCCACTTCCTTAAATGAAATTTGATTCTAGTGTACTCATTTATGGTATTAGATACAAAGACGATTGACTTTAGTGCAAGTGAAAGATTCTTAGAATAGTGCTCTAAAGGCAATCACCTTTAGCACATTTTTACAAACTTTATTTTGATCAATAAAGCGAAAGGAAATTTTCATTAATTTGATATTCATTTATATATTAATTAATTTTGATCTTAAATTGAATTAAGGAAGTCCATGATACAAAACATAGCATGAAGGAAATCATGATGAGATCATGATAATGAGATTCCTTTCTTGTGCAATTATGTTAGGATCTAAACAATCCCTAACTATAGGATTAATAAGATAGGACATTACTAATCCAGATAGACTAGCGTATGTTATACTCCTTGAATCTAATCAAGCGGTGGATATCACAAACTATAAGCATAAGATGTTTAAAGTTAACATGTGGATGCTTACCAAGAGTAGTAAGTACATTGGAAGACCCGTTATGAGATTATCATATGGATGATCTATCAAATGTCAATGATCAATCTCATCATAGCAATAGTTCAAATATCCTTAGACTTAAGTTACTTATATATCTTAGATTCTAATCATGTGCTTTGACATTATTCCTTGTTACCTCAAGATAAGGTCACTCTTAGGGTGGTTATTGGGTACAACTATTAGTATTCAAAGGTAATTGGGTAGCCAACAAATGATTCACCACTTTTGATAGAAGGAGATAATACCCATGGTCTCTTATTAAGGTCATTATTTAAGAGTCTTGGCCAGAACAGTTATGTGTCATGAAGAGAGTCTTCCATGACACATAGAGTAATGAGATCCTAAGACAAGAACTAACATCACTTGAACTAGATGTGATGTAGTCAGTCTAAAGGGAGTTGACACATAGCACATACTTCGAACCAAGTAGTGTATAGTATGGTGAAAAGACGAATTACATGATAATTGTCTATGGAAAGGTTCTTAAG
Source organism: Erythroxylum rotundifolium (assembly GCA_027563915.1). NCBI lineage: Eukaryota > Viridiplantae > Streptophyta > Magnoliopsida > Malpighiales > Erythroxylaceae > Erythroxylum > Erythroxylum rotundifolium. The sequence goes on from JAOSBO010000007.1 coordinate 7,458,224, forward strand.
TTGGATAATTAACTATCGAAGAGTTCGTGTGTTAATCCACTTATATTCTAATAATTGGCATCACGAAACTCTTCATGATTTGCTTGAATTAAGAGTTAATTTAAGTACTTAAAATAACTGGTAACCTAAGGGTCATGCGCATAAAAGATCGGATGAAAAACATAGTGTGTATAGCTGGTTTTAAGTAGACTATGATCATGGCTCATAGACCACGATCGTGACTGAAGGCACAACAGAGGTATATAAGTGAGTTCTTCACTTAAGTGCAAACAATCTAACTAGTTCTTATACACTCAAGTGAGAGAGAAAGGACTCTAAAAGAGTCCTAGATATAAAGAAAAAAGGTCTTGATTTATCTTTATGTAATTTATACAATTGTTGTATAAATCTAGTTGTATGCCAGATAATCTCGATCTATCTCCTCATTTGAACATCTACTTGAACTCATTAAGTTTGGTGTTCTAATACTCTTACACATTGTTCTTCTTCATCTTTGGGTGTTCTTGGATGATCAAGGAAGAGTTTGGTATTTGCAATAACCCAAACAAAGAGAAGAATCAAAAAACAAGGAGAAATTTAAAGGTACAAGTGTTTAAATTTTCATATTCTTAAGAATCTTATGCCTGCATGTGTGATTTTGGCTTTTCAGGGTTGTCATGGTGTTAGAATTTAGATTCTGACACTTTGTTATGATGGTGTTGGAATTTAGATTCCTACACTTCCACTGCATTCTCATGCATATGATGTATGTATACATGGCAAACCCAACATAAAAATATTGAAAAAAACCTATATAGAGTATACTTAAGCCTCTTGAAAAAAAATAGGAAAAAATTCCCATCCTAAAACTAGCAAAGATTCTATAAAAGACCTAAACCAAATAAGAGACATTTTAGTAAAAATCAAAATTTCCCTTTAACATCCAAATTTATAACATAACATGTTATAGGTTCAATAAAAATTGACGTAAGGCAAAATACTATAGAACAAATAAAAAATTTAAAACTTAGAGATAAATGAGGAGATATTAGATAAAATTCAAGCTTTAATGATTACGGATAGTGAAAAATCTAAGAATTACTCTAATAAAGAATTTGATAATGAAACATTACAATTAAAAATTGATAGCTATAAAAATAGTGATGAAAAATTTGATAATGATCAATTAAAAGAAAAAAACAAGTCAATATGGTTATAAAATATTTTAAAAAGTCCTTTTAGTATTCATAAACCATATTTAAAACCCTTAATTACAAAAAGGAATACTTGACGAAACTACAATAATCTTTTGAAAATCAATTCTTACCGTTAACATCCTCATCTACCTAAAATTTGACAAACATACTAGATAAATCCAAGAAAGCTAAAAATTCAAAATTGATAGTTGTAGATTGCATCGTGTTTTAGTAGGTAATTTGGAGTGTGTTTAGTTGTTAATTTGATTATTTAGTGTGTGTTTAGGTTAGAATTGTGTTAGTTTGTTAAATATTTGTGTTTTAAGTGTTTTATGGGTTAGAGCATGCTTTTGAGCTTCAATTATATATTTTTGAGGGGTTCTTGATGTATTTGGGAGTGTTTTAGGGCAAAGAGTGAAAAACGAAGAAGACCCAAAAGATAACCCAGGTTCACGAAGGATGATGGAGGTGCCACGATCCTAATAGGATGATGGAGTTGCTGCCAAAATCTTGGCCATGATCACTGCCTGCACTTAGACAGCCACAGAGATGAATCTAATTTGAAGTTTTTAAGGAACTTTTCAGACCTAGAAAAGACCTTAAGGTTACCTTAATTGGAAAAGCCTATAAAAGGCTTAAGGATGAAACCCGAAAAGGAGCTTCATTTCTACCACTTTTGGAAAACCCTCATGAAGAGAGAAAGAAGGGAGAGAGAAGAAGAGAAAGAGGAGAAAGGAACAGGTCTTCATGACTGTTGCTCTCTCAAGGCGTCTAGATCCCCATTCTATTGAGTATTTCTTTCATCTTGTTGTTCTTTTCTTTGAATATAAATATCAAGATGAATATGAATATATGTATAGATTTGGGTTTGATTAAGATGTTTTAACTTTCCTTCAGGATTTGACCTTGATTTAATGTTAATTTAGTTATTATTGTGTTATTGTGATTGATTGTTGTGAATAATTGTGATATTTTCATATTTTGGTAATAAATCGAGAGGTGAACTAGATAAAAATGAATAGATTGGATTAATGGGAGTTATGTGATCTAATTGACCGCGCAATTGAGAGGTAAACTGGATAAAAATGATTAGATTGGATTAATGGGAGTTAGGTAATCTAATTGACCATGCAATCAATCTAATCAGTTATTTTATGGAGAGAGATCTCATGTGAGACTCGGTTATTTATTAAAGGGCTTAAGATCTAATTAGAATTATAGGTCTTTTGTTAATTGAGAGATTGCAAATTCTATAATTTAATTAGGGTTAATGAATTAGGGTGCGTGATTATAACTCGGGAGAGTGTAATCCCCCCTTTGATAGTTTAGAGCTGACACCTTGTTATCACATAAATATCTAGATTAACACTGATGATAGGAAGAGTCCCGTCTCCCATAATCTGGTAATTTTCCTTGATTGATTCCCATTGTGAATTTTGTTTTGCTCAATTTTAAATTCTTTTATGTTAAATTTTCAAATTAATTTCTTGAAATCAATTTCTCGTATTTACTTTATGTTGCAAATTTTACTTTCATTTTATTAATTTTTTCGAGCCGTAGATAACATATGATTATATTAGTTCACCCTCCTCTTAGGATCGACCCTTCACTTACTACAAGTCACGACCCATGCACTTACGATATTTGAAGGCTACAAATTGTAAGCTTTCAAATTGCACAAACAAAAATTATTGCAATCTAGCATATATAAAGGAATTACAATGATAAAATAAAAACTAAAAATTATCAAACAAAAATAAAAAGAAGATAATGAAACATTAAAAATTTTGCTCCAACAAATCAGTAAGGAAAAACATAATTTAAATGAAGAAGTTAATGAAGACCTTAAGCTTAATAATACTGAAAAACTACCTAAAGATTTTTTGTTCATACTTAACCAAAAGATGTCTCAAAATTATTTGATTAAGATAACCATTAAAATTAATGAAGATTTTCATATTGAAACAATTGCATTATTTGATATAGGAGTATAGTTGAATTATATTAAACAAGGTATAATCCCTATAAAACTTTTACAAAAAATAGCCGAGAAAGACTCAGAGTTGCAAACAATTTAAAGCTTAGTATAAATTACAAAATTGATGCTTATATTTGCCAGGTGAATTTTCTGTTAGAACCTCTTTTGTGATACTACAAGATATTCATCATATGATTATTTGAGGAACTCCTATCATGTAAATTACCCCTTGCATAATAAAACAAAGTTCTACAAATAAAGTTTTAAAAAGATTTGCAAATTTTAGACAAAATCAAAAATATATTTTGACAAAGAAAATTTAAGCATTTCAACGGTTTTATAACTCAAATCCTTCTAAAGTGATCAAAAAATTTCCCCCAGAGACTGACATTACATGCCTAAGGTCCTTTCAAAGTCACGAGTTGATTATTTTCACATTCATAAGAGATCGAATGTGTAAAAATTAAGCATCACTTCACTGAGCCTGACAAAAATATATCAACCAATTATATATGCAAAATCAACAAAGTGATTCACCTAATAGACTAGGGCTAAAAGGCCTTCAAAACAAAGAAATTTGAAGCTCATTTTCAACAAACCTTCGTCATATCTCTACCTATAGCTACTATGACTACTAGCAAGCCTAGATCAATGCCTTTCAAATGAGCGATGTTATAAGCTGTTATTCTTGGCTACTTTTGTTTAACATCGAAAGAAAGAACAACTTTTTATTTTAGTTGATTAATTGGTGGAAATGGTATGGATATATCCCTAAAATATTTCTGCCAAATGTGTACCAAGGATATTGCATATTCAAAGAAAAATAGGAATCTACAGACTACGAAGTGTTTTCCCTGGAAGCTTACTATCTGTTTCAAAGTTCTTCACCCTTTGGATATTAACGTGAAAATATGATTATAAGCAAGACCCCTAACTCAATATCTTAGTATTAATTTGGAGATTTGAGGTGAAAGGGTGGGAAAAATTTGTCCATGGACATAAAGTTTGTCAAGTCACTGTAGAATAATAGTTAGTCCGTGATTCCCACCCCATTAACGAAAAAGTAAGTAAACCAACAGTATTTTGCAGCCAATAAACCAACAGTATTTTGCAACACTATTGGTTGCTACTAAGATGGAAGATGAGTATCAAGATATTTTGTCTCAACGTCTAAAAAGTAAAAATCATGAAGACATTGAGGCAGGAGAAGAAGAGGTCAATTCAATCACCTAAGTTTGAGCCTTGTTTATACAACGTGAATCCGGCGAAAGCCCAAGCGTAAAAGAAAAAACGGAAATTGTTTGAAATGACGCGAAGTCTACAAAGAGGAGACCATGGCACAGCAAGCACTTCGTAGGGATGGGCAATCATTGTATGGATATTGGAGACGTGAAAAGACCAAAAGGACATTCAGGTGCTTAAATAAGGAGACATTTTTATGCTAGTTTTAATAGATGAAGTTATCAAGTGAACATTCAAAAGTATTATCGATTTAAATTATAACGTGAAACTAAACTCTAATGGTGGGCCATGGGATTTTCTTTAAAATAGATAAACTAGATTGAAAAATGAATAACCTCAATCTTTTATAGTATTTTTTGTCAATAGCGAACCAACTAAATTACTAATACGTGTTAAAGATTTGGGGTAAGGTGATCCTCTTTCTTTTTATCTATTTACTTTAAGTATGAAAGTTTTGATGAGACTAATTGTCCTTATCATAAGTTAAGAGAGGAAGTTTAAATACTATAACAAATGCAAAAGGTTAAAAAAATTAACTTGTCTTTTGATGATGACCTACTTCTTTTAATTAGAGCTGATATTAACTATGTTAGTAGTTTTTATGATAGCTCTTCGATCTTTTAAGGAAATCTTATAGTTATCAATTAATGAAGAGAAAAGTCATCTATAATATAACATAATTAAAAATTATTAAGCCTACATTTAGTATGCCTATCAGCTCCAAAAAATCCACGTATAGTGACTTGTCTCTCCTCCTTAAAAGGATCTAAAAAAGAATTTATAATTGGTTCACTAGATGTCTTTCTTTTATAGGGAGAGCTTAACTCATAAGCTCAGTGCTTATTCACTTACATGTGTACTAGTCCTCTCATATAGTTTTTCCCAACAATCCAATTAAAACATTGAAAAAGATGTTAAAATGTTTTTATGGTTTGAAGACCTATCAAGGAGATCAACTGCAAAAGTTACATGGTAAGAGGTTTGTTTGCATAAGATTGGGATCTCTATATCAATTGTATCAAAACCACCAATAAAATTTTGATGATAAAGAGGATTTGGAGAATTTTGATTGAAAAAGAAGCTTTTTAGGTTAAGTATATCCATACACAATATCCAAAGAAGCATAACTTCTAGAGTGTCATTCCCAAATCGAACACCTCACAGACAATACTCTATGTTTTAAAGATTAAGGAGCAAATCAGTCTAGTTTTTAAGACTAGGTTAAGATATGGAAAATTTACAAACTTTTTAGTTTGAAAATTGTAAGAATATGGGAACTTTAAGCAATATAAATGAACTCTCAAACCTCAAAGCTATTTATTCTAGAAAATGCCACTGTTCAAGATGCTTTAGGGTATAATCTACATGAGTTGTTTGATATTACTAGAATTTCCATTTTCAAGAACATTTGAAAACACACCTTTAGTTGCAATAAGGAGGTCAGAGCCATTTAGTTAAACCATCCTTCGAGTATATTCATAAACTACTATTATAAGCAACTAATTAGAACCTAAACCAAAAAGTCAAATGTTGTAAATTTGTGTGGTTTAGATAAGCTCTCCCAAACGCTTCTTTTATCCTATGGCTTACTATCAAGATAAAGCTAGGTACCTTAGATATAATTAGGGGTGTTATAATATTTTCAACTATTACAATCTTTATATGGAAGAGGTAAACAATCGCTTGTTTTTTTAATGTCAATTTTTCTTAATTATTTGATAAAAATATCAGTAGCTTTGTAACCTCTGTTGGGCCCCGTCTCCGAGGCCCAACATTCGGAAACACACAAGCACACATAAGCATAGAAGACCCATAACTCACAACATACCG
>JAOSBO010000007.1:7524898-7542504 GCA_027563915.1 Erythroxylum rotundifolium
TTTGTTTCTATATCAGATCACACAAAAAAACCCGCCATAGATAAAAAGACAGCATCAATATACTTTTCACATGAAAATAGCAATAAATAAATTCATTTTCCATGTTGGGTGGAAAGTTGAGAGATAAAAACTTGAGTAGGACCAAATACAAAGACAAACTCAAAATAGTATAAACTGAACTAATTTCCTACAGTTTCAAAAGTTCACTCAGAAACTTAAAAACGACATACAGCAAAACCCAGGGAAAATTGCAAAATAAGAATAAAAGAAACACCACAGAAATAAGACATGAAAAGATATGTGCTTAACCTCTGAATCTTGCGGAAGGTCACAAAAAGTGAAATGTTTCAGCATTTAAACTTCACAGAAAATTTCAAGGGAAAAATAAAAAATAAAAGAGTGCCAAATACCAACAACAAACGCGGTGCGAATTGGACGCCAATCCTTAAACTGTCTGCAATCAAGCAATGAATGAATTCCAGAGCCCTAATTGAAATTCAATCGCCATAACAGTAACCCTAAGTGAAGTAAACAATTAAAATCAAGAAAAGCACGAAGCAGTACCGCGTGAGAATTTCCACCAAATTTCAGTCAACTTTCTTTGCACTTGCGAGACCCAACCCTCTTCCAATTCCTTCCTCAATTTCCTAGAATATACATATGCACTTATTCTTACGCACCACTTGTACCAATAAAAAGAAGCCACGTATATCATATTATGCGCCTTCATTGAAATTTAGGTGACTGTTTGTTTTTCTATTTTAATTTTTAATTTCTGTTTTTTAAATAAAAACAAAATTATGTTTAATTGTTCATTTAATATTTTAATTATTAATAATAATTAGATATTTCATAAAACTTAAAAACAAATTGTTTTTGATTAATTAAATTTATTTTAATATCTTATGTAATATTTATTAATAAATTATCAATAAATTTTTTATGTTTTAAATAAATACTTTAAATTTTAAATTTTATTTTAATTATCTAATCAACTTTTATTTTAATTTTATATATTTTGAAGATTTTTTCAATTTAATTATATTTATTAATTATTTTATTTTATTTTAAAAGTTAAATAAATTATTAAATGAAATGAAATTATTCATAATTTTTATTAATAACTAATTAAATTAAATTAAATATATAATATTAAATTAAACTATTTATAATTTTTATTAATATACCGGTATCAGTTAATACTAGTGTAAAGCCCCAAATTATACCCTAGTTGAAGTGTTACATATTCATGAAAGTACATGTATGATAGGTGTTAAAAATTGTGATATGATTGAGAATTATATATGACTTGAATTTTGGTTTAATGGATCATACTTAGTGAATTAGAATTAATTAATATTATTAGAGAATTGAGGTATCAATATGGACATTTGGACTAAGAAAATTGTCAAGTGGCAAGATAAGTTGGTTTATGAAAATTAGTATGACTAAAGCCTATACTTTGAATGACATTTGGCAGCATTGGTAAGTGACAAATGCCTAATAAAATTGTGACATTTGGCATGGCTAATGCATTGGCATTTAGCAGAATGATAAGAAGACTGGTGGCTCACTCCTATGTTTGCCATGTACGTCACGCCATGCAAAGACATGTGTCCCTTCAAGGTTAGGACACTTTGCAAAGTAAGAGCTAAATCACTCTATCCCATTTGATGTTTTCAGTTTTCTCTTTATCCTTACTCTTCTCTAACAAAATCTCTCATCCTTTCTCAACTTATGGAATTTTGCTTGAATTTGGGTCATCTTCACTTGGAATCTTTGTAAGTTATTGCATCAAGAAAGCTACCTTAAGTTATCTTCTATGTTGCTATCTTTTTGGTTCTAAGAGCATCCTACTTTCACCTTAATCTTAGGTATGTGTTGATTGCTTGGAAGAGCTAGTTTAGTTGGTTCTTTGAAGTAGGAATTTGAAGTTTAAGTGGTAAGGAAATTCTGAACTTGATAGTATGTATTAATACAACTGTTACGAGATTTGAATTGGCATGAATATGTGTTACAATGGTGAGAATTGAATACATACATATGTCTACAATTAAGATGGTGGCATGTCTAAATGGAGTGATTTTCATTGTAAATTAAACTACATACATATGTCTACAATTTTTATGAAGGAATCAAATTTTAGATCTGTCTCTAAAGATTTTGAAATCTGGCTTAAAGTTGGGGTTTGGTTATTGTCATTGTATGATAACAGTCTGTGGTATTTTGGGCATAACTTTAGGAATAATGAACCAAATTGCATTGACTTTATTTCATTAGAAACTTAAGACGTAGATGAACATTTGTTTAGAAGAACATTATTGTTCAGAAACCGCAGTTTCTATGTCAAAATGACCATGCAAAACTGACCCAAAACTTGTCCTGAAAAAATCTAAAATTGTGTAAGAAAATAGGTAGCCTATGCGATAGCTTCTGTCATGATCGTGGGAGGGTACGGGCAGGGTTTTTAACATAGAAAATGTTGATTTTTGACAATTGTTGGATTATACAGGGCTAAGGTACTTACTAATGGTTTAATTGATCTTAATTGAGATTGAAAATGAACCTAGATGATGTGAGATTAATTGAGTAAAAGGTAATTTAATTATGGAATGTTAATTGAGGTAATTACTTAAAGAATGTGTGGTTAATGAATAATGAGCCTGATGACAAAATGTATGGTGTGTTTAAGGATGAATGTATCCTTATGAATGCAATTGTGTTCTAAAAAGTTTATGTGAGGTGAATTGAATATGATTATTTGAGAATTGGAATTTTGTGTCAATATATGTAATGTGTAAGTACATATTGCCTTTAATGGTACATTATTGCAAATGTTTATAATGCTCATAAGGTATGACTAATTGGTTATGCATGTTTATGTTTAATTTGAGAAAAGTAAAATAAAGAGTAATCTTTTGCATGTGATTCTGAAACCTGAAATGGTTTATTTTAAAACTGTCAAATCCTAGTTGTGGGTAAATAGGCATGCCTAGAAGGGTCTACAGCTGCTCCTGGACACATTTAAAGTGTTGACACTTTAGTGTCTTCTGATATAGACACTTCGGTGTCTGAGACATAAATCTATCCTGTTATTGACACTTTGGTGTCTCTTGATAAGGACACGTCAATGTCGAGGCATAAGTCTCTCCTGTTCTGTGATACTAACGGTATCTCTTGATTTGGTCCCGTTACCCACTTCTGTAAAAAGGATTAGTAGGCTAACTTGTTTTCTATTTTGATAAATGTCCAATTCTGAATTAAGATAAATTCTGATTTGATATAAGTTAAGTCTAAATGTTGTTCTAATATAAACAAGATTTGTTCAGATACTTTAAAGTTTTGTTTTGTGATTCTAATACTCTGTTTAGATACTTATAAATTTGAAGCAAGTATCTTCTGTTCTAATATGTTATATTCTGATTTGAAGCAAATGATATTGAATGTTCAGTAATTTGAACAATTAAAGGTTGTCTGAGATTTGATATGATTCATTGCATGTGAATGTTAGACGACTGTTAGAAACAATCGCTGGATTATATGTTATTTAGTTATTCCCCACTAAGTTATACATTTAGTGTTAGACCCTAAACTTTGGAGCACTTCTCAGCAACCTTCATGACGAGCCTTAGGAGGAAGATTAGCTAGATCTACGTATAAGGAAGGCATGTGAAAATACTAAGGCAAACGTGAGCGAGTGGGATCGAACTTTGTGCGAATTTTTGTAAAGTCTCCGACCTTGTGGAGATTAACTCAACCTAGGCTAAGGACTTGATGGACTAAAGACTTAGCACATGCTCAGATGAATGGAACATGACTAACGAACTTGTTATGGGAAGCATTGAATTAGGCTAGTGTGCTACGTGAGCTTTGGCAAGATCACACTACACCATCAACGGATAGAGATCATAAGGAGATCTTGGATGATGTGGCGATGACATAGAGTTAGAGTTATAGTAGGACTAAACATCTGAAGATAGTAAAGATCTTCGAGGATAAGGATGCTAGTTTCCTAGTTGAATGTAAACTATATCTTTCTCCTATCTTGTAGATTCTATCTTATCAGTTAGAGTACTATTTGGATAGGAGTGTCATCCAATTGGTCCATGTGATGTAATTTGATAGAGATAGACGTGATCTTAGCATGATCTTAGGTAGTTCAGTTTTAGTGGGACTAGGCAGTTTAGATTGAGTGGGATTCTGAATGTAACTTGGGTTCCAAGTTAGGATGCCTATATATAGCTTGTTCGAGCTTTGCTCTCATTCATTCAATGAGAGAGCATTCCTTGTATTCTCTTAAAGGAAAGTAATGTAAAGGTTGGGTTAACCGTATCTCTCTTGTTTTCCTTATTGCCTTTACTTTCTTATTGCTTTCGTAGCATTGTTTCTCTGAGTGTGCGAGGTAGATACTTTGAGGTTGTTGAGGGCTAAGTCTTGCTTAAGTGGACCTACGTGAGACTGTCGTGCAAAGGGTGTTGGTGATCAACTTCGAGGAAAGTTCGAGATCCCAGATGACCTTTGTATTTCTTAGCATAATGGTTTTGGCTCCATGTAGGTTCTAGTAAGAAGACTTGAGACTAGAACAAAGTTAACCGCAGTGGCCAAGAAGATTGTGTTTTGTATTGGAAATGTTCAGTTTGTTTTTTAGTTATATTAAAAGTAATGAGACATATTATATTTTTATGTAAATGGTTTGTAATAACATTAATACAGTTTGGATATGGATTTAAGGCTTGTATATAATAAGTACCATTTATATGTTATATTCTGATTATAACCCAATCAATAATGAATGAAATGCTTGTTCCTTGAGTTTCTGAAAATGCTTTAGTATGTTTTGATATTTTGGTTCTGTTTTAAGTATCATCTACATATCCTCTCAGGGGGTATATGGGTATTACATTGGTATCAGAGCACGGTTTAGGGGATTACGGTTTAACCAGTGCTTAACTATTGCTTATATTTGGATATAAGAGTTATGTTTGGCCTAATGCGGGTTGTCCTATGTTTTGGCTTTAGCTTTTAGTGTGGAAAGATCTCAAGAAGTCGTTGATGAGGTTGTGGAGAGTAATAATCCTGCACGATCTCGACCATCTATATTGGGACCCTTTGGGGTCAAAAAAGGTGAAGCAGGAGTGCCACCTCCTCTAGGTAGTAGAGTGATAGTTAATCAGGTTTACAGAAATTGTCCTGTTATGATCCAAGGAAGTGAATTTGTAGCGGATATGATTAAATTGCCTTTTCATTAATTTGATTTAATTTTAGATATGGATTGGTTTCAAACATCAAGCAGTGGATGACTATAGTGCTAAGACAGTTGTGCTTAAGAAACCTAATCAATCTGAAACAATAATGCATAACATCCATACTGGTTCAAAACTAATGCGGTATCTGCTACGCAAGCTTGGAAGTTCCTTAGAAAGGGGTGTGAAGCTTATCTAGCTTTTGTGATTGGAAAGAGTGTGTTAAACTGCAAGATACTCCAGTGGTGAGTGAATTTCCAAATGTGTTTCCTTAAGAGCTACCTGGACTGAAACGGAAGTAGAGTTGTCTATTGAAGTTATGCATGGCACTGCTCCCATATCCAGAGCACCGTACAGGATGGCTCCCACTGAATTGAAGGAGTTGAAAGTGCAGTTGTAAGAACTGCTGGATAAGGGGCTCATTCGACCCAATGTCTCACCTTGGGGAGCACCTATTTTATTTGTTAAGAAGAAAGATGGTACCTTCCAGATGTGCATTGATTACAGGCAACTGAACAGAGTTATAGTGAAGAATAAGTATTTGTTGCCAAGGGTAGAACATCTGTTTGATCAATTGAAAGGTGCAAAAGTACTTTCCAAGATAGATTTGCGATTAGGATAATATCAACTTCAGGTAAAGGATGTGGATGTTTTGAAAACCACATTCAGGACCCGTTATGGACATTATGGATTCTTGTTGATGCCATTTGGGCTAACTAATGCTCCAGCTGAATTCATGGATCTAAATAATAGAGTGTTTAGGCCCTCTTAAACCAGTTTGTAGCGATGTTTATAAATGATATCCTGGTCTATTCCAAGAATAAACATGTTCATATCGAACATCAGCAGGTTGTGTTATAAACCTTTCGAGAAAAGCAGTTGTATGTCAAGCTGAGTATGTGTGATTTCTAGTTTCAGGAGGTATTTTTTCTAGGACATGTTGTTTCTTTTCAAGGGATTAGAGTTGATTCCAGTAAGATTAAAGCAATTGTTAAATGGAAGTCACCGCGAAATGTGATAGAAGTGAGAAATTTTCTGGATTTGGCAGGTTAATATTACCAGTTTGTGAAGGGATTCTCAATGATAGCATCCCCTTTGACTAAAATGCTACGAAAAGGAGTGAAGTATGAATGGTCCGACAGATGCCACTGGTTTTGATCAACTGAAAGGAATGCTTACTAAAGCTCTTGTATTGGCTCAATGCACTTCTAGTAAAAAAAATGTTATGTTTAGTGATGTATCTAGAAATGGTTTGGGCTGTGCTTTGATGTAGAATGGTACGGTAATTGCATATGCCTCCAGGCAATTGAATCCTCATAAAAAAAACTACCCTACACATTATCTTGAACTTGCAGCAGTAGTTTTGCTTTGAAAATATGGCGACACTACTTGTATGGTGAAAAGTGTAAAATCTTCACTGATCATAAAAGTTTGAAGTATTTGCTTACTCAGAAAGAACTTAATCTTAGACAACGACGTTGGTTGGAACTATTTAAAGATTATTACTGTATTGTAGATTACCATCCAGATAAGGCTAATGTCGTGGCTAATGCTTTAAGTCAGAAGACCATTTTGACTTTGTCAGTGCAGCAAAGTGAAAGAAGACTTGTATATGATGGAGCTTTAATAGCTCAATTAAAAGCTAGGCCTACCTTGAGCCAAGAAAGTTGTGATGCACAGAAAGTTAATGATAAGTTCCAACAACTTATCTTGGCTACTCGGCAAGGCAAACAGCCTGAAAGGAGGTGGTGATTTGTATTATAAAGATCGATTATGTGTCCTAAATAATAATGAGTTAAGAGAAAATTATTGTTTGAGGCCCATAATACTGTCTTTACAATACATCCTGGTGGAAATAAGATGTATCAAGATCTAAAGCAGCATTACTGGTGGTCAGATATGAAACGTGATGTAGTGGATTATGTATCTAAATATTTGACATGTTAGTAAGTTAAAGATGAGCACTAGGTTCTATCTGGTTTGTTACATCCTATTTTGATTCCTCAATGAAAATGAGATAACATTACCATGGATTTTGTCACTGGACTCCCTTTCACTCAGAGGAAGTATGATGTTGTATAGATGATTATTGAAAAGTTCACCAAGTCTGCTCACTTTTTGCCTATTCATCCTAATTATTCATTGGATAGACTTGCAAACCTATATGGGAATAAGATAGTGAGGTTGCAAGGGTTGCATTATCTATTATTTCTGATCGTGATCCTCGATTTACTTCGAGATTCTAGAAAAGTCCGCAAAAGGCTTTAGGTACTCAAGTCAAGTTCAGTACCACTTTCCATCTCCAGACGGATGGACAATTTGAACAGCTTATTCAGATATAGGAAGATATGCTTCAGGGTTGTGTGTTAGAATCCCAGGAAGTTGGATAACTACCTTTCTTTGATGGAGTTTGTTTACGATAGCAATTATTAGACTAGTATTGGCATGGCGCCTTATGAAACTCTATATGGTAGGAAGTGTGAAATCCAGTTTGTTCGATTGAATTGTGTGAACATAAGATGATCGAGCTTGATATTGTAAAAGAAACCGAAAAGAAAGTTTAAGTTATCCAACAAAGATTGAAAGCTGTCAGTGATAGGTAGAAGTCTTATGCCGATTTAAAAAGAAAAGATATTGAATGTCAGGTAAATGATAAGGTATTCCTAAAAGTATCACCGTGGAAACACATACTTCAGTTTGGGAAGAAAGGTAAGCTCAGCTCGAATTATATTAGTCCTTATGAGATTCTTAAGAGAGTTGGACTAGTAGTTTATCAATTAGCTCTTCTTGAAGAATTGGCCAAGTTGCATGATGTATTTCATGTTTTCATGTTGAGAAAATATCGATCTGATGGTACTCATAAGACTCTTGTGCAAGAAATTCAAGTACAACCATATTTGACTTATGAAGAAGGGCATGTGTCTATTTTAGCCAGAGAAGTCCGATAACTTAGGAACAAGCAAATACCTTTGGTGAAGGTACTCTGGCAACACCATAGACTCGAGGAAGCAACATGAGAACCAAAAGAAACCATAAAGGCTCAACATCCTCAACTATTTTGATCAGGTTTGAATTTCAATAACGAAATTCTTTTATGGGGGAGAGAATTGTAAGGCCCCAAATTATATCATAATTGGAATGTTACATGTTCATGAAAGTACGTGTATGATAGGTGTTCAAAATTTTGATATGATTAAGACTTGCATATGACTTGAATTTGGGTTTAATGGATCATACTTAATGAATTGGAATTAATTAATACCATTAGAGAATTGAGGTATTAATATGGACATTTGGACTAGGAAAATTGTCAAGTGGCAAGATAAGTTGGTACACGGAAATTAATGTGACTAAGCCTATACTTTGAACGACATTTGGCAGCATTGGTGAATGACAAATGACCTAATAAAATTGTGACATTTAGCATGGCTAATGCATTGGCATTTGACAGTATGATAAGAAGACAAATGGCTTACTCCTACGTCTTCCATGTCTGTCACTCCATGCAAGGACATATTTCCCTTCAAGGTTAGAACACCTTGCAAAGTAAGAGCTGAATCACTCCAGCTCATTTAAGGCTTTTAGTTTTCTCTTTATCCTTGCTCTTCTCCATCGAAATCTCTCATCCTCTCTCAACTTCTAGAATTTTGCTTAAATTTGGGTCATCTTCACTTGGAATCTTTGTAAGTTACTGCATCAAGAATGCTACCTTAAGTTATCTTCTATAGTACTGCCTTTTGAGTGCTAAGAGCATCCTACTTTCACCTTAATCTTAGATATGTGTTGATTGCTTGGAAGGGCTGGTTTGTTGGTTCTTTGAAGTAGGAATTTGAAGTTTAAGAGGTAAGGATATTCTGAACTTGATAGTATGTATTAATAAAAGTATTATGAGATTTGAATTGGCATGAATATGTGATAAGATGATGAGAATTGAATGCCGGAAAAATGATGGTTGTATGATAATTCTGGTTTGACAAATGAGTTTATTGTAGTGATTCCACTGAACAAACTTCGGTATTTTAGCCATATATTAACCTGTAGATGTCTAAATGGAGTGATTTTAATTGTAGATTAAACTACATACATATTTCTACAATTTTCATGAAGGAATATAATTTTAGTTCTGTCTCTAAAGGTTTTGAAATTTGGCTTGAAGTTGGGGTTTGGTTATTGTCACTGTATGAGAATAGTTTGTGGTATTTTAGGTATAACTCTAGGAATAATGAACCAAATTGGATTAAATTTATTTCATAAGAAACTTAAGACGTAGGTGAGCATTTTTTTAGAAGAACATATTGTCAAAAACCTCAGTTTCTATGTCAAAATGATCATACAAAACTGACCTGAAACCTGTCCTGAGAAAATGTGGAATTGTGCAGGAAAATGGGTAAGCTATGCAGTAGCTTCTGTCATGATCGTGGGAGGGTACCCCACAATTGTGGGTAGGGTTTTAACATAAAAAATGTCAGTTTTTGACAATTGTTGGATTATATAATGCTAAGATACTTAATAATGGTTTAATTGATCTTAATTGAGATCGAAAATGTACTTAGATGATGTGAGATTAATTGATTAAAAGTTAATTTAATTATGGATTGTTAATTGAGGTAATTACTTAAAGAATGTATGGTTAATGAATAAAGAGTCTAATGATAAAATGTATGGTGTGTTTAAGGATGAACATATCCTTATGAATTCAAATGTAAAAAGTTTATATGATGTGAATTGAATATGATTGTTTGAGAATTGGAATTTTGTGTCTGTATATGTAATGTGTAAGTACATAATGCCTTTAATAATAAATTATTGCAAATGTTTATAATGCTCATAAGGTATGACTAATTGGTTATGCATGTTTATGTTTAATTTAAGAAAAGTGAAATAAAGAGTAATCTTTTGCATGTGATTCTAAAACCTGAAATGGTTTATTTTAAAACTATCAAATCCTAGTTGTGGGTAAATAGGCATGCCTAGAAGGGTCTATAGCTGCTCCTGGACACATTTAAAGTGTTGACACTTTAATGTCTTCTGATATAGACACTTCGGTGTCTGAGACATAAGTCACTCTTGATATTGACAATTCAATGTTTCCTAATAAAGACACTTCGATGTCGAAACATAAGTCTCTCCTATTCTATGATACTTATCTCCTGATCTAGTCCTGTTACCTACTTCTGTAAAAAGGATTAGCAAACTAAATTGTTTTGTATTTTGATATATGTCTAATTCTGAATTAAGTTAAATTCTTATTTGATATAAGTTAAGTTCAATTCTGATACAACTAAATGTTGTTCTGATATAAACAAGATTTGTTTAGATACTTTCAAGTTCTGCTTTGTGATTCTAATATTATGTTCAGATACTTATAAATTTGACGCAAGTATATTCTGTTACGATATGTTATATTCTGATATGAAGCAAATGATATTGAATGTTTAGTAACTTGAACAATTAAAGGTTGTCTGAAATTTGATATGATTCATCGCATGTAAATGCTAGACAATTGTTAGAAACAATCACTAGATTATATGTTGTTTAGTTATTCTCCACTAAGCTATATGCTGAGCACGGTAGTTTTGCCTCCGTGTAGGCTTTGATAAGCAGACTCGAGACTGGAACAAAGTTAACCGCAGTGGCCAAGAAGTTTGTGTTTTGTTCTGGAAATGTTCAGTTTGTTTTTTTATTTATATTAAATGTAATGAGATATATTGTATTTTGATGTAAATGGTTTGTAATAACATTACTACAGTTTGGATTTGGATTTAAGGCTTGTATATAATAAATACCATGTATATGTTATGTTCTGAATATGATCCAATCAAGAATGAATGAAACGTTTGCTCCTTGTGTTTTTGAAAATGCTTTAGTATGTTTTGGTATTGTGGTTCTGTTTTGAGTAACATCTGTAAATCCTCTCAGGGAGCATATGGGTGTTACAACTAGATACTACTTTGAGTAATTTTTTAAATTTATGAAATAATCCATGAATTTTTTTAAAATTACAAATAGTCTATTAATATATTATACTATATACTTTATAATCTTACATTAACCTTATTTTCAAATATTATTGTAATAAAAATTTAAAATAATAACAACTTATTTATTTTATTAACATTAATTTTTAGATATTTCAAATATAGATAATAATAACACTTAATATAAAATATCATTTAATCATCATACAAATATAAGATTAAGAACAAAATAAAGTATTTAAAATATTACATGTTTGTCATATAATGAATAATAAATATCCTTAATTCTCAAACGATTACAATTTACATCAAGAGTTTGTGATAAGGAAATAACTTAGTAAAAGTGAAACCTGAAATAAAAACATTTACAATTACACTGACATAGATAATTTAACATATACATCAAATATAAGTAAAATTAAAAGAAGAGGAGAAACAAAAACTTGAAATTTCGTTTAATTGTCTACAAAACATACCAGCTATAACTGCATTGACTCCAATTCTCATTTAGTACAAAATTCTCATTATTAAGAGGCGCTTCTTCATTGCACCAAATGACATGTCAATGGTTTCCCATCCAAGATTATCCTCTAAGTCACTCACTTCTTTCAAACTCGATTCCTTAGGAACCCAATCTGCCAAAAGATCAATATTATCAATGCAAATTGGATCTACTGAACTACTTGTTCCATTAAGAGTCATAGTAAACAATAAAATTTAATTATTAAAAAATTATAAGAAATTATATCTAAATTAATAATGATAATAACATACCTTTCTCAAAGCTTTAAAATGTATATAATGAAGACCTAGTCATTCAATTTCATGTGCTTCGATCTATTCATTTTCTTGGAATGGATGAATTTGAATGTGCTTTGGATCCTTTCACAACTTGATGCACTCACACATTGACTTATAATTCAAATTACAATCCTTTGAAATTCTAGAACCCCAATTCTGAATTGGTACCACCAAGAAATTATAAATTTTAAGACAACAAAAGTAGCGTTATAAACAAAATAAAATGATAATTAATTTTCTATAAGTAACAAAAGTGAAAAAATACATACCTGGATTAAGTTTTGCTCTTTGTCAAATTACAATTGGTATCCCAAAATCTTCAAAAGACTATTTATAAAGCTCTATTTGTGAGCTCAAGAGATCTATAATCTTCTTATTGGCAAAAATTGTTGTTGTAATACCCCCTATACAAAACCTACAACCATCCACACACACAACAACTAAATTCTTGTACATGCATTCAAGGTATACAATTATATTCAATTTTATACATATACACATTACAAAACTCTCCAATGTATAACATTACCATTTAACAGTAGTAATACATCTTTACATTTACATGGTAATCGAAAAGAAAACATACAATTTCCTTTAACCATTATATGTACAATCATCTTTAACTAAAAATGCCTTCCAAAGGTGGTTTTTTCTTCTATTTGTTGGCCTTGTTCCCTGCAGATGTTTCCTGTATCTCACTCATATGACTTGGACCTACACGAATTAACACCCGTGTTAAGCTTGATAGCTTAGTGGGGAAACACCTAGTTTGAATGACCACTTATAGCAATCATCTGCTAAGCACATACATTCATGAACATCGCACAAATATAAATAATGATGACATACTTAATCAAATAAATAATGCAAACATGCTTCAATATTTTTTTCATGTACCATAAATTCACCTTCAAAATTCAAACAATGATATTCAACACTCAATGATACAAATTATCAATTCAAATGCCAATGCTCATTCATATACCGATTATTTACGTTGTCATATTATATTTCTTATTTATATCTCTTTATTTTACTTTTTGTGTTAAGCCTGCACATTTTTGTGGGTGTGGATAATGCTGTGGATATCCAAAAATATCAAAACTGTAGATACTCGAAAGTATCAAACTGTGGATACCCGAAGGTATCGAACTATGGACACTGGTGGTGTCCAACTGTAACAGTTGCATTGTAACCTTATAGATATGCCCATCTATCCACCATCATAACAATAGAGTAGGTACTATAACATTTCAATTAACCATTTGCCAATTTCACAATTCATATATCGACAAGTTAATATGATATACATTTTAAGTCATAAATTGTATATTTGTGTTCATACATACAATTTATGGCTTACCACCATTAGAATAGTATCAAAATCACACTTGTATAATCATACTATACATATAAGAGTAATGAATATGCATACAAATCAATGATGTACATGTAAATTTTCTTTAGAATGCATTATGCTCAATCTTATATCCTAATGTTTAGCCTCCCAATTCACATGTGGTAAGTCCTATTTAATTTATTTATAGGTTTTTGAAAATTTTCATAAACATTTATAAGATTCGGATAAAATGTAGTAGAAATCGGAAACAAAAACAATGCCACAATCGTGACAGACACTCTCTCCATTCATACCACTACTTGTTCCTTAATATGCATATAGAAAAAGTCTAAACTGAGTTTCGAGGTCTTCTAAGCATTTTTGCATTTATATCTACAGTTATAGAACCAACAATCAGACCATTTGGACTTCTATATCATGAGATATAGGTAAAATATCACAAGCTACTTTAAAACAGGGGTAAAATCAGGTGACCTTTTTTAATCTCAATTTCCAAGGTCATAAAGCCATAATTAAGTCAGAGTCCCTTCTAGAGATATTTAGATCTATGTATTAGGCTTCATATGCAACTAACATCACACAATTTGGAGGTCTGTAGGCTGAGTTATAACTCAAACAAGCCCTAGACATAATTCTACTACATGATACTCTCTTGACTTATACAACCAAGTTCATTCAAAGTAACACCAAAACAACATCCCAGTAACATTTTAATATCTAAATGAATCCTTATATCCATTCAATTAAACATAATTATAGAAATCAACTAAGTGAAGTCGTAAACCTCAAAATTGACAAAGTAGGTCTTCTATTGCCTTTCCTTCCCTTCCTCTTTGACTTTACTTGACTTACCAACTAGAAACACCAAAAATATGCTTCCCAATCCCACTTCCAATCTTATAATTTCATTCCTTCATAAGCAAAGTAAGAAGAGATAGAGAAAATCCCTAACTTTTACCTTGATTTCCACCTAAGATTGGTTTGATTTCTCACATGAAAAATGATGGGATGAAGAAGGTGAAATGGAGAGGAGAAAAATCGAAGGTTAAGCCATCAAAGTTTCGTCAATCTTCCCTCTTTGTATGCCTTTTCATGAATTTTCTAATCTTAGACACATGTTTCAATCCCATTGGACCATATGTCACAATCTTATTGGACCATGTGTTAAAACTTTATTAGATCATGTGTTAAAATTATGTTGGACCATGTGTTACAATTTTGTTAGACACACATGCTTTAATCTTATTGGTCCATAAGTTGACTTCAGGAAAGTTACATATTGGTCCTTTTCTCCCTTCAATTCCAACATTTTCCTATAATCTTATCAATTAATGTCATTCCCCTGTGTCTTTAAGTTTCTAATGGCATAAATTTCATGCAATTTGGTTAATTATGTCAGGAGTTATAGCCCAAAAACTACAGGCTGTTTGAAAACAAGGATAGTAGCCAGAACTCGACTTCAAAACAGAATTCAAAACTCTTAGAGGCAAAATCAAATTTTGGTTCCTTTATGAAAGTTTTAGATCTATGTCTCTAGTTTAATCTCCAATTGAAATTATCCAATTTGGAGATCTACAAACCAATATATGGCCAAATTACAAAATCTATTCAATGGAACCTATCCATTCAGCAAGGTACATATCCCAAATCAACTAACTTCAGTCTTATCATGCGAGAGCATCATAAAAATACATCCAATTTAACCAAAAACATCCTATTTACTTATGGAATACTTCTTCTACTAATTCCCCTCACATCACATTCATAAATGCAAGCAACATATCAAAAATTCCCATGCATATTTCACATCTAAGTATGTATGTCCATGCCAAAACGAACAAATTACCCACTCATGTCTTTTATAATAAGTACCATAATGTCTCTTACTAAGATGCACTTAATCCATTATTTTCACTTCTTAATACACCCTAGACATGCTATAATACTTCCAGGGTACATGTTGGGGTGTTACAATTGTAATAGTTAATAGCATTCCGCTATTAAAGTCAACTTTCTTTGTAAAACCTGATCTGAAATAAATACTAGGATTCAAAAATGCCCCAGTTGCAAACAACGAAGAGTAAAGTTGTCTTTCTCATCTATCATTGATGACTGCAAGATAAGAGGTATACAAAGAAGACCTATTTTTCAAATTAGCCTTAATTGCTTCCTTTGTCATTTTCATAACATAAAAAAACTCATTGTTGCCTTTTCATCACTATCAGCCAAACGAAGCACCCTCATCAAAGGCTCACAAACTCGGATAACAAATTGGCACTGGGATCAAATTTAGTATCTTTAAGTATAATTTTAGAAACCTCCAATCCAGCATTAGACCTAGCATGCTGAGAAGCAATCCACTTAACACTTGTAAACATTTGTCTCAGCACTTTCTTCATCATAACAAAACACTAAATTAATAAGAAATTCATGGCAAATATTGTAACAGTAAGACGACACAAATTTTTACCATTGATAAAATCTTTTCTCATTAAATTCAAGACCTATGCGTGATTATAAATGAACTTGGTCACCTTTTGGACTTTTTACACAATCTCACGAATAATAGGAAAATACCTAACATCTCCTATATTTTCTAGCATTAAGTCAACATAATATGCAACACACAAACTCAAAAAAAAAGTATATTTGTTTTGTAACCTTCTTCCCACCGTTTTATAAGTGGAATCATTGATAGTAATGAACTGAACAATATTTTCTGGTACTACTTCATTCACAACTTCATCAAATATTTTAAATAAAGTATCAGTATTTCTAACAAGATTAGATGCATCAATAGACTTCAAAAACATTTAACACTTTGCAAGATAAACCAAAAAAATTAATAATAGGCTCATGTCTCCTATTTATCTAACCATCACATATGATTGAACACCCATAAGTAGCCTAATTCATTCTTCTTTCTTCCAAATAACTTTTAAAGTCATAAACTGAGCAATATAAAAGTTTACCTATGTAGCCATCAATAGAAGGAGATTTGTATCCTGATCCATAATAAGTTATAGCATCCATCATAGGCTAATAATAATAAGTTTGGGAAGCACTGAATGTTACATCTGAATCATACTACCATCTAACTATTACTATATCTACATTATGAGTTGCTTCTCTTAATTGCATGGCACTACTAATTGAAGATTGAGCTCCAGGAGCTATTTGTGATGCAAAAAAATTCGACACTAGCCTTCTTCTTTTCCTAACATCAAATTTAGATGCAACATTCACTTTTTGTCGGGAAGGAACACTGCCACCTTTAACATTTCCATTATCTCCATGTTGATCGTATTTCAAGCTTTATAATTTATAACCCTCAAAATATCACAAGTGCGCGGGTAGTGAATTGTAGTATGTAAAGGGTTGATCCCACAAAGAGTTATGGACTAATTTAATCCTAAGTTATCTAAAGCTAAAAAATTAATAAAATGAAAATAAAAATTGCAAAGAAAAGTGAATATGGGAAATTGATTATCAAAAAATTAATTCGCAAGTTTAACATAAAAAGAAATTGAAATTGAGCAACTTAAAAGTCACAATGGAATTTAACCAAGAAGAGTTACCAAATTATGAGAAAGGGGATCCTCCCTATTATCAATGCTAATCTAGTCAATTATGTGTTATTGTGGTGTCAGTTCTACACTATTATAGGGTGAATTACTGATATGAAAACCCCAAGAAAACAAGGTTCTTGAAACCCCCTAATCCTATTGAATAAAAAACCTACTCTTTCTATTCTAAGAACATGTTTGATCAAACCCCAAATCATAAGTTTGAGACCCAATCCCAAAGAAATCAGAAATCAATTTACGTTGCAAGTACTTACTTATCGATGCAAATCAATTTCTTGAAGTAACAGTGAAGACAATCACACCTCACTCGAAGAACTCAATTCTGAAATTTTTATTCATCATCCAAATCTAGGGTTACAAAGATATAATAAGGTATAAATACCTTGACTAAGTCTTAACCCTAATGGGAATGGGTTTGCAAGCCCATTTAATGAAAACTAGGCTGATCCTAACAAATCTTGGAGCATCTAGCCCATTGAACATAATTGGATCCAAGTCCTTTTAGGAATGAGCTAAACACATTAAAATAAATAAGTCTCAAAATAACCCAGATCAATAAGGCACATGCTACTAACTAAAAGAATAGCCCATAAATAAGTCATTGGGCCTAAAATAAGAGATAATAAATAATAAGCCC
>JAOSBO010000007.1:7588152-7603010 GCA_027563915.1 Erythroxylum rotundifolium
CATATTTATGCTCTCCCCTAGATCAACAAATGCCCTATCTATTTTAATACCACTAATAATGTAGTAGATGTGAAAATCACCTAGATCCTCCTACTTATGTGCTAGACTAATTCCTTTTCTACCTTCTCTCTGATTGATTTCATTAGTGTGAGTCCTGTCTTCAATTGTTCTATTATGTCCACAACGTCATTTAGTTCTGTGTCATTGGACTTCCTCATTGGCTTAATCGGATGTGGAATCGGAGGCTAGTATTTTTTTCCATTTTTGGCATACTGAACTTGGCCAGTAGGGAATTTTCATTGTTCTTCTAAGCTTTTATTTTCTCTTTATCCCTGAGTAGAATTGACTTCCACTATGCTAGAATAGGGTAAGGAATTTTAGATCGATGCTCCTCG
Source organism: Erythroxylum rotundifolium (assembly GCA_027563915.1). NCBI lineage: Eukaryota > Viridiplantae > Streptophyta > Magnoliopsida > Malpighiales > Erythroxylaceae > Erythroxylum > Erythroxylum rotundifolium. The sequence continues at coordinate 7,588,548 of JAOSBO010000007.1, forward strand.
ATTGGATTCAATTCAAGTTCACTTTGAAAGAATTTTGTCTGCTTTTCCTTTTCCTTTTCCTTTTCCTTTTCCTTTTCCTTTTCCTTTTCCTTTTCTCTATCTTCTTTCGTTTGTTTGAGTTTATCCTCATTAGCCTAGGTGATAACCATGATTCTTTCCTTTGGGTTAGACTCTATATTACTTGGGAGGGTTCCTGTATTTGCAGTCGACATCGCTTCTGCCAGTTGGTCTACTTGGACTTCCAGGATGTGTATTGAGGAGATGTGATACTTTGTTACTTGCTTGAACTTGTCTTCAAGCCTCTTATGTGCATCTTCCATACCTCCAATTTTGTCTAGAATCTTGTCTAATTTGGAGTCCATTGTGTTCGACTTCTCTTGTTGGAAACTAGATGGTCCTTGAGGTTTGATCTAACCTCCTGCATTGTTTGACCAAAAGAAGTTTGGGTTCTTCCACCCAAGATTGTACACATTGGAGTAGGTGTTGTTTCCCCCTCTTCGACTATATTGCACTCCCATGTAATTCTCTTGTTCTAGCTCATAACCCTTCATCAGGAAACAATCAATGGTATCATGGTCCATTTTCCCACACAGCTCATATTTCAGCTAAACAACTTTCACAAGACCTGAGGAAAGGACCTTCATATTGTTTACCTTTCGATTTAGATTGTCAATCTTTTCTTGAATTTATGTCATTTGGTCAATAGCTATCATTCCCTTATGCTCTCAGAAAATTATGTGTTGTCTACTCCACTCATTTGTCTGTAAGCGACTATTGCTAGCCATCCCCTCTAACAACTCTTCAGCTTCATCCACCGTCTTCCTCATTAACGATCCTCCTGAGGTTGCACTAATAGTGCCTCTCGTGGTGGATTCACTCTATTGTAGAAAGTTTACAAAAGGAATTCCTTGTGGTAGAATATGGTGTGGGAACCTCCTTTGCAAATCCTTTTATCTCTCCCATGCTTCATAGATTATTTCCTATCACTTTGTTGGAAGTTTGTATTCTCCTTAATGATTTTGGATGTCTTAGTTATAGGAAAATATTTGTCTAAGAAGGCACCTACCAATTGCCCCATGTAGTGACATTGGATGGGTTAAGAAAGTGATACCAAGCCTTTGCCCTATCCCTTAATGTGAACGGGAAAAACCTCATCCTAACTGCATCATCCCTTAATGTAAATGGGAAAAACCTCATCCTAACTGCATCATCCCTTAATGTAAATGGGAAAAGTCTCATCCTAACTGCATCTTCCAACATTTGATGATGTCGGAAGTTATCACATATTTCAAGAAAGTTTATGATATGGGCATGTAGTTCCTCGTTTGTCAATCCATAAAATAGCACATTTTGTTGCTACATGTTCAATAGAGCGGTATTTCAAATGAAGCTGCTTAGACCAGTGGCCTAATGACACCTTGATTTGCTACATTGAATCCTGACCTCATGAAATCCATAAGGGTTCTTTATTGGGCTCCTTCATTTCCTCCTTGATTGAATTCTTGCTGATAGTCTTCAACCAAGTTGCTTTTTTAGTTTCTTCTTCACGTCGAGCTCTTTGAATGGCACGTTCTAACGAGCAATGTCAAACTCTAACATTTCAACTATCCGATTCGAACTTCTAGTAACACATTTGTTTATGGAAGTGTACATATACAAGAGTGGGAAAAACGCCTTAAACTACAAGAATCAAACTAATCCATGCTTCCTTGGCAGCGACACCAAAAACTTGTTGATTGTTTTGCAAGCTTTACAATTTCCAACCTTCAAAATACCATAAGTTCACGAGTCATGAATTATAGTATGTGAAGGATCAATCCCACAAGGAAGGTGAAATAATCTAATCCTATATTATCTAAGGCTTGGAAAAATTAATAAAATGAAAATAAAAATTATAAAGAAAAGTAAATAAGGGAAAGTGATTATCAAGAAATTAATTCAAAAGTTTAATACAAAAAGAAATTGAAATTAAGTAACATGAAAGTCACAACGGAAATTAACTAAGAAGAGTTACCAAATTATGAGAGCGGGAAATTTTCCTATCATTAATGCTAATCTAATCAATTATGAGCTATTGTGGTATCGATTCTAAACTATCGTAAGGTGGATTACTCTCTCTCAAGTTATAATCATTGAACCCTAATTCATAAACCTTAATTGAATTATGAAATTTGCAATCTCTCAATTAACAAAAGACCCATAACTCTAATTAGATCTTACGCCGTCTAATAAACTACCAGGTCTCATATGGGATCTCTCCCCGCAAGATAACGATATGATTAATCACGTGGTCTATTAGATCGCTTAATTATCATTAATCCAACCCAATCATTTTTGCCTGATTCACCCTCTTAGTTTATTACTAAAATATGAAAATATCGTAATTAATCACAACACCCAATAACAATAACCTACAAATAACAATATTAGCATTGAATCAAGTTCAAATCCTGAAGGAAAAGTTAGAACATCATCAACAATCCAAGATTCATCATCATACAATCCATTATTATCTCAAACATTAAATGAATGAAAATAAAGATGGAAAGGAGAAAGAAACTTGGATCGAATAACCTAGAAGGAAGCAGCATCAAAAGACCCGCTTCCTTTCTCCTCTTCTCTCTCCTCTTTTTCTCTCCTTTAAAACTTTTCCAAAAAATGGCAGAAGTGGAGGCTCTCTTTTCAAGTCATTTCTCTTCCTTTAAGTATTCTTTACTAATTAAGGTTAAAAGTAGGTTTTACCCAGGCACAAAAGGTCCAAAATGTCCCTGAAAACTTAAGTTCGGAAAGTCGGTCCGTGTTTGTCTGTGTGCAGGCCACAATCGTGTCCCCCTGTTTATTCTTCTGTCACGATCATGGCCTACTCGTGGCCCTTCTTCCTTTCTTCTATCACAATCGTGGCATACTGGCCATAATTGTAACCCTTTGCTTTAGTTCAAGCCTCCTCTGAAACTCATTCGTTTTTCGATATTAGCCTTGAAACACTAGCAAACTCCTCAAGGCACCCCAAATACACAACATTGAAACTCAAAAGCATGCTTTAACTCATAAAACACTTAAAACAAAAATATTTAACTAATTAATGTGATCCTAAGCTAAACACATACTAATCGATTAAATTTAACCACAAATCACATCCTAAACTACCCATAATATATGATGCAATCTACAACTATCAATGCTCCATATGATATTATGTCAAGGATAACCTTTATTAATGGCAAATTTTAAAAATTACACAATTATAATAAGATCATTTGCCGAAGTTAGGTAATTGAGAAGAGAGTATGAAAGGAGAATTTTGTATCTAAAAACCAATTTGGCTTTATGCCAAGAAGGTCCATAATAGAAGCTTTACACCTCCTTAGAAGATTAATTAAATATTATAAGGACAAATAAAGGAATTTGCACGTGGTTTTTATTGATATCAAGAAGGTATACGACATGGTTCTAAGGTAAATCCTGTAGAGATGTTTAGATGTCAAAGGACTTCCTATGACCTAGACACGGGTGATTAGATATATGTATAAGGGGTATTGACTAGAGTAAGGACAATAAGAGGAGATACTAAGAATTTTTCTATCAATATTGTGCTACACCAAGGATCCACATTAAGGCCTTTTCCATTCACATTAGTGATGTATGAACTTACCAAGAATATTCAAGGAAATGTATGTTAGTGTATGTTGTTATTTGATGATATTGTCTTAGTGGATGAGACAAGGGAGGGTCAATGTCAAGCTAGAATGATGGAGAGAAACGACATAGTCGAAGGGTTTTTAAGTAAACATAACTAAGATTAAATATTTAGAATGTAACTTTTCAAGCCATCAAATGGTTACCGATGTGGAGGTAAAGATTGGATCAGCAATTATATCACAGAAGGAGTGTTTTAAGTACCTAGGGTTATCATGTAGAGCAATGGAGAGATCGATGAAGATATAGCCCTTTGTATCAGATCAGGGTGGCTCAAATGGAGAAGTAAATCAGGAGTTTTATGTGATAAGAAGATACCACTCAAGCTCAAAGGCAAATTCTATCACTTAGCGATAAGGCCAACTATATTGTATAGGGTAGAGTGTTGGCCCAATAAACAAACACAAAATAATAAGGTTTTAGTCACTAAGATGAGGATGTTATGGTGGATGTGTAACTTTACCATAAGAGATAGGGTTAGGAGTCTAATTGTCAAAGACAAATTAAAGGTGGCTGATATTAATGAAAAATTGAGAGAGACAAGGCTTAAATGGTTCGGACACAATAAAAGGATACACCCTAAAACTCTAGTGCAAAGATGTGAGAAAATAATACCTAGAGACTGTAAGAGGAAAAAAAGGAAGGCCTGAAAAAAAAGGGGGAAGTGATTAAGAATGATATAACTAGGTTGGATCTTACCAAGGACTTAGCCTATAATAACAAAATTTGGTGTACTAGAATACGGGTAAAGGATCTCTCATAAAGAGAGCATTAATGTTCTTATAGGTTGTATTAAACCATATCCTTTTGATTGAGCCCAAGTTTATTATCTAAATTGGCAACTCTTTTGTGGCCTTTACTATGCTTTTTGACTCCGAATTCTTGATTTTGTGCTTAAATTAATCCTTGAGTATGCACTTTTATTTTATGCAATTTGATGGTAAAAATTGTCATAATTGGTATTAATTACATGTCTTAACTTTTCTAAAAACAATTGATACTGCAAATTGCTATTTTTTTTATTTTTAGGATTGTGAAGGAGAAGGGAGTCAACGTGCTGAATTGAAGTCAATAGGAGATCATATCCTCGGGAAAAGTTCGCCGCGGCGAAGAACGAAGAATAGGAGAAACTTGCAGGGAAAGCTCGCCACGGCGAAGATTAATTCGCATGCCGCGATGAAGGATCCAGGAAAGATGCAACGCCGCGACGAGCCTGTCTGTCGCCGCTGCGAAATGTCGAAAAGGTCGACCATATTTGAAAAAATCTCTCACTGTTCCGATCCGACCTGCGACCCTACATTTAAAAACATGCCAAATTAGGTTATTCGGGGGATATATAGAGGAGGAGACAGAAAACTCTCAAGGAGAGTCGACACAGACATTTTCACTCTCGACCTTCATCCATCACCGATCTTTTTTACATTTCATCGTCACTCTCATCTGGTTGTAGCTGCCATGGATGTTGCCGGAGTGTTTACAGTAGTGAGTGCTCCCAGAGTGATGCTTGGCTAAACACCATTTCCTCTTGAAGATGTAGAGATGGTTTGAGTTCGATGGGCTTCAAAAGGGAGTTGTTTTACATTGTCATGTTTGATTACATTGTTACAAATTCCTGAGATAGGGTTTATGCCTTATAATTAGATTTCTCTTGATTAAAGTTTAATCAAAAGTTGAAAAATGCACTGTGTTATGGATTTGTTTATGTAGAACTTGGATGCTCAATATATGAAGTCTCATATATGTCTTTTTGGTGATTGTGTTAATGCTCTTTTATTTGCTTAGTTGTGTTTGATATTGAGATTATGCTTGATCCAAATTGACCACTTGCACTAACTTGTCCATTACACACACTAAGATGCATTGAACAAGGTTTTAAGAAATGGAGTTTATTAATTAAAACCCTGGACTTAAAGAGTTCTTTAAGGTTTATCATTCGAAAACTTAGTGAATTTCACTCCCAAAGATTTGCTTAGAACTATTATAGCCAAAGCTCGTTTTCAAAAAGATTTTATCACATATTGATCATTGCTTGAGTTTTCACTTTTTCATTTCCCAAAAATCCAAAAATACTTTTTTTATACACTTTTCTTTTATTTAGTTCAAGTCTTTTAATTTAATCAAAAAAATCCAAAACCCCACTCTTAATTAATTTAGTTTGCATTTCCTGACAATTAGGCTAGCTTAGCTCTAGGTTCCAATTAAGTTAGACGACCCGGGGCTGCACTCTATATTACAATCCTTGGAATTAATTTCTTTTATGATTCGGTTTCAAGAGAGTAATTCTAGACTCAATCACACAGCCAATCACCTTTGCATTTATTGCATAGTATTTACCTCACAGTTAGTTTTGTCTACTTAGCTTCCTAGTTAGCGTAATTAAAGTGGTAACAGGCTTAGTTGGAAGTACTTTTATTCAAGTCTTTTCTAGTATGTATTTCTATCTTATCATTTATTGTTAATCATTGTAATATTCTGCAGTATGTTATTTTGTATTGTTTGACCTTTTCTGTTGCCCTTTATTAGTTATTTGTATTTTTTGTATGTTTTTCATTTCCTTTTGCATTTAACATTTTTTAGTTCCTTTTCTAATATGTCTACACTTTCATTTACAATTTTGTAGTATCATCATACCACATTGCATGTGGATTTATCATAAACAATCCCTCTACTATATAAGAGTAAGGCTGCATATTATCAGACCTCCTCAAACCGACCTTGCGACTCAGCAAAATTTCAACTGGGTATTGATGATGATGATGATGATAATTTGCTAAAAATGGTTTTATAGTTTCGTAGCCTTCAACAAGCTCTTTGCCACCTTAAGAATAGTTGTGTTTTTTAATTCAATCACATAGTTTTTCTTCATTATGTGTCGAGTAGTTACCTCTCTCCCCAGACAATGTTCCTCATGAAATTGATTGATTAGTTAAATAAAAATTATCCTTTATATTTAATTTTCTATATTGTAACTACCATACTTTAGACTCATTACTCTCTTTAACAAGATCATATGAGAATCAATAATAATCTTATTAGATTTTTTCATTCTTAGTCAGACAAGAAATACCATCTAACATTATATATCTATTGATCAGAAGTTACCTATCACTTAGTAAATTTTGAGTTAAACTAGAAGTGAAATAGATATTATAAAGGAGGTTTATTTTACCATGACAACTAATCACTGCTATTATGCCTCTGCCTTCCACTTGCATTTTCTTATTATCACTAAGGCTTACTTTTATTCTTGCAAGACTCATTCGGTTCCTTAAAGCTTTTATCCTAGTCATTATCATCAATAACCACATTCTGATATACTTAATGTTATATTGTTCACTCTTCAAATTCTCATTCTCACTTATACATACATTTAAGAACTTATGTCTTCTTATAATTGTAAGAAATTTCTTTCCTTTTATACTTATAATCTCAAGAATTTTTACTAGCTCTTCATGTGTCATCTAAACATGAATATTATTTCAAATTCTTATTCTCACTTATGCATACATTTAACAACTTTTGAATCTCTTTATGATTGTAAGAATTTTTTTTTCTTTTTAAACTCATTATTTCAAGACTCTCTACTAGCTCTACATATGTCATATCAATATGAATATTATTATTATAAAATCGTAATATCAAGAATGCCTCATTACCATCGTTTGTTGTAAAGCACATATAAGCCATATCATTTTTTAATTCCCATTTTTTAATTCCTATTGTTTTCCTAATTTGGCTTAAGATCCTTTTATCTTCTTATAATCTCTCTTCTATTTTATTTATACCAAAATTGATGACAGTAGAACATCAAGAATTCACTTAATTAGTTTGGCTTCCTATAATTATAGAAAAAGATGTTAGAAGATTTCATGATTTAAATCTTATCTATCCACCTTAAAAGTCTAATCTTTTTTTAAACTTCTTATTTATAAGATCTTCTTGAACATTTTAGTAATAAGAGCAATGCCCCCTCATTATTATTACCTAAGAAAATCTCATTCTCATCACTTGTCTATTTTTTGGAAGCTTTGAAGGTAAGCTTCTTTTTTTTTCCCGAAGCCATATTCTCCTCTTATTTCAATCATATCTCATAAGTGAAGAGAGATTTATTGATCTCATCCAAAGGCAATCTATTTTGTTCCTTGATTTCTTGAATCATTTGCTGTAACATCCCGTTCCCATATTAAGGGTTAGAGTCGGGAATATCGTAAATGGAAATAAAATTGAGAAATTAGAAAATGCATTTCGTGCTCATGCATTATATGATATGCACATACATGTGAACATTGAATTTTTACACATGAAAATATTTGCACATGCATTCATTGACGAATTCTGGGTATAATTGATTTGTAAATGTGATTATATTGAGAATTGTGTTTTTTATATGTTGAAATTTGATTTGGATAGTGTATTTAGTGATTTAGAACCTTTGGTGAATTTTAGGAAATTTCTGAAAATTTGAGTAATTTTTTGGACTAGGAAAATAATGCTAAGTGGCAGAACAATGGATGAATGGTAGTAGAAATAAATGTCAAATGACAGTGAAAATTTTTATAAATAACTTTGGGATTTAATGACTTATGTCATTGAAATTTGGAGACAATTGGAGTAGAAATTGGAATTGATTGGAATAGTTAATAAGAACTTAATCCAAACCAATAGAGATAGGACATGTGGCAAGTGACATATGTCACTTGCCAAACAATGCCCTACCCCACAATGGTTTTAATCTTGCAAGACCATTCTATTGTTTTTATTCTTACTCCTCTTCTCATTTTCATGACTCTTCTTCTCCATCTCTTCTCTTCTATCTTTCTTCACAAGTTTTTACTCATCCAACCATCATCAACGTATACCTTGCTCTCTCCTTCCATTTGTTACTTTCAATTTGCTCTCTCTTTCACTTCTCACAAAAACCCAACCCTACCACCTTGAAGGATGAAGGACGTGGGTTGTATGGAGAGCTAGGGCTAAGTGAAATTTTTGAAGATCTGAAGCTAAACCAAGTAAGTTGTGCTTTAAAGATCATGGGTGTGTAAATGGTGTATGAAAATATGATGAATGAATAAATGATTTTTTGCCTTGTTTTGTATTGACGATAGGTTAGAGTTAGCATGATCATAAAAATGGGGTTGGAAGAGTGATGATTATTGACAATTGATAAGTTTATGTTGTTGAGATGATTTTTGTGATAGAAAGGTCATTATGACGAATGTGTATATCATATGTTTTGTTTTTGGTGTATATGATTAAGCATGCATTTTGAATTGTGTATAGATGATATTGAACTGTAATTGGGGTATAAATGAACAGGAAATGATGTGGATCTAAGTTAGAAATGATAGACTAAGCAAAAGAGATGAATTAGTATGAAATTGATGAAGAGGAGTGCTGGAAATATGTTAGATGTGGTGTTTCTACTGAACATGCATCTGAAATTTAGACATATCTTGACCTAAGGATATCCAAATAGGATGATTGTTGAAACATATTAAACTAGAGATGAATTACTACAATTTTTATGAAGAAATTGAGTTTGAATTCTGTCTCTAAATTTTTTTTAATTTGTCTTGAATTTAAGTTTCGGATTATGTCTCTATTTGCGAACAGTATGTAGTAAATTGTGTATAACTTTCAGAATACTGAACCTAATTGTATGAACTTAGGTTCTTAGAAACTTAAGACATATATTAACAATTTTTTAGAAGAAATTATTGCCAAGAAACCTCATTTTCTAGATCATAATGGTCATACAAAACTGACCTGAAAAATAGAGTTGGAAAAGCTGAAAAATGAGTCATGTTTAGTGCTTTCTGTGAAAGTTCGCCATAGCCAACTTATAGGATTTTTTCTCGGGAAAAGTTCACTGCGGCTAACTTCTGACTTCGTCACAACCAACTTTCCTATACAGCTTGAACATGTTTCGGTATTTTGATGATATCTTGATCTATAGTTATCCAAATGGAATGATTTTTGATTTGGAGTCAACTAGAGACATAGGGCTACATATTTTATAGAGAAATAGAATTTTAATTCAGTCTTTAAGAATTTCAATTTCTGGGTGGAATTTGAGTTCAGGGCATGGTTCCAGTATAAGAACAGTTTGAAAATGTTTGGGGTATAACTTTCATATTACTAAATCAAATTGAATAATTTTGGTGTTATTAGAAACTTAAGTGATAAGAGAACAATTTTCTAGAAGAAAGTATTGTCAAATTAATTCATTTGCATTGTCTAAATGATTAAGAGAAGTAGACTCGAAAGTTAGTTTTTAGGAAAAAAAATCTAAAATGATTCATTGGGTTATAAAATTAGATTCAAAGTGTTTATTTGAGGTATAAACCCTACGTTCAAATGTTATTTAAGTGGGTTTTAATATATGATTGATAATGTGATGAAAATAATGGAAAGATACCTGAGATTGTCATTGAGCATGCATTGTACATAGTCCACGTACACATTGTGCATAAAGGAATACTTATAATTGTTCAATTATTAATGTGTGTGCAATGTGTGAATTGCATAATTTTGATGTGTAGCATAAATGTACATATTCAGGCATTTCCAGATCTTCGAAGCAATTGCTAATCTGGAGCATACTGTGAGTTGACCTAGATAGCCTTATTTCATTGTTTGTTTTTATTTCAATTTCTGCATTGAATGACTATGGTTATGATTATTATGCAATATGAATATGTTTTATATGAATGTAATTTGCTTATGTTGATACCGGACAATGAAGATCCGAGACTTGATGCATGAATATGATATTGAAGTGCTACTTCTATATGAATGAGAAGAAATAAGTGTATTATCAACTTAAGTGTTGAATGTCGGACCAATGTCCGATGACATGTGAAAGTGAATGTGTAAAGTGAAATAAAGTGATTGATTGATTATATGTAACTGATGCATTTCATTACATGAATGCATGATAACATAAAGGCAGTTGTGACCGGAGTAGCCCCCGAAAAAGAGCTTAAAGCTCAGATTGTGAAAAAGAGCTTAAAGCTCAGACTGTGATAAGAGCCTCAGGCTCAGTTGTGAATGTACCCGATATCCACTAAGGGATATGGGACACTATCTTATACAGCCCGACATCCACTAAAGGATATGGGCTAGATAAAAAGGCACTTGGTCACAACAAAAATAATAAATGAAAGTGAGTCTCATAAGCATTACATATGCATTTAATATGAATGATGTGAATAATTTGACTGATTTCTGAATGTGAGATATGTCTCAAGTGAATGTAAATTATGTGATTATGTGAACTGTATGTGTTGTGTGATTGAGTGAGCCATCGAGGATAGTCACTCACTGAGTTTGCAAAACTCACCCAAAATTTACAATATTTTTTTTAGGCTCAGAAGAGTTACCTCGTTAGGCTAATGGGGTTACAGACATTGCATTCAAGTAAGAGATAGAGGTCAGGATCAGTTCGCATCTGCATTTGTATTTTCTTTATTTTGTATCAAATTAAGTCTTCCGCAATTATTGTAACTTGTGTATTCGAATATTTCTGTTTCGTAATAACTTTCCAAATAGGAAATGTTTGCAAATGATTTTGCAATGTAATGAAATTATGACTACAAGTATTTGTATTTGTAATGGGCCCAAGTAGCTATTGAAATTATGATAATTGTATTGTTGCAATTGAAAAAGTTTATGAAGTGGGCCAATTTGATTATTGATTTCTGCATACGCGTGCATTGTTTTTTTAAAAATAAATTTTGTAATGATTTCGATTGTTAACTATTCTAGCATACCACTCTCACAGGGTACATACTCGGATATCACTCAGGATGTTAGGTACATGTCTTATAAGAGTGGGATGCTGCATTTGCACTTTGGCCTCCTAAGCTTTGGTAGATAATAAAACAATTTTTCATGATGTCAAAACTAATACAGCATTTCCCTCATCCTTTAAGGAGCATTGTTAATGTTAATGAATATAGCATACATGCTTGAAATGCTTTTAGTACGATTCATATAAGAGTTCAAATTCTTATGTAACCATGCTCACTTTACTTCCCTTCACTTAGTTTGTAGTCTCATGAGTGACTTCTAAAATATTTCATATACCATAACTTAACTCACTTATGGATTTTTTTCACTTGCATTTCATTCTTCCTTACTTTTAGGAATTATATAATTTAACTTATTTCTTGTAGACATATATTCTATTGGCCATAATCTCCCACAAATCTTCACCTTCTATCGCCAAGAAAAATTATATTCTATTTCTCTAATATAAATAGTCACTTGCATCAAAGAATAGAGCTTGTTTATATTTCAGGCCTCTTGATTTGATGGTTATGAACCTAAATATGTTATAGTGATATTTGCTTAATTTTATTACAAGTATATACAAGTAAAACATATATGCTTTGGAATAAGGATGTTATTGGGCCATGCCCGACCGACCCAACCCTTGAGTTGGGTGACTGAACCCATCCACGGGCTAACCGCCTCATAACTTGGCCCATCTTTACTTTTTTTATAAAAAAATTACAAAACAAAGTTGTTTTTGACATTCCAATCAGGTCCAGGTTCTAATTGAGTTGAACAATTTTATCTCATGGCTCATCCGTGGCCCGATCAACCCAAGCCAAAATCGAGCCAAGCCTGGCAAAATTGACATCCCTACTTTAAAACCACTTATTAGTCTGTATATAGCACTTAAAAGGGGAGGGGGAGTAAATTTGATTATCTGCGATAAATGTTTCTAATATTAGGAATGAATTACATAAGGTTTGAGATAGAAAATGAATGTATATGGTAAGGAATAACAAGTAGTAATAATAGTAATAGTACTAATAGTAGTAATAATACTAGTAGTAGTAGTAGGAGTAATAGTAGTAGTAGTAGCAGTAGTATTAGTAGTAATAATAATACTTATTATTATTATTATTATTATTATTATTATTATTATTATTATTATTATTATTATTATTAGTACTACTACTACCACTACTTCTATCATCATCATCGACGACAACAACAACTACTACAACAATAACAACAACAATAATAATAACAACTTTATACTACTTCCACTCTCCCAGCTTAATTAATCATTTTTTTATGAACTTCCTATTCTAAAATGTAAATAGGAACATTAGTACACGTCATTCTTCTCATTAGAGTGAAAATTAACTCTTATATGCCTTATTAATGGTGAAGAGAAACCAAAAAGCTTTGAATAATAACTAAATACCCAAATGAATTACATCTCAATGCTCTACTTTCTTGTAGACTTTACTGATTTAGAGCTCAAATGAACTCAACTATAAGTCTCTTAAACCTCTCTCAATATGGTATCAATTCTCATCAAAATGTTATAAAGATATCCAATAATCAAATTTTAGATTAGTTGTACACATCCTTAACTCAAAAATCTTTTAAAGACATAAACTAGTTGTTGTAATGAGTAGTTTCAAAAACATTAATTGATATAGCAGTCACTTTAGTCAGCCTAACTCACACATTGATTTAACTTTTTGATTGAATACTTCATTTTAATTTTAATCATTCTTTCATACTCTACTCTACTTAATTTGCTTTATAATGCACTATTTAACTCAATTGACTTAATACATTTCTTTGTCTCACTTGCAAGAATATTCACTTATTACTTTCTTCAAAATATTAAAAATAAACCATCAGTTGCAATATGCTTTGTTATTATTGATCATGTTATCAATTTATCATCAAATTAAAAAGATATTATTAAAAATATATTATAATATTTATAATTTGAACTTAACTAGATATACTTTTATAAACTTAAGATAATTGAATGAAAAACAATTATTTATTACAATAACTTAATATCTTAAATATAGAGGGAATTGTTCCATATAATAAAAACAATTTCTCCTTCCTTCTTGGACGTCTCTACTCATACTCATATTCTTATTTTTAGGTTTTCACTTATTGTTATGGGTTTTACACTATACCTATCGATGTGCATTGTACTCATTAGAAAGAGATAATGGTTGTGATATTATATTCGAAACACAAAGCAACATTAAAAGAAATAACTAAAATAATTGCATTTATTGTTCTCATGTATAATTTTATGAGTAGGAGGGTGAATCATGTGAGGACTATATCTATTAGTATTAAACGTCTTTCCATTATCTAATCTAATAAGAATAATAGTTTTTATGAATTCCCTTAACAAATTGACTCTAACCTGGAAGATTTATATGGTCCTACTTCTAAGATGTTATACAACTTTTATTATTCATGCTTTGATCTATTCAAAAAATTGATTTCTTAATCCCTATTTATAAAGTTCAATATTGAATATTCTGCACTTTCTACTTTATTTCAATATAATAAGTAAACAGAAATAGTTCCCAAGCAAACTATAATATTACATTAAATAAAAGAATTAATTTGAAACATATGTCTAGGGTTCATCAAAACTAGATCTATATCATAATTACGTTCACAGTAAATCAAAGAAAACCAACAATGGAAAATAGAAAAAGATATTAAAAAAAGTTCCGGTATATCTTGAATCTTGACGTTCAAGATTAAATCTTGATGAAATCTTGAACTTTTCCTCTAATGTTATTTCGTTTTTGATGTATTCTTAAATCTCCTTTAGCCATCCTCCCATCCTTAGGCCTTTCTTGGATCCAAGACCTCACCCTTCTTCCCTTCTAACTGGACTTTGGTCCTAATAAACTATTCTCTTCTTGATTTCTTTTGCCCTTTATCTCAATAAACCTAAAATTTTGATAAATATAG
>JAOSBO010000007.1:7605195-7615727 GCA_027563915.1 Erythroxylum rotundifolium
TTTATACCTAAACATATACATAATAACACTTATTTCTTTTTACTTATTATTTCTAAATTCCACTTAAAAATCGGGGTGCAACATAACAAGCCTCAAATAGTGATGTCATTCATTATGAGCTTCTTAAGATTCAACTTCCTTCAATACCTTTATTATTGTTAAAATCTAGGTGGAGGTACTTGTCCCTATTGTCCTTGATTACATTATGTTTATCCACCATAAATTGTAGGTGTCATTATAAGGATTATTGTGAAGTCAGTTTCTTATCCACTAGAAACTTACTTGCTTGGATAGTTTCTACATAATGTAAGGTGCCTATTATTCATGATTGGGTTTTCCACTACCATAAATATCATAAAGCTTTATTAGTGATGGTTTAGTTTCTAAATACATTTTCAATCCTCTTATTCTAAGATTCCAATGCCTTGAAAAGTGATGGTTTAGTAAAACGCCTAATAAGACACTATCCTCCTTATCCTTCCATTGTGTTTCATAGTTATAACATCAAATACAAAAACCTAAAATTTGGAAAATAAAAACAAGATCAAGAAACAAAGATATACAAATGAATAAAGATAAAAAATAAAAAATAAAAATAAAAAATTAAATAGAAAAGATAAAATAATTATGTTAATAGGTATAAAGTGTTGCTAATATTTTAGTCTACCATAATGATGCCAAAAACTTGATGTGATATATTTCAGAACTTAAAATAATACTAAAAAAAGCATTAAGACAAGTGCACCTGTCATTCTTATAATAAAGTTTAGTAAGTGTGAGTCTTGATCCTATGATGACTACAACTACTAGTTGTCTCTCTATAATCCAACTTAATAAAATAAATGATTATTTTAAAAAAGAAATTAGAAAAATAAAAATTAAAGAATAACAAAACAAAGCTATAACCAAAGATTGAACAACTAGTTGATAATAAAGATCTAGTTGCATAATCCTTTAGAACTTTTTTATGCAGGAATTGTTAGAGCAATGCTATAAAGGCAATCACCTTTAGGACTTTTGTACGAACTTTAGTTTGATTAATAAAGTGAAAGGCATTTTTCATTAATTTGATAGTCTTTTATATATGAATTGATGTTGATCCTAAATCATATTAATGAAGTCCATGATATAAAACATAACATGAAGGAAATTATGATGAGATCATGATAATGAGATTCCTATCATGTGCAATTATGTTAGTATCTAAATAATCCCTAGTTATAGGATTAAAAAAGATAGGACATTATTAATCCAGACAGACTAGAACATGTTATACTTCTTGATTTTAACAAGCAGTGGATCTTATAAAATGTAAACAAGAGATGTTTAGAGTTAACATGTGGATGCTTACTAAGGGTAGTAAGTACATTGGATGACCCACTACAAGATTATCATATGGATGATCTATCAAATGTCAATGATTAATCTCATCATAGCAATGGTGTAAATATCCTAATACTTGAGGTATTCAAGGATATCTTGGATATTGATCTTGTACTTTGACATCCTTCCTTGTTACCTCAAGACAAGGTCGCTCTTAGGATGATGATTGGGCATGACTATTAATATTCAAAGGTAATTGGGTTGCCAATATAGGATTCTCCACTCTTGATAGAAGGAGATGATACCCACAGCCTCTTGTCATGGTCATTACTCGGGAGTCTCTGGCCAGAGCAGTTATGTGTCATAAAGGGAGTCTTCAATGATACATAAGAGTAATGAGATCCAAGGAAAAGAACTAACATCACCTGGACTAGATGTGATGTAGTCAGTCTAGTGGGAGTTGATACATAACCCATACTTCAAACCAAGTAGGGTATAGTAATGGTGACAGGATGAATTGCACAGTAATTGTCCATGGAAATGTTCATAAGTTGGATAGTTAACTATTGAAGAATTCATATGTTAATCCACTTATATTCTGGTACATTGGCATCATAAAACCATGATTTGCTTGAATTAAGGGTTAATTCAAGTGCTTAAAATAACCAGGAACCTAAAGGTCACACGCATAAAAAATCAGATAAAAAATAAGTATGTATGACCTAATTTAAGCAGGTCACAATCATGACTCATAGGGCCATTTTGGCATGTCACTTAAGGATAAAAGCCATGAAGCATTAAAGGAGGGTAAAGTGGACATTTAGCACTCATTAAGGGTAGAATTGGAAGAGGAAAAATGTTGTCTTGAACATTAGAAGGAGAAAAACGTGATTGAAGGGAGAGGAGTGAAAAAACGTGAAAGAGAAAGAAAGGTGAGGGAGTTTCAGCCATGAGAGAAAAAGAGAGAGGGGAAGCTTAGGTCTCATCTCTTCTTAGCCTTTAAGAGTGATTTTGAGAGTATCCAAGAAGAGAAAAAGAAAGAGCAAGAGAAGAGCTTCCATTTGAGCTAAACATCTCTTTGTTTGGTGAAGATTCAAGGTAAGCCCACTTTTAATCCTTTTGATTTTTGGAAGGTTTTGGTTCATGAAGCTTAGGAAATATATGGGTTTAAGTATTCTAAAATTAATTTTAGTGAATATTCTTTATATTCCTATTGAATTGGATTTTTGCCAATGTTGAAGGAAATCAAGTAAGGTAAGAGGAGTAAGAGGAGGAGCAATTTTAAGCAAGTTTTTAAGCAAGGAATCTAGGTGGGTTACATGTTTATAGTTGAGTTAATAAGCCATGAGTATTTTTCCAAATCAAAAGATTTAAATGATTTCAATTGCTTTATAAATGTTGCATTTATTGCTTCTTGAATGATTGAACTATTTTCTATATGTTTGTTACATGAATCTTGATGATGATTTATGAAATGATGGTAGAAATTGTATTTGAAACATGTTATGCTTATGGAATTCATGTTTCCAAAATGTGCCTTTTGAGCGATATGTTTACAAGTCATGAAATTCATGTTTATGTGGGTTTGTGGTGGTCCATCATGTGATGTCACATGCACATTGACTATGTTAAAGACTTCTCCTGCCTACCAGCTAGTGGCATGGAGTTCCATTATGGATGCCCTCATATTTACTAGAGATTCGCAAGAACTCGCTCATGTTTATTGGAGATTCGTAAGGACTCCCTCATGATTATTAGAGCTTCGTAAGAACTCCCTCATGTATATTGACTACCCAAAGCATTATAAGTGCCTAGGTTGTTTATGATTTGTTGACAAGTTTGATGAATATATGACTTATGTTGTTTATTAATTGTTGACAAGCTTGAGAATTTGAGAAATACGTGTTTTATGGATTCAATGAAATTTACTATGGCAATGAATGATTTCAATGGTTTTTCTTATTTCTCTGCTATAAAATTTTTAACCACAAGCTTCTAGCTCACCCCACTCCTTCATCCCCATCTCTAAGTAATGAGCAAGAGTTCGAGTGATAGAGAGTCAAGGCACTACTCCAAGATTGTGTAATTTTATATTTAAGTTAGTTTATGAAAACTCAAGGCTTTAGCCGCATTTCAAGTATCACTCACATGTATAATTAGTATTTTGGATTATGAGACCAATGATGTATTTGGGTCTTGAAATTCCCATTAAAGCTTTGTAAAAACTCTTTTCCATTGACGTTAATGAAATATATTTATGTTTTGCTCATGATTTCTAAGTTTTGTATTGCATTTTCAAGCATTCATAAGGGTAAAATTTGTGTTCTGACTTCATGGGAAAAAATGTATTAATCTAGATTAATTTTGACAAGGTTGTCTTCATGGAAGTTGTAGTTTATCCTCTTAGCTTTCCAATGATATAAAGTATGTAATTTTAGGAGATCATATTTAAAGGATATGATTGTTATAAGTTAATGACGCTGCACAAGGTGCATATAGGACACTTTATAGCCTTTTCTAACTTGATCTAATAGAAAAAGAGTACTATGGTGTCTTGAAATGGGAAGAATTAGTGTGATAAGTTAGAGATGAAATGAAGGTGATAAATGGAGTTTAACATGTGCAGAAATTTATGATGAATGTGTATAAGTTTGAATGTTGTGTTTTTGGGTTGATGACCAAACATAGATTATGATTTGGCTGTAAATGATATTGAGCTGAAATAAAAGTGTTAATGAAGGGGAAATGATGAGGAAAATAAGTTAGAAATGATAGATATGCATAAGAGGGGTCGTAGGTAACTTGTAAGAGTTAGAAAGCTGAAAATTGATCCGTAAATGTCCGTTGGGCAGACTTAATGTCCGCTGAGTAGACCTTCTCAGGAATTTCAGTGTTTCAGCTCAGTTCATGGCCGTTTGGAGGGACATATGTCTGCTAAGTGGACATTCTCTGGAAAGTTTTATAAATGTGCAATTTTGACCCTCTAGATGGAAAAATATCTTTTTGCGTCTTCACGGAAGTTGTAGAACTCGAAGTTCTCTTCGAAACTGTGCTTGAATGAACCTAATCTAACATCCATAGTGAAAGTTATACTAATTATCCGCAATCATATACATATATATAATATGGACTTATCGATGCTTTCCTATGATACATTTAGGTTTGAATAGAGATTGAAATGTACTAGGTTGACCTGAAAATAAGAGATAAAAATGAGTGATATGTTAGGGTAACGACTGAGGATATAACATAAGAATGGAATGTCAAATATCAAGTGTTCAAATATGGAATTTTGGGATGTTATGAGAATGAAGATGAACCTATGATAGCTATTGAGATCCCATTAAAAGAACCCTACAGAGTGATGCACTCATGTTTGATTCACGAGTTAGAGTCCAGAAGAAGGGCCTAACATGTTTTCTATCTTTCCAGTGGGCTAGAGTTAATTTTGGAAAATTGCTATTATGTACCCGTTGTGACTGAAAACATTATATCTGTTTCATGTCTTAATAAAGTGGGATTTCATTTAATTTTTTCAAGTAATGGTTTAATTAAGTTGAATGAAATGTTGTATGGTATTGCTACATTGTGCAACGAAATTTACATATTAGATATGTGTAATCCAATTTTAAATATCAATGACAATAAAAGACAAAATCTAGATCACCTAAAATCATCTTACTTATGATATTGTCGACTTGGCCATATAAGTAAGAGACGTATGATTAAGCTACATAAGAATGGTAGCCAAGTGTAACACCCTATTACCATAAATTACATACTGGAACACCTAGTGGATATTCTAGTATATAATCTATAATAATGGTGTATTAACTATCTCACCTTCACTTTATAACATGGCAACATATCTAACTTTGTCATGGCATTAACTACTGCACATAAATGTCACTAGATTTTAAAACCAAATACCAAACTGTAATCCTCATTTCATTTCATAAAACCGAACGTATTTATATTGTAGCTTTTAAACATTCATACATGTACATCATAATATCCTAATACAGAGTATGGTACATGAAAGAGGAAATTATACAAAAACTCTATCTAAAGTCTTCAGTCTCAACTGACTGACTTGTGAGCCATTTCTTCATCACAAAAGTACAAGAATTATGCTTCTTGTAATCTCTCAATCGTTAATGTCCTCTCTTGGTCCTGAAATGTCAACGTGCAATTTTAGGTGAGTTTTGTAAACTTAATGAGATAACCATCATTGATGGTTCACTCAATTCAAGTAACACCTTATTACACATAACACATATTTCACATCTTTTCAATTTGCAAGAAATATCACATTTCACATTTTCATTCAAATACAAAGTACCAATGCATTTTAGTTAGTCATAAATATCACATGTTTTAAAATGCGTATGCAATGCACGTGAGAATCACTTTCACTTGTTATTGTTGTTGTTGTGACTGAGTGCCTTTTTACTAGCTCATATCCCTTAGTGAATACTGAGCTAGGTTAGAATAATGTCCCATATCTCTTAGTGGATACTGGGTACTTTCACAACTGAGCTTAAGGCTCTGATCACAGTATGAGCTTTAAGCTCTTTGCACTGGCGACTCTGATCACAACTGCCTTTATCTTTCATGTAATGGAATGCTTCACATTCATATAAATACAATCAGTCACATGATTTCAGTTTCAGTTTCACATTCACGTTTATCATCGGACCTTGGTTCGGCATCCCACAATAATGTGGAGTATCACTTATTCATTCAAATTTAGATACAAGGAGCACTTCAATATCACAATCATCAAATCAAAATCATCGAACCTTCATATCCGAAACCCAACAATCAAATCACATTCATAGATAATTCAAATAAGAAATTAAGTAAACAAATAATTAAGTGAGACCGTCTAGGTTCCTCACAGTTTGCTCCCTATTGCCTCAAAGTTCTGGCAATATCAGGAAGTGATCGCTCTACTTGTTCTCCTTTATGAAATCGTATAGAAAAATTACACATTCAGATAAATGGTCAATCATAAGCACATTCATGCATGTATCATGTATTATGCATGTTCAATGAAAATTTCTTGGGTATGTCTCTTTAATACACTTTATAAGCAATTTCAACACCTTCCAAACATTTTTTATTCTCAAAAACTCTTTACTCAACTTCCACCCAGAAATTGAAATTCTTAGAGACCGAATTAAAATTCAATTTCTTCATACAGTTTATAACCTGATGACTTCAATTTAGTTTGTAGCCCGATGTCTCTAGTTTACTCCAAGTCAAAAATCATTCCAATTGGATACATACAGATCAAGATATTGTCAAAATATCGAAGCACGCTTAGTGAAAATACTCCAGTTATGAAATTCCAGAATTGTTCATCATTTCTGTCCCAGTTTAATCAATCAATCTCTACCAACTGATTTCAGATGGTTATAATTTTTGGTGGAGATGTAAAACAATGTGTTTTGAGTCTAATGGTTAAGTCCTATGTCATTTGGAGATCGGAAGAGGAAGTTATAGCCAAAAGAATCAAGGATGTTCAAATTTCAGAGTTTCAGAGTTGCGATCATGTACATGCATGATTGCGATTTTCTTCACTAGAGTCGCGATTGTGTTGAGGCACGATCATAACTTCCTTTATTTTTCAACTGAGTCATGATCGTGCCTGGTGTGTTTTCTTCCCTCTTTCCCTACCTTTCTTGCCATTTTTGACTCACAACCAAATGTTCCTAGCCAATACTTTCTTCTAAACAAATGTTCCTCAATATCTTAAGTTTCTAATGACATCAAATTCATACATTGTGTTCCTATATCATGCAAGGTATGATCAAAATACCACAGACTATGTACATTTGGAATTTTGGATAGAGCATGATCATGTAGTCAAGTTGTACAACCCATATCACTTAATTAAAATATCCAAAATCACGAAAAATATATCAATTAAAAGCTAAGAGAATAAGATATAACTTTTGTGAAGACATCTTTGACTAATTCGGCCTAGATCAATAAGTTTATTCAATAATTACAGGACATGATTTCTGTCACTGGTAGTGTTACAACTTAAGCCAAGACTCAATTTCATTCCAATTTTTAAAGTCTTAGAGACAGATTTAAAATTCTACTTCTACACAAAAGTTATAGAGAAATGTTTATAGTTTAATCTGAACTAAAAATCAACTCATTTGAAAAGATATAGCTTAAAATATAGACGAAATATAGATGCATGATCAATGAAAATTCTCCAGTTCAACATTCCAGCACATTTCCTCACTTTGATCCAATCATTCCTTTTCCAAATTAGTTCAGACGACTCTAAATTTTCATGGAGAAAAATAACAATGTCTTAGTAGTCTATTGGTTTAATTTTCAAGTCATTTGGAGTTTAGAAGAAAAAGTTATCACTAAAAGAATCAAAGCTGTTCATATACAGACTTAAACTCAAAAACCATGCATGTAACCTTCTTCTTCTTCTCTTTTGTGAATTTTGTTTTATGAACAATAACAACCACAAGCCAGAACAGAATTAAGAACCACTTACACAAGCATTCATCCTCAAGCATGAAAACATCATCTATACTACTCCCCTTTTCAGCTCAATAACACAAAACAACTTAAAAATCCAAAATTCATACAAACATCAAAACCGTAGACTACTATTCATGCAAATTCCATTTCTGCAATTTTCTCCAACTTCCATTCATCTGATTCATTATTTCACTTTCTTTTACACTTTCATTTTATCAAGAGCTTTCATTTCTATACCAAAACTAACTTATATGAACTTCTGCATTTTCATTCATAACAAATCAAAATCCATATTAACAAACAATTATTTTTGGTACCCAAATACGTATTTCTCTAAACCAAAATTGAATATATATATATATATATATATTTCTTTTATGAATCTCAATATCTATGTATTCAATTCACTAATCATCAATGAGCCTACTTTTTCCCACCTCACTTATGCATGAATTTGTTCACAAATTCTCTAACAACATCACTTACTTGATCCTTCAACAAATTCTAGCAGTGAAAAAGATAAACAAGGCTTCGGTGTTTAAACAGAAGATAAGGAAAATTTCAGTGTTGGAGAAGAAAAATTATAGCCCTTTTTCCATAATTAGACAAAACATGTTTTCTTAATTCATTGCCACATGTTACTATTGCATATGAGCCATTTGTCACTTATGAGTGTTACCACATGTCACCATGTAATTGGTCCAAAATTCAATATTTTTCCTAGTCCAAAAATACTCCAAATTTTGCAAAAATTTTCTAAATTCACCGAAAATTCTGAAATAACTAATAGTCTCCAAATAAAAATTTAACGTAATTAAGTCAAAATTCACAATTTAAATCAATTAATCATACCTGGAAAATGTCAATGAATGCATGTACAATTATTTTAATATGTCAAAAATAAATATTCCCATATAAGTGAAAATATTATGATGCATGAGCATAAAATTATACTTCTAATTTCTCACAGTACACTCAATTCACTATTTTAGGGTCTAACCCCAACATGGGATGTCATACCAAGGGTGATTTGATTATGAATCATATGGCACATGTGAATCTTGTTTGTTAGGTAAGATGACTAAATTACCTTTTAAAGGAAAGGGTAAACGAATGAATGGGTTATTAGACCTAATACATTCTTATGTACGAGGTCCGATTTCTGTTCATGCCAGAGGTGGTTTTTTATACTTCATTACTTTTTATCAATGATTATTCACCATATGGGTATGTGTATCTAATGAGATACAAGTCTGAAGCATTTGAAATGTTCAAACAAGTTAGACATGAAGTAGGGAAACAACTCGGTAGAAGTATTAAGACACTTTGATCAGATCGAGGTGGTGAATACTTGAACGAGGAGTTTCTAACTTATCTCGAAGATAATGGGATAGTATCCTAGTGGACTCCACCCTACAAACCATAACATAATTATGTGGCTGAAAGGAGAAACCAAACCTTGTTGGACATGGTAAGGATGACGATGGACTTAACAGATCTACCGAAATCCTTTTGGGGTTATGCACTCGAGGCTGCTATTTATGTGACAAACAGAGTCCTTTTAAAGGCAGTTGAAATTACTCCATATGAGATGTGGACTAACAAAAATCCCTATCTTTCACGTAAGAAATTTTGGGGTTGTCTGGCTTATGTGAAGCGAATTCAATCCGACAAGTTAGAAGTGAAATTTGATAAATGTCTATTTATAGGATATCCTAAGGAAATAATTGGATATTAGTTCTATAATTCTTTAGAGAAAAAGGTGTTTGTTTCAAAGCAAGCTATCTTTTTAGAGAAAGAATTTCTTCTAAGATAAGACAGTGGGAGGAAAGTTGAACTTGATGAAGTTCATGATGTTCAAACAGACGCAAATCAATTGCCTGAACCCAAAATTATTGTTCATAGAGATGAGATAACAGTTGAACCTTCTGACACACAACATGTTCGTAGGTTAAGTAGGATATGCAATGCTTCAGAGAGATATGGATTTCTCATAATTGAATAGAATGACGTATTGATCATAGAGAATGATGAGCCTACAACCTATGAAGAGGCTTTGAAGAGTTCAGAACCTGAAAAATGGCTTTAAGCTATGAAAACTGAAATGGATTCCATGCATGAAAACTAAGCATGGAATTTGGTTGACCCACCTGAAGGATTAAAACCCATGGGTTGAAAGTGGATTTTCAAGAAGAAAATCTACATGGAAGGTAATGTGATTACTTATAAAGCCAGGCTAGTCACTAAAGATTGTCATCAAAGACAAGGAGTTAGCTATGATGAGATATTTAGACCTGTAGCTATAGTTAAATCCATTGGAATACTCCTAGCCATTTCCACTTATTATGATTATGAAATATAGCAAATGTGTAACATCCCATCACCGATGGGAAGGGTAAGATAGTATTTTGGAACGGGTTAGGAGTGTTTAAAATTGTTTAGCTATGTTCATGCATTCATATATGCACATGAATAGTAAATTTTGCACATGTAATGATTGTACATGCATTCATGACATTTTCGGTATATTTGTTAATAAATGTAATTGTTATGAAAAAAATGATTTTTGTGCTTGAAAATTGAATTGGAGTGTATTTAATGTGATTTGGCAATTTTTGTACATTTTGCATATTTTGAAATTTTTGGTGAATTCTTTTTGAGCTGAAAATTTATTTGGAGAGTCATTTTATTAT
>JAOSBO010000007.1:7699783-7710047 GCA_027563915.1 Erythroxylum rotundifolium
TTACCACCAACTTCATGCTAGCTCTATTAGCACACTCCTTCCATCTACAATCATGTTATCACTTAATATTTAATGACACATTTATTATGGAAAAGATTTTTATTTATTTATTTGCATTATCCTTTTGTACCTACATGCTTGACGCCTTCCTATTGAACAACATCCACCCCACCTTAGATCTCTTAATCTTAATTAGCATCCTCCAGAATCAGGCATCTCATCATCTACCTCATCTTCACTCTCGGACACAACAACCCTTTTTAGATGCAAGTTATTCAATATTATATCGATCCCTCTTTGTCTAGGGATTAGATGGAAGAACTAGCTAGATATATCTCTCCTAAGGATGTAGGAAAAGTGATATTCCTTATGAATTCATATAAGGATCCAAAACCAGATGGCTTCAATAGATTCTTCTTTTAAACACATAGGGATGGGTTAACAAGGTGACTAAATGTATGTTGGAATTCTTATCTAAGGGGATCATGCTCAAAGAACTTAATAGAACACTCTTCTCATTGGTCCTTAAAGTATAAAATCTAGGTGAGCTTGGTGATTACTAGTCTACATCCTATTAAAACTTAATTTATTGATTTTTAAGCTTATTGTTTGTAGACTAAAGGATATGCTTGGCTCATTTATTCCTTGTCAAGGAGCTTTCATTAAAGGCAAGAGTATAAGGGATAAGATAACATCATAATAGCTCAAGAGTTCTTCAGTAGCTATCACAAAAATAGAGGGCCTAAATGTTGTACTACTAAGATAACTTTTCAAATGGCACTCTGCTAAATCAATTGGCTATTCTTTGGAAACAAATTGGAAGCATTTGGCTTTCCACCAAAGTTCAGGAATTAGATCTAACAATGTATTGGAGCCACCTCTTTCAATGTACTATATGATAGGGAGACTATTAAAATGTTCAATGGACTAAAAGGACTTTAACATGGTGACACTCTCTCCCCAAATCTATTCACCTTATTTTTGAAATCTTGAACAAGATCTTGGGCTACAATATTTAAAGATAGGTTGGCTTTGTTTATCACTATAAATGCAAAGAACTAAGAATTGGAATTCCCACCTATGCAGATGACTTATTACTCCTTATTGGAGAGATTAAGCTTTGAATAAGGTTACAATAAAGTCTCTTAAGGTCTTCAATCTTAATTCTGGATTGACCATAAACTTTTATGAGAGCCAAAACTTCAACCTAACTTGTTTAGCTAAGCCTAAAGGTTAAGAAACCCCCTTCATATATTTAAGGGTTATTTTTACCATAGGAGACTCTCTGATTGCAACACCTTATTATAAGCTATCCAAGAAAAGGTCAATAATTGGAGGAACAAATGGCTATCTTTCAATGACTATAGCTTATAGTCTTTATCCTAAAGAACTTGTAAGTTTACTAGATATCACACTTTCTCCTTCACAAAAACATCATTAAGGATATTTAGAGGTTGATAAGAAATTTCTATGGATGGGAAATGGATGGGGAGATTTCTATGGATAGTCACATTTGGCTTTTCCTTTATGTCTGGCGATAGGTGTGAAATGCATCATATTTTAGCTATATTTAGATATGTGTTTAACCGTTTATTAGATTGTTTAGTATGTGTTCAAGGTAGAATTATGTTAGTTTATGATTTGTTTGTATTTTAAGTGTTTTATGGGTTAGAACAATCTTTTGGGCTTAAATATGATATTTTTAAGGTACTTTGATGTGTTTAGTAGTATTTCAGGGTAAAGATCGAAGAACGGAAGGAGTTTTAAAGCAAATTGGGGTTAATTGCATGGCCCACAATTGTGGCCCATAGGCCATGATCGTAACAGAAAGGCCTGACATAGGCCATGATCGTGGCTTGCATCAGCAGAGGTGTAGTCATTTCCAAAATTCGTGTTTTGAGGAATTTCTTGGACCTTTCGAACCTAGAGAAACCCTAGTTCAACCCTAAACATAAAAGAACATAAATAGAACAATAAGAATAGAAAGAAGGATCTTTACATTCAGCCACTCTTGGAAATCCTTAAGGGAGAGACAAAGAAGAGAGAGAGAAAGAAGAAAAAGAGGAAGAAAAAAGAAGAAGAAGTGGATCCCGATGTTGCTGCCTTCTTGATTTGTCCAACCTAAGTTCCATTTTCTATTCATTTCTTTTTTCATTTAAATGTATAAAGTTAAGATGGATTGTATGGAAAATGATTTCGGGTTATTGATAATGTTATGAACTCTCCTTCGGGATTTTTCTTTGAGTTAATGTTGATTTAGTTATTTTTGAGTATATTGTTTTGGGTTTTGTGATTGATTAATGTAACTGCATGTTTCGGTAACAAATTGAGAGGGTGAGCCAAATAAAAGTGATTAGATCAGATTAATAAAAGTTAGGCGATCTAATTAACCACTTAATCAATCTAGTCGGTAATTTCATAGAGAGAGATTTCGTACAAGACTCGATTATTTGTTAGAGAGCTTTAGAATAATTAGAATTGTGGGTAATTTATGAATTGAGAGATTGCAAGTTTCATAATTCGATTAGTTACAATTTAGGGTTTAATAGTTATAACTCGAGAGAGAGTAATCAACCCTACGACCGTCTAGAATCAACACCCTATAAACACATAAATGGCTATATTAACATTAATGATAGGTAAAATCACCTCTCTCATAACTTGATTAACTCTTTTGACGGAGTTCTATTGTGACTAGTGTGATTGCTTGGTTTGATTCTGCTTTATTGAAATTTTCACTTTACAATTCTTGAATCAAATTTTTGTGTTTACTTTCTGTGTTTACTTGTGTAGTTTTTATTTCTTTTTATTCTTTTTTTGAGCCTTAAACGACTTAGGAATAGGCTAGTACCCTCCTTATAAGATCGACACCCTTCAACACTAGAAAGTAAAACCCGTGCACTTGCAGATTATTGAGGGTTTTATAAATTGTAAAACTTGCTCAACAAGTTATTGGTGTCATTGCTGGGGAGGGGTAGACTAGTTTAATTCCTGTGGTCTAAGGTTTTTTTTTCTTCACCTTCTTTTCTAAAAAAGAATAAAGGAAAAAAAAAGAAAAGAAGTTGGACATAAAGTAAACGAAACATCAACTTGGATATCACCAGACAATAATGGGGAATTTCAAGAGTTGAATGCTAAAAAGAGATGGAAAGAATGATGGTGGAGGAAATACATTATGGAGAGTGACGAACCCTTATGGATGTCATAAGGCCACAACTCAATGCCCATCGTTAAGGGATTACGCGACCACCGGTGCAAGCAAATACGTTCAAGATCAAACCACTACTGCTAAACATATTACAAACCAACATGCAATTCTACGGGTTAGCCAATGAGGATCCCAATACTCATTTAGCTAATTTCTTAGAAATTTACGACACCTTCTGATATGTTGGGATGTCAGAGGATACTGTTAGGATGAGGCTCTTTCCCTTTACACTTAGGGATCGAGCCAAGGCCTGGTTAAATTCTTTCCACCCATCCAACATCACAACTAGGGAGCATTTAGTGCAAGTTTTTCTAGATAAGTATTTCTCTTTAAGCAAGGCAATAAGACTAATAAAAGCAATTATCAATTTTCAGCAAAATGACAGGGAGTCTTTATATAAAGCGTTGGAGCAGTATAAGGAGTTGTCCTTATCATAACCTACCCAACGAATTCCTACTGCAAACCCTCTACACTAGAGTTAATCCATCCATAAGAAGCACCTTAGACGCAGTTGCTGGAAGATCATTCATAATGAAAACAATTGAAGAAGCACATGATCTGTTAGAAGATATGGCATACAATAGTTGTCTTTGGACATCATAATGAAGTAGAAAGCAATCAACCTTTTGGGTCCCAAGAGGAATGATTGTTGCTGCAAATTCAATGACAACATTGTAGGCTGAGACTGACAGCCTAACTGAGCAATTAAATAGCCTGAAAGCCATCTCTTCCTCTCCAGTCACAGCAATGCAACACGAATGTGAGTCACATGGACAAGAGAGCTATATCGCAATTGATTGCTTCTCTGTGGAAAACAACAACATGGAGCAATTCAACTTTGATGGAGCATAAGATGGTCATGGAGATAACAATCCTTATTCTAGCACATATTAGTCAGGGTGGCATAACCACCCAAAATTTCATTGGTCTAACAATACTGAGATTCAGTTTGGAAATCAAAGGTCACATAGATATCAACAAGATAAATACAATGACCATGATTCCAAATTGGACAAGATCATAGACAAACTTATAAGTATGGATGAGGCCTTGAAGAAGTTAGAAGAGCAAATTGACCAAGTAACAAAGACTCATGCCTATTCTATTCTTAGCATGGAGTTTCAAGTGGAACATCTTATTAATGTTTTATCTACAAAAAGTGTGGGAAGTCTTTCGAGCAACACAAAAGTATATCCAAGATAGCAAGTTAAGGCTATCGCACTTAGGAGTGGGAAAGACTTAGGAGAACTTACAGATAGACTAGCTGAAACTCATTCTGTAGAAGACTAAGAGAAACAGAAAAACGATCAAGAAAAGAATGAGGACCCTTCTTATGTTCCTCCTTTACCTTACCCATTGAGAATACCACTTATAGGAGTTGATGATGTCGAATCTTTAAAGAAGCATGAGGATGAAGAATAGATGACAATGGACATCGAGTTTGAAGAAGCTATGGAAGTCTCTGTTCAAGAAGCTGAAGAAGAAAAGGAGTTGAGGGCAAATGAGGGAGATCCCATAAGAGAACAACTCACCCTCTTACCCGGTAAACTGCTAGATTCCATGGAAGATTCAGGAAGTTTTGTTATTCCTTATTTTGTTGACAGTTCGATCAAAAAAAGGACATTACTAAGCTTCATTGGTTTTCATAATTTTATCAGTATTGTCCTTTTGATAATTTTGCAATTTGTATCTTACTCACAAGCTACAAAATTGATCATGAACAAAAACGGTGGAGGCAAGCCACTCATAATTGATCCCGGTTGAGTTTCCAATGGCATAAGGTTAAGCTAATGACCATAAAGTAGCATGTTTAGTTAGATTTAAATTGTTATACAATAAAAGTTGTTTCATTTCCATAAATAAATATTAATGGTTTAGAATGCATTGCCCTACTAATTCTCTTACTCTCTTTGAATACATTATAAGATAGGAAAGCTAGCTTGGTATCAAGCACATTTTGTCTCCACCTTTGACAGCCCACCACCTCAATCACCATGATGGTTTCTTGTTCTAACCCTTTTCTTTTCATTTTTGTTAGTATTTTGTTCTTTTTCCTTCCACTTATTGTTTCATTCCCCCTTTTGTGCTTGTATGTATCCTTCTCATGTTCAAGACAATGTGTTATTCAAATGTGGGGAAGGTTATCTGTTTTGCTTTGAATGTGAAATTTGCATATTGTATGATAGTCTGTTAGGTTGCATTTTGTAAATTATGTGAATATGTCAAGTGCTTAGATAGATTGAAATTGATTTAATTTTAAACATAGTCTACTAGGTTGTAAAGAGTCATTAGCTCGCAAAATTAGTGAATTGGGTTTTTTGGCCAAATATACAAGTTAATTAGGATTTAGTGTGAGTTTGTCACCCTCTAAATTGTCATATTCATTCATAAGTTTAGGTCTTTCTACTTAAGTAGCTCTGCTAGTTTTTTTTTTTTTCAAATGTGTTTCCTAATAAATTCACCTAACCTGTAAATAGCGTGACTTTTCATCAAAATGTACTTAGGAGTAGTTACAGAGTTCGAATGACCAAAAAATTATTAATGTGTATGTACAATTGAAAAGAGTGAGTAACTTGAATTTTGAGTTTTAATTAATATGTATGTTTAGTCCAGAACCCCTAGATGCAGAATTTGCACGTTAATAATTTGGAACAACTTGAATGATTTTGTATAGAGTTAAATTATTTTATGAAGTTAAAGTCATTGCTTCATTGTTGCATTGTATGTTTCGTGCTTGGTGTTGTTTGATGTTTTGTTTGCTTGAGGACAAGCCAACGTTTAAGTTTTGGGGTGTTGATAGGTGTGAAATGCATCATCTTTTAGGGTATAGTTTGATATGTGTTTAGCCATTTATTCGATTGTTTAGTGTGTGTTTAGGGTAGCATTGTGTTAGTTTGTGATTTATTTGTGCTTTAAGTGTTTTTATGGGCTAGAACAATCCTTTGAGCTTAAATATGATGTTTTTGAGGTACTTTGAAGTGTTTGGTAGTCTTTCAGGGTAAATATCAAAGAACGGAGGAGTTTCGGAGCAAATTGGGGCCAATTACATGGCCCTAGGCCACCATCTTGACACAAAGGTCTGATATAGGCCATGATCGTGGCCTGCAAGGCTACGGTTGTGACTTGCATCAGGTAGATGGATAGCCACTTCCAAACTTCACATTTCGAGGAATTTTTAAAACCTCCCGAAATTTGGAAAAACCCTAGTTCAACCCTAAACACAAAAAAACATAAATATAACAATAAGAATAGAAAAGAGGAGCTTTACATTCAGTCACTCTTGGAAACCCTAAAGGGAGAGAAAAAGAAGAGAGAGAGAAGAAGAGGAAGAGGAAGGAGGAAGGAGGAAGGAGGAAGAAGAAATGGATCTTGATGCCGTTGCTTCCCGGATCAGGTAATATCCCGACGCCGTTGCCTTCCCAATTTATTCAACCTAAGTTCCATTTTCTCTTCATTTCCTTTTTCATTTAAATGTATAAAGTTGAGATGGATTTTATGGAAAAGGATTTCAGGTTGTTGATAATATTCTGAACTCTCCTTTGGGATTTTACTTTGAGTTAATGTTGATTTAGTTATTTTGTGTTTATTGTTTTAGGTGTTATGATTGATTAATGTAATTGCATGGTTCGATAGCCAATCGAGAGTGTGAGCCAGATAAAATTGATTAGATCAACTTAATGAGAGTTAAGCGATCTAATTAAGCTCTTAATCAATCTAGTCAGTAATTTCAGGGTGAGAGATCCCATGCGAGACCCGATTGTTTATTAGAGAGCTTTAAAACTAATTAGAATTGTGGGTAATTTGTGAATTGAGAGATTGCAAGTTCCATAATTCGATTAGGATTTATAATTTTGGGGTTTAATGGTTATAACATAAGAGAGAGTAATTAACCATACGACCGTCTATAATTGACACCCCTAAACACATAAATGACTAGATTAGCAAATTTTTTTTTGGTAAAAGTTAGATTAGCATTAATGATAGGTAAAATCCTCTCTTTCATAATTTGATTAACTCTCTTGACGGATTTCTATTATGACCTGTGTGACTGCTCAGTTTGATTCTATTTTGTTGAAATTTCCACTTTACAATGATCGTATTTCCTTTCCGTGTTCACTTGTGCAGTTTTTATTTCTTTTTATTCTTTTCTTTGAGCCTTAGACAACTTAGGATTACGCTAATACTCTCCTCGTAGGATCGACACCCTTCAATACCACAAAGTACGACCCATGCACTTGTGAATTATTGGGGGTTTTATAAATTGTAAACTTGCTCCACACCTAGCTCTGCGTGACTCTTAAATCAACTATCTATGTTTATTCTATTATCGGTTTCAAGGATTAATGAAGCTACAATGCAAGACAACGCAACATGCTTGGTCAATTAATTAACCAAGCCATTAAAACATCCTCTTTGCCACCCTCATTTCATAATAGCTTTGGAATTTTTATCTTGTCTATTTTAAGGTGGAATATCCTATTATTTTGCTAGTTACGTACATCAGATATGAAGAAACTTTGTTGGGAAAAGGAGAAGAGGCCAAAGCAAATAAAATGCTAACACCTCAAAGTCTTCAATTGGTGTGCATATTTTCTAAGAAATAACTTCATAAACATTTTTAAAATTCTAAAGTTGTTAATATATATCATAAATATATTATTCAAGTTTAAATTTGTCAATAAAAACATTTGGTTTGATCAAATTGCCCCTAACCTATTTATGAAGAATTGTTAGAAAACAGACGTACCCCTTCATATATTAGTGCTTCAAATTATAGAAATTATATAGATTCAGAAAATTTTTAATTGAGTTAATTTTAAAATAATTTTTAATCGTTAAGGTTCCTTAGTCATGTTAATATTTCCATTTTATCTTTAAAATGTCAGCAAAGCAAGTCTTTGAAGTGCAATATGATAAAGATACCGAAGCATGCAGATAATAATAGCAGCATGCACCTATGAAATCTCCTCCCGTACCTCCCTCTTCTCTCTTTATGCCATGCGTTGAGTCGCTGACGACTACATTACAGGGAACAAATAGTACAAAACACCACGACCCTTCAAAATTGTAACATACAGTAAATTAATGATTCCATTATCGCACTCCCTCACTTCCTCTCCTCTTTAAATAGCACCATAACTTCCTCTGGTTTTTGCAAAACATCTACTTCTACATTTTCCTTCTCCCTGTTTCTCACTACTCAACCGTGTTGTCTCTGTATCCGTACTCTGTTTTTGCCTATTTCTCCTCTGAAAATGTACCAAACAGAGTCTACTTGGGGGTCTTATACGGGACGAAGAGCCTTTGGTGGGGACCTATTGGAGTGCATAGAGAGGCTGGCCTCTGAGAATGCTGTGGTGATCTTTAGCTTAAGCACATGCTGCATGTGTCATGCCATTAAGAGGTTGTTTTGTGGAATGGGCGTTAACCCAACAGTTTACGAGCTAGACGAAGATCCCAGAGGGAAGGAGATTGAGAATGCACTGATGAGGCTTCTGGGTAGCTCTACTTCTGTTCCAACGGTGTTCATTGGTGGAAAACTTGTTGGTGCCATGGACAGAGTCATGGCTTCTCATATTAATGGAACTCTTGTGCCTCTTCTCAAGGAGGCTGGTGCTCTCTGGCTTTGACCACTATCATTCTATCGCAGAATGTTACCTTTCTACACAACAATAGGAGGCAGAGGAAGGAGTTTTGGTTCCAAGTGGCCTCCATTTATGGATACAGGGATGATTTAAGTGAGCCTTTATTTTTTTGTATTGTTTTCCCTGGATAGATAGACCTTGATTGTTTTCTACACGCGTGACTCTTGGTTTCCTTTGGGTTTCACTATTCTCTGGGTCTCAGATACTTATTCTAGTTCCTCCCACCTATGTATGGAAACCGAACATAAAATATTAAGATTGAACAAATGAAAAGATATTCTTATGTTTTCCTCCTCTCTAATGTCCAGCTTGTGCCTCCAAATCCAAATTATGATAGACCTTTGATATGTGATTCCGTACAGACAGATGTACATGGAGAGAAGGTCCAAGAACCTTTTAGATAAAACAGGTGATACTGGTCTCTCACCTTTTGCTTCACATCAACGATTGCCCAGTTTTTCGCCTGGAAATTCGCCGGATTGAATCAGTTATTGATTTGTTAGTTGAGAACGGCGGTGGGAAGGACATAACCCTGCTGCTTACTCCCAATCCCAGAAATCACGTTCTTGTGTAATCCAGGTTGGACGAAAGAGTCGCCAAGATCGCGGCATCAATTGTACCTTGGTCAAATCTTTTCAACATGTTGACCGCATTTTCGATTTTGAATGCTGACTTTTGTTGGTATGGTTTACAGGCCGTTGTGCACCAAATACTAATAATGTTATGAAATTTCTCTGTAAGAGGTAAGGACTCCCCATAAGACAACCTATTATGTGAAATAGGAACTCAAACATAGGTAAATAGAAGTTGTTTCTATTGCCATCATATCAAGCAAGTAATCTAGGGAGAATAAGCTACAACAGATAGAGATATAAAGAAGCAACTTTTATCCTTATTATAATTCCTTAAAGCACCTTAAGGCATTCATTAAAGAATTAATATAACTTGGATTTCGATAAATGCTATATTTTTAGTCTCATATTTAATATGTTTTGATTGTTTATTTGAGAGTTTCTTAATATTTTTTTAATCTATTATGTCATTAGATCTTATTTGCCTTCATAGATGAAAACAAGAAACATTAGGCAAATTCAAGATAGTGGAAAATTTGAAGCTATTTTGAAGGGACTTGTACTAATGACGGACCTGTTCTTGCAAGGCTACAACATTGTATCGTGACCATGTAACTCTTTAAGATCATGAATCTTTGTGATTTTCAAAGATTAAAGCAAGATTGAGAGACCCAGTCATGCATACGACTCTAGGGGTGACCATGTCCACTTGAAAAAAAATCCTAAATTTGAGTTATAAATGGATAAGATGAAAAGAAGAAAGGGAGCTCATAAGAGGCTCAAATTAGGCTTAGGAACACGTATTGATGACCTGGGATAATAAAGAGAATGAAGAACAA
>JAOSBO010000007.1:7732016-7744709 GCA_027563915.1 Erythroxylum rotundifolium
TAATTTTGTTTAAATACTTCGTTAGATCACCATATAATCGCATAGATTCTTTTGTGTTTTTATTTCACCATTCACTTGGTATAAATGAGCTACGAAGAATGATTCTATCCATCCCCATGCACAAAATTAAAGAATGGTGTTCGCTGTGTTGGGAAACAGAACAAGCCACCGTGGAGTTCTGTGATTCTTCTAAGTTTGGAAGACGCAACCTCTGAGGAAGTGATGAGAAGAATAAGATTCCATGTCGGCCAATATATGCAAAAGGAGATCACCAAGACTATTGTTAATAAATGGATATACCCATCTTACCTGAACTTATGCGTGAAGGAAAATTATGTACTTCACAATGGAGGGAATCTTGGAACCACTAGCGTTACGAGTGCCATATGATTAACTTCATTTTTATTTATATAAAGGGAGGATATATACTTATTTCAAGACAAGTTCCCTATATTCTTACCAAAAAGTGATTCCATATTCACTAAAAAAGGTAAAATGTAGTGCCTATGCACATAGAATGAATCAATTCGCTAGATATCATGCTAGACCTCACAATTGACTAGATATCGTGCTAGAATTCATATGAGAATCAATTTGGATGTGTTCAAATTTAGAGTTTCGAAAGGGGTAAATACTTTAGTAGGGTGTTTTTTTTTCTTTCGTTGAGTAATGACCAATCTTTTCCTTTTGTTTAAAGGTGGATTTTTATAAATTGGGACAAACTCGGATTACTTCAAACTCTCATTAACGAATCAGATTTCTTCCTTTTCAAATTCAATAATGAGACATCTATAATAAAGATATTGGAATCAGCTTCCTAACATGTTGGTGGTAAGTCCCAATTTCTTAAAAATGACGCCTTGATTTGGAACTCAAAAAAATGAAATCGAAAGTTGCACTCATCCAAGTTAAACTTTCTTGGCATCTTTTTTTAGTATTAATATACGAAAAGCTTAAACTATCTTGCTAGTTCTATTGAAGGGTCAATCTATCTTGATAAATACCTTCGCGGTAACATGGTACGCTATGATATGTTATATGGTTGAGCTAGAGATGGAGCTTCTAGGAACCATTAAAATCTTTAAACTTGATGATCGGGAAAACATAGTTAAATCTGAAGTTTCAGCTAGCCACTATGAAAACAAACACTAATAAACAAACCAATGAATGGTGAACAACTCGGAGAGTGTTAAAGATAGGTGAGTTTGAGGGGTTAGTGACAAGCAACTACCATTATACTTTAATGGAGGAATTATATTGAAATTAAGCTTCTTAACAGATCATCTCAATTAACTTTGATAAAGTAGTTACATACATAAGAAAGAACTTGATTTTGGCCTAGGATAATCTCTCTATTACCTTTGAAAACCCCCTACTCAAATCTAAGGAGAGGTAGGAGAAGGAAAAATTCACTCAATCCCTCGTTATCCATGATTCACTCCTAAATATTAATCAAGAATAAACTACCTTCAATATAAATATTGCAATACAAAGTTCTTCCATATTACCATTCCCCAAAGAAGAAATTCTAACAAAATATAATCTCTCATTAATCATTTAAGAAAGGAAATAGTAACCAAGAGAGGATTAAACAATTATCTTGTAAGTACTTTAATATTTTTACTATCTTTTAGGAGAAAACCAAGTTCATCACCTGTAACACACCACTACTATAAAGCATATGCCCAAACATCCAGAGGACATTCAAGAGCATACCCTATGAAAAATGACATATTAAAGCAATTACATTAACTTATTATGGCATCACACATAACACAAGTATTCAAAAGATCAACTTTTCTCATTTCATTCGCAACCATATTTTACATTGTAGCATTACACGTCATAATTCATATATTTACATTACCAAAAACATCTGAGAATTTGCTGCTCTTTTACAAAATGTTCTATATGAAGTGAGAGAAATAAATAAACATAATCTCATATATCAAATGACCAAACCTTTGAGTCATTTTTGTTTCCAAAATTGACCGTACTAGACTTCTACCAGAGTGCCTTAATAGCTAGGTTTCCCTCATACCTGAAAAATCAATGTTGCAATTTTGATAAGTTTGCAAACTCAATGAGTTAACCATGAGCGTTATAAGCTTCCATCTCTATTATTTTTGAGAATGTGAAATTATTTCATAAAATAGCCACTTTTTCGTTTAGCTTCTACACTTGTACTAGTTTCTTCTTCCTAGGTCTCCATGGATAGGAAACTTAGCTGGAGTCATGAACTAATCTACCATCTTAATCTAGTTTTTTGATCTTGATTTAGTTAGGCGTTTCCTTGTTGAGCTTAATCTCAATATAAATTCTTACAAAGCCTATTCTCCTATTCACAGTAGTAAGCCTTTATTATATGGATATGAAGTACTAGTCACATCCATAACATAATTATCATGGGCGTAAATATGTTGTTCACGGACATGACTTATTTTTCATAGTCGTGAGCTATTGGTCATGACCATGACTATGTTCGCAACTTATACTCTTTAACTTCATTGGCTTTTTCTTGTCTCCTCTAGCTCTAATCCTTCTCCTTCTTGTTTCATGAAGACAATTTCTTGTGATCTAAAGAAGACTTAAAACTGTGCTTTTAACCTACTTTAGCTCTTTCACTTTCGAATTAAACCTAAAATCAAATATGAACTAAATTGAACTTCTTGAGTATTTTATAACATTAATCACTAAGTGTTATGGAATATATATACAATCAATTAACAACACATCACCTATGGTTTCCTATATTTTCATTAAAACTTAATAGGTGGCCTATATAGCTAGCTATGTAACTCCACCCTTTGAACTCGATGTGTTATTATAGCCCACCTCTAAATATTTCATGGACCTTTCTCAATCATTTCTTATGCCTTATCCTCTAAATTAAATTTAAAGATTAAGAGATCCTCTTCACTAACCAATACATTTTCTAAACTAAGCTATTTTTAGTTAGAGATTCCCTAATGTTAAAGTTATGGAAAAGATAAGCGTTTTTTCAAAAAGTAACTAACAAGGGTTGCTTTCCATTTCTTTGCTTCCATCTAGAGAATTTGCTTAGGTAGGGTAACCAGAACCTTAATTTGAGAGTTAAGGATGTACTGTAGCTTACTAAATTTTGAAGGATCTCTAATCTCCTTACTCTAAGCCATTTTGTTAGTAATAGCTTTAACAGGTTCCTCAATGTTGGCAGTCTTGTTCATGCTAAGATTTAATCCTAGTAAAGTAGGAAATTCAAGGTTGTAGTTAAAGTCTGATCTTTGAGAAAGAGTGGAGGTTTCTGCATTCTCACTTGGTGGGTGGTTATTAGAGGTGGTCAGGATGGAAGGCATCTTTTCCTCAAATAGTAATAATTTTTCAAAGGACAATAAGCAGGAAAATGAAAACTAATTTGGGGAGGCCAAATGAGGAAATAAAAGTGGACGAAATGCATGTGGAAAAGGCTTAGAAGAAAGGTTAAGGGGCTAGATAGAGATGGGAGCTTCTTTCACTAACCCGTTTTTAGTTAAAGTAACAATTACCAATTAATGCTAGTTAAAGCATATTACCATTTGTGATGTGCTCTTGACTAGTTATACATTTATTCCATAACATATAATGATTAATGCTTTGAATGCTTAAGACATTTGTTTTAGTTCATATTTGGCTTTAGGTACAATTTGGAAGCATAAGAGCCAAAGTGAGTTAAAAGCGCATTCTTTGAGCCATCATCTTGATATTAACACTCAATTGTCATTGTGGAATAAGAAGGAGAAGGGTTAGAGTTAGGATGGGAAAACAAAATTCCATAAAAAAGGAATATATCATTTAGTGTAAGATGCACGACCATGCACATTCATGAATTGTTTTAGGCGCCATTTCTAGAGTCTAACTAATGAGTCAAACGTGAGCGCATCACTCTGTAAGGTTCTTTTAACGGAATCTCATTAGCCAAATAGGTTCATTTTCATTCTTGTAACATCCGAAAGTTCCATATTTGAATACTTGATGTACGACCATCCATTCTAATGTTTATATCCTCAATCATCACTCTAATCATATCACTGACTTTTTTTTATCTCTAATTTTCACATCAAACTAAGTACATTTCAATCTCCATTCAATCCTAAATGTATCATAGGAAAGCATCGATAAGTCCACAATATATATAAGTACATGATTTGGGACAATTAGCATAACTTTCACTATGGATGTCAGATTAAGGTCATTCAAGTACAGTTTCAAAGAGGACTTCGAGTTCTACAACTTTCGTGAAGATCTAAAGAGAGATTTTGTCATCTAGAGGTCAAAATTGCACATTTATAAAGGTATCTTGAGAATGTCTGCTTAGCGGACATATGTCCCTTTAAACGGACATGAACTAAGCTGGAACACTGAAATTCCCAAGAAGGTCCGCTCAGCGGACATTAAGTCCACCCAACGGACATTTACTATCCAATTTCCAGATTTCTAACTCTTACAAGTTACCTATGACCTATCTTATGCATGTCTATCATTTCAAACTTATTTTCCTCATCATTTTTCCCTTCATTCTCACTTCCATTTCAGCTCAATATCATTTACAACCAAATCATAATCTATGTTTGGTCATCAATCCAAAAACATAACATTCAAACTTATACACATTCATCATAAATGTCTACACTTGTTCAACTCCCTTTATTACGTTCATTTCATCTCTAACTTATCACACTAATTCTTCCCATTTCAAGACACCATAGTACTATTTTTCTATTAGATCAAGTTAGAAAAGGGCTATAAAGTGTCCAGCATACACCCTGTGCAACATCACTAACTTGTAAAAGTCTTATAGCTTAAATCCGATCTCCAAAAATTACAAACTAAACTACAACTTCCAAAATGACAACTTTGTCCAAAGCACCCTAGATTAATACAGTTTTTCCCTTGAAGTTAGAACACAGATTTTACATCTATGAATGATTGAAAATACAATACAAAAACTTGGAAATTCATGAGCAAAATATAAATGTATTTCTTTAACTTCAAATGAAAGGATTTTTATAAAGCTTTAATGGGCATTTAAGTACACAAATACCTCATTGGACTCGTAATCCAAAATACAAAATATATATGAATGAATGATACTTGAAATGCGATTAAAGCCTTGAGTTTTCTTATACTAACTTAAATACAAAAATATGAAGACTTAGACTAATGCCTTGACTCTTAATCACTCGATCTCTTGCTCATCACTTGGAGATGGGGAGGAAGAGGGGGTGAGCTAAAAGCTCGTGGGTAACAAGTTTATAACAGAGAAACAAGCAACTCCATTGAAAATATTCATTGCCATAGTAAAATGCCTTGA
Source organism: Erythroxylum rotundifolium (assembly GCA_027563915.1). Taxonomy (NCBI): domain Eukaryota; kingdom Viridiplantae; phylum Streptophyta; class Magnoliopsida; order Malpighiales; family Erythroxylaceae; genus Erythroxylum; species Erythroxylum rotundifolium. The sequence goes on from JAOSBO010000007.1 coordinate 7,737,346, forward strand.
AACCATAGAATATGTACTTCTCGAATTCTTAAGCTTGTCAAACAAATCATAAACAACATGAGACATGTATTTCTTAAACTTGTCAACAAATCATAAACAACATAAGCAATCATAATGGTTTGGGTAGTCTATACAAACATGATGGAGAAGCCTTGCAGCTAAACCATATACATGAGGGAGTTCTTGCAAAGCTCTAATAAACATGAGAGAGTTCTTGCGAATCTCCAATAAACATGAGGGAGTCCGTGACGGAGCTCTATGCCACTAGCAGGCAGGCAGGAGAAGCCTTTAACATAGTCAATGTGCATGTGACATAACATGATGGATGCCACAAACCAAAATAAAAACATGAATGTCAACATGACTGTCATGCCTTGTAAACATATTGCACAAAAGGCACATTTCGAAAACATGATTTCCATAAGCATGATGTATTTCTAATACAATTTCCATCTTCATTTCATAAACCATCATCAAGATTCATGTACGAAACATATAGCAAATACTTAAATCATTTAAGAAGCAATAAATGCAATATTTATAAAGCAAATGAAATCATTTAAATCTATTGATTAGGAAATACTCATGGCTCATTAACTCAACAATGAACATGTAACCAACCTAGATTCCTTGCTTAAAAACTTACTTAAAAATGCCCCTCCTCTTACTCTTCTAGCCTTTCTTGATTTCCTTTAACATTGGCAAAAACCCGATTCAATGGGAATGCAAATTGGAAATCCAAATAACATATTTACTAAAAAAATGATTCTAGAATACTTAAACCCATGTATTTTCTAAACTCCATGAACCAAAATTCCTTCCAATTTCCAAAGGATTAAAAATGAGCTTACCTTCATTCTTAACCAAACAAAGAGATGTTTGGCTCAAATGGAAGCTTTTCTCTCCCTCTTTCTTTTTCTCTTCTTGAATAACCTCAAAATCACTCTTGAAAACTAAGAAAAGATGAAACCTAAGCTTGTCTTCTTTCATTTTCTCTCATGGATGAACTCTCTCTCTCTCATTTTTCTTTCTCTTTCACGTTTTTCTCTTCTTCTCTCCCATCATTCACATTTTTCTTCATCTAATGTACAAGGCCACATTTTCCTCTTCCAATTTTGCCCTTAATGAGTGCAAAAAGTCAACTTTACCCTTCCTTTAATGCTTCATGGTTTTTAAACTTAAGTGACATGCCACAATTGCCCTTAATACATTTTTACTGCTTTAATTTAACTAGCCACTGACATAAAATCCTACTGACACTTTAATAAATAATTAAACTCCAATAATTATTCTATCATAACCTCATAATCCATTTAAATCATGCTTAACAACTCTATTTATTCCAGGTAAAAATTCAAAGTCCATGATTATTCCATAAAATATCATGCTTAACTCAACAAAAAATTTTGGAGGCCAACAAATTGGCCATTTTAGTTGGTTTGCACGATTAGTTGCATGGACCTAGAACCCTAGTTTTCCATATAAAGTAACATTTGAGAGGCTAAGAGGGGCATGAATCATTTTTAGATGAAGAGAAGGGGAATAACATGCACTCTTTGGAGAACCGTGGAGGGCTAGGCTTCTTTCTTCCAATTCTAAAGTGAAATCGGAGTCAAGGAACACTTTTGGTTGTGTCTTCATTGTGTATAGTTGTCCTTTCTCTCTCTAGGGATTGTTTATATTATCTTATGCTTAATGATTTGTTTATTAAAGTATGAATGAACGTTATTATCATTCTCCTTAGATTGTTTGTGTATGTGAACCCATTGCTAGAATCTCGAATAAAATATGTAATAGTTGTGTTTTGGATTCATTTATTGCAACTAATGGTGTTAAATCATTAAAGATAATGTAACCTTGGTTAAATAACCCGAGCATGTTTGTTTTTTCCTTAATTATTCTGCTTTCCTAACTCGTAATGTCGTTGTCCTCTTAAATCTAGAGAGCTTGTTCTACATTGTTGGATAGCTAGGTTTAGTTAAAGATCTTGTTTTAACTAAGCACAATCTAAGAGAAAATAGGAGTTATCAAAAGTTATCGTTAATCTATGACTAATAGTTTCTAGGAGAGGTATGAGAATAATAAGACAATGAAGTATGCTTATTCGTGCATAGACAAAGATTGAACTGAGAACCAGATTCCAAATCCGTTCATCACTTTTATCACTTTTTGACTGTTTTCTTCAATTTGCTTTCGTCAATTTAATTTCACTTTATTTTCTTATTTGAAACCAATACAAAGCCCCCTCAATATCCTAAACACTAATTTCTTTCATTTCAAAAACTACACAAACACTCTTTGTGGATACAATCCTTAGTCACTGCTACTATAAATTTTAGTATGTAGAGTTAGGCTTTATCTTCTGGTGCATTCAATACGCATCAACAATTTCTATATTTATTTTATAAATGGAGCCAAATTTTTTTATTCAGGTTGAAGTTTGAAGAATCATGAAGTGAATTAAATCAGCTAGTGAATTGATGTAAGTAGTTGGTTGCATAAAATTTTGATAATCTTTCAGACTAAATGAATATTAAAAAATTATTAATATGTTTGAAACATTTAACATTTTTCTAAAATTGTAATCTTTTCTAGATTAAAATAAGGATTAGTTTGCTTAAGGATAAGTAGTCAGTTAAGTGTGGGTGACTTTGATTTATTATATGCATACATTACTTTTGACACCATTTTGAGTGTATTGCTTGTATTTTGGAAGAATTTTGAAGACATAATTTAAGAAGTATTTCCATTTTAGATCTTATTTATACCTAAACAAGTAAAAGATTAAAAATTATATCAAAATGAAGCAAGTTTAGGAGAATTGGAGGACCCTAGAATGTGAGACCTATGCACCCCCTTGTTGAGGCCCATATTTAAAGGTGATTACTTTTATTTCTCTTATACACCCTATCCTTATGTTTCCCTTTAGATGAAGAACATGGTACCTTTTATGGTCCTATATAGGTCCCTTGTTGGCATTGATGAATTTTGAAGAATTTCCTAGAGAACCAATTTTAGGGTTATGTAGCTTATTAGAAGTTAAGAGTTTAGGTTTTAAAGAATAAGGAACTAAAAAAGAGAGAGTTGTTTAGCCAAGAAACATTTTGAATTCATTTTAAAAATTTTTTGCATTAGTTTTGGTAAAGACTACATCATTCTTTAAGGTTAAAACATGATTTTAATAATAATTCTTTGAAATTCTAAGATTTAAGAATAATGATTTCTTTATCATATTTTTTCATTATTTTTTTTCATTATTTTTATGATTATAAACTAATTTGGGATATATATTTAGGTAGAATAAATCTTATATGTAATATAAACTTTGATTGATTTTTGTTTTAATAAATTTCTAGTTTCCTTACGATTTGCCCATATTTTTATATTGATTGAATCTAAGGAAAAACAAGTAAAAGGCTCAATATTTGATTAATACATCTAGATTTGGGAAAACAGATGTATGTTTAGATCATTACTGGATAAAGAGGGTCAAGTGTGAGCTATTTGTGGTAAAGCCATAAGATCTTCTAAGTTTAGGGAAAACCTATAAAGAGACTTTATAGATCAAATTAAACCATTATTAGGTTATTTATAATCGAAGGGGATTTCCATTAATTAACTTATAAATATAGGTTATATGTATCAAGAGAGAATATGATCTAGTTAGAAACTCTTATTGGTCCAAGAAACTTAAGTGATTCATCAAGCTAAAGTGAAATTGAATACAATAAAGTCCTAGGGAATTTCTCACCTAAATCTAGTTAATTCATTGATTGATATATTCTGGATCATTGCTCTATTTAGTGTCTAGATTTGTTATTTGTATTATCTTCTTATTCAGTCATCTAAAATCATTATTTTAACTTATTAGCTTTACGAATAGTCGGAAGTTAATTAATAGTCCTCGAGGTACCGAATAGTGGAAGTTAATTAATAATCCTCTAGATATCGACCCATACTTGCATGAATTAGCTACAACTACTTGGTATGCTTGTGAAAATTAAAAATTGTATAGTAAGGTTCCTTATAATTAATTGATGATGAATAATGAATAGATGTCACAACATCTTTTTTTTTCTTATAGGATTAAGTGCAAATATCTTCTTAATAAAGTGTGGTATTCTATGGACCACAGAATAAGGGTAATGTAACAATTCAAGAAAGAAGAAAAAAAAGGAAGGCAACTAATAATCAACTTACAAGACTTGGCATTTCAAAAAGGTTAGTAACATAACAAGAAGTTATCCTAGATAAAAGAACAAGAAATTAGAACTTAGATCCTTTAGTCCTAGAGGAAGATCACATACTTAGTTATATTGATGTGCATAACATGTGGTCCTATGTAATTATTTAATTTTTTAACGTCATATATGGTATGTATTGATGATCTTCTAGACAATTTCATATGTAGTATTAATGATATTTTATATAAATTGATGATCTTTTGGACTTGACTACCTTATGTATTAAGATAACAACAATATATGCTTTTGTTTATTTTAAAGATCTTTTATGAAATTCTATATGCAATAATAATTATCTTTTAAATGCATTGATGATATTTTGGTAGCTTATATATGTACTTATGATCTTTTGTATTAATTATTTTTCAATAGTTCCATATGTATTATTTAGTATTATCCAATTTTTCCAAACACATGAATATTATCTTTTGTTTATGCAATATATTTAGAGTCATGTTCTTATATAAATATAATACCAATGCTAGTTTTATCTTATTCAATATCATGTTCTTATATAGATGCATTTCCAAGTACCAGTTTAAGGTCTATATCTATTAAGCTTCACCATATTCTTATTACTTGTACATACCAATAAAAATGACACCAGATATAATCCAAACAAGATCATCAAACCTATACCTAACTAAGTTTATTTTATTATAATCTCCTCTATTTTCATTGCAAACCATTACCATGTTCTTTTCTCGTAAGCCATTTATGACATCTACATTTCTTGGAGTAAACTTGCTGTCATGTCACTCAATGACATTGCAATATTCCTGTCCTTCTGATGTTTGCTAGACATATACTACTTTTAGCACTATTTTCCATGCCATGTTACTTATATTTTGATTGGCTTTGAAGGATTTGATACTTCATCTAAGAAGTATAGTCATTTTACGTCTCCTTTCTAGTTATACAAGGAAAAAAGGGCAAAATTGGAGAAGAATTAGATTAAATTGGAACAATTTTGGAAGATTGAGAGAAGGACCCTAGGACATAAAATCTACACGACCATGTTTAAAGGAGGTCAATTGTGTTTCTACTATGCAACAATACATACTTCCATATCACCTCTTAAATGAAGAACATGACATCCTAAATAGTTCAGTGAAGGTTTCATATTAATGGTAAAGGTTTCTGAAGAATTACCAAGGCAACAGGGCCAACAAAATGGACCTTTGTTTTTGGTTGGGTAGTTCATTAAAAAGCTAGGGTTTCAATAAGATATTGCTTGTATTTTGAATGAATTTGAAGGAATTGATAATTCATTTGGGACATATAGTCATGGTAGGTCCTTTTTTTGCCTACAAAAGGAAATAGGATGAAAATTTCAGAAGAATTAGACTAAATTGGAGCAATTTTGGAAGAATTAGATAAGGAACCTAGGACATAGAACCTACACATTACCAAGTTAAGGGTTATGTTAAAAGGTTGTTAATTATGTTTCTCTTATGCAACATTAATTACTTTCATATTACCTCTTGGATAAAGAACATAAAACCTAAAATGATTTGATGTAGGTATCATAATGGTGTTAAAGATTTCTAAAGAATTACTAAGGTAACATAGCCAACTATATGGACCTTTTTTGTAATTGTATTCACTTGTGCTAGATACTAGTACTAGACATTATTATTTAGAAACTCACAAACTAATTAAAGTAGACCTTTTCTTTTCTTTGTTTTTAGATTCTTTATTATTTATTGAATTTCAGTTATTCTTTCTCTTTTACAGATTGCTTTTTACATTCATAATTTTGATGATCTTAATAATCTTATTGAGCTATATCTTAAGATTGAAATAATCCTACATATAAGAAGACTTCAAAAGAGAATAAAAGCTGAGGAAGAAAAGATGGTTGCATAGAATGTAAGGTCATTAAAGGATTTTGCTATCCTAAATGCATAGAATAATAACTTTAGCATTGTGAGGACCAACATCAAAGTTGCTAATTTTAAGCTAAGGCCCTCTATACTCTCTATACTGAAGTATAATTAGTTTGGAGGTCATCATTTAAATAATATAATTTGCACCTTTTTTATATTTCTAGAATAAGTTAAATCGCATATTCCATAATGGCATTAAGCTCCGACTATTCCCTTTGTCTTCAAGGGATAAAGTTAGAGCAGGAATGCAAAACCTACAATCACCATATTGGATAAGCTCTCTTATGAATTTTTTCAAAGTATTTTTCCCCTAAGAAAGACCATACTAATAAGTAACCAAGAAGTTGAGTCCTTACATGAGGCATGTGAGAGGTATAAGAAGTTGTTAAAGACCTCTTCACCTTACTTATTAGAGATGTTCTAATGTTTTCAATCTTCTATAATGAGATGACCTACAACAACATGATATCTATAAGTGCTCAATCTAAGAAACATATAATTTAATTGAGGAAATGGTTTAAAACTAATACCAATGTTCAAGTGAGAAAGTCACTCCTAATAAGCTTCTAGATTAGTATGATCTAGATGCCTTGAATCTTTTGTCTAATAAAGTAGAAACTTTATCTTAAAATTTTAACAATGTAAATATCATTTCTATCAATGGTACTAGCATTATTTATAATATATGGATCCCTAAAATGTTATAGATTTACAATTGGAAAACCCCTCCCCAAAAATCTAATTTAAACTCCCTTTTACAGAACTTCGTTGCCACTTAATTTAAATAGAATCTAAAATTAAAGCTGGAGATTAGGAATCTGATTGAATTTTTTTTAGTGTGTCAATTATAAATTATTGCAAGTGCATGGAGTAGTTGTAACTAATATCGACAAATATAGATCTAGCCCACTAAGACAGTGATCACCAGGAGATACTGTTATCTTATTATCTAATCTACAGATTGATTGTGATTTTTTATGATAAATAAACTATAAAATTAAACAAGTAAAATAATTAGGTAGCAAGATTGAATCAAAGAATTGAGGAAGCACTTAGTAAACAATCGGTATCAGAAAATTAATATCTAGGTTTCAAATCCCCCTAAAACCCTTAACATATTGATCTTTTAGTATGCAATTGTTTTATTGGTTTATTATCCTAATAGCTGACCTTAAGTCTAATAGCAACTAATCTTATGGTTTTCAATCAAATTACTTACGTTAAAGTTTGT
>JAOSBO010000007.1:7767161-7786905 GCA_027563915.1 Erythroxylum rotundifolium
TATATATATATATATAGGAAGAACTTCTAATCATATTGTCATGCTCGTTACTTTTCACGATATCTTGTCAAAGGACTATGTTTGAACATTATATAATCTTATTACCACAATAGAATAAATTACTTAGAATATAATGTATAAGGAACACTAATCTAAGGGTTTGATCAAAGACGAGAGTTTCATATCCTACTGGCCAGCAAGTATCGTATGGCTAAAAAATGGTACGAAATTAGTTTCTTCAATATCGGTCATCTGTACTGGCCAATACTTGATTTGTATCTAGTACTAACCGGTACTATAAATTTCTAAATCTTTAGGGACTAAATTGCAATAAAATAAAAATCAAAACAAAACATCTTGTACAACATTTTCGTCTCTCTCTCCTCTCTACCCATTTTCAACGTTCTCCTTCTCTCCATCGTCTTTGGCCACCCACTGCCACCAAGTCACCGCACCATTACCCGCTTCACTGCTATCGTACCCATCCATGCTTCACTGTGGAACTTGCCAATTAAAGAGATGAAGGTTAAGCTTTATGAGAGAGATTAAAGAATGCTAAGGGATTTTAATAAGCATAACCCTCGTCAAAAAGCAAATAAGGACCTGTTTGGTTGGAGGGTTAATAATAGAATGCGATGGAATGTAACACACTTCTATCATTTGGTTGAGATTTTTATAATAAAATGAAATAGAATGGGATGGAAGGGTTTTCATGTTATGTACCATTCTATCATAAACAGTGAAAATAAGAAATCTCCAATTCGTAGGGTTTAGGATGAAATGTAAACTAATAAAAACATACTTCTTAATATACCCTCAATAATTTTTCTTAATATCAATTATTTCTTCTACCACCACTTCTTCTTCCAACTTCCATATAGATGGTTATAACGTGTTTGATACATTTATACATTTCTCTCTTAAAATTCAAAAACTCTTTCCACTGCTCCAATGCAGTGTGAAGAATTAGCAAAAGCCGATCATTCTTCTCTATTTAGCTTCATCGCATCTCTGTCCTAGCATCCAAAGGTAAGCTTCAATCTTTCTCCATCTGGAAGTGATCATCTAAGAAAATGGGAGATTTGTTCAAAAAATTGATGTGGAGAAGCTCATCTTGTATAACAACGATCTGATCGCAGTTTTAAAGGAGAAAAGAGACATTAACAACTTAACCCATTTCTTGGAATAGTGTGAGGTACTTAAATCCTCTTGTAACACCGAGTTTGATGAAGTCCTAACTCCTCTCCGAGGTTTGTTTCTTTTCATTTGGAAACCTAGCATGTTATGGGCAAGTTTTTTTTCTTTGTGATGTATTTCGATCTTACTATAGATCTCATAAAGTTTAAATCTTTTGGGTTGACGAGTTAATGTGGTGGGCAAGTTATAAGAAAAAGTTAGATGAATGCAAGCAGAAAACTGATAAGGACTTTAGGAGAGCCACATCGCAAAAGATAGCTTATGAGGGTGGAGAGCCCAAAGTCCTTATAAATCCTACACAAACTTTGTATTTAATCAATGTGGGATTCAAGTCCCATACCTTGCAATTGGATCAAACCGTAACATTTGTCCCCTCATAAGGACGAACGTCCTCGTTGGTCACAGTCATGTTGGTCACGGTTAACACTTTCAAGTTACCACTCCGTGGGCCACCATTCTGAGATCCTTGTTGATCATGGCCATGTTGGTCATAATTGGCACTCCCAGGCCACCATTCCGTGAGCCACCACTCCAAGACCGGCTCTGATGCCAATTGATAAGGTCTTTAAGAGAGCCAGCTAAAAGCCTTTATAAATCCCACACCAACTTTGTATTTAATCAATGTAGGATTCAAGTCCCATACCTTGCAATTGGATCAAACCGTAACAAAAATAAAGAAGGCAAAATTTAAGATTTCTGTAGATGATGAACTTGAGCTTCTTCAAAAGGAATTGGAGAGAGAGCTGGAGAAGGAAAGAGATTTAATGCAGGAGCTAAGATATGTGTATGTTTATTATTGTTGGGGTTTTGGTTTTTGAAGTGGTTATTGATTGGATGACCAATTTCTTGCTTTATGTGAACACATTCATCAACAATCATGTCAATAATTTGGAAGGACAAAGGATTTCTGTTGAACAACAAAAGGCAACATATAAAGAAACTTGAACGAGAGGAATTGAGATTTCAGTGAGTAGATAAGTCTCTCCATATTATATTCAAATTACATTTTCATATTTTTCTGTCAAAACCATGTCGATTTGATGTTTCGACTGAATTGCTTCAGTTTGTTTCGGCTTGGATGGATGAGACGAGAGATGAGAAGAAAAAGTTGGAGAGTTTTTCATGAGTGTTGGCTGGAAAACAAAATTTAGGGTTTTATAACTATGTTAGTGAAAGGAAAAAAATAAGCCCCCTTTTCATTCACATCTATGTATGTAACAATTCTAACCCACATGAAGTGGGTCTAACTAAATATAATAAATGTCAACCAAATTTGAAAATTTATTTTATGTTGAAACTTGAATGTATCCATCAATTTAATGTGACAAATATTAATTTGGTGAGTATCCAAGTACATATATATTATATATACTTGGTTTCTTTTTTTGATTGTATGTATCAAAATTAAACTATTTTCTTTTATTATATTTAAAATTGTTCAATAATTTTAAATTAAGTAATAGTTTATTTATAAATTTAATTTATGAATGATTAATTTTTTGATTAAAGAATGAGAACACACCACACTTATTTTAAGAACATTGTTAAATTGATTTCGATTACTAACTTTTAATAAGGTTTTTTTGTTTCAATTAAATTTGTAATTAATGATTTATTTAACAAATATAAATAAATTGTTGTTATTTCAATTTTCTATTATTATAATTTTTAAAGATAGGATTGATGTAAAATTATAAATTATAAAGTACAATATATTGAAGGATTATTTTGTAACTTTTTAAAATCTCAAAGATTATTTATAAATTTAAAAAATTTCTTGAAACAGTACGTAGTATTGACCAGTACCGGTATAATACCATACAAGAACCCAATTCGATACCAGCACCGGTACAATATTCATAACATTGGGTTTGAATGTTCTCATTTATGATTTTGATTTTCTATTTTGATTTTCAAATTTAGTAAAAAAAGTTATATTTGTTTATTTTTTATTTTAGTTTCTTCTACTTTCAAAATTTATAAAAATTACAAAAAGTGATTTTTGGTTTTTAATTTAGTTTTTCATAATTTGATTTACTATCAATCAAATAAATATTATTTAATATTTTAATTATTAATAAAAATAACTAATTTCATAATTATCAAAAAATATGTTTAAATTTAAAATATCTTCAATATATATATTTCAAATAAAATTTTAATTTAATAATTAAAATAAAAACTAATTTATAAATAAAACTATTTTTTCAATTTTTAGTTTTAATAAAATAAGATTATTTTTATTTTTATTTTTATTTTTAATATATATTATACAAGAGATAAAAATAAATTTAATTAATTAAAAAAAATTTATCACTTAGTTTTTTGATATCTAATTAACGTTAGTAATAAAAATATAACTATATTAATATTAACAACCAAAAAATTTTTTACTTAAACAAGAAACTAAAAAATAAAACTAAAACTAAAATTAGAACTAAAAACTACAAAAGAATACCCTAAGTATTTGATAGAGGTAAAAATCTAGAAGCAATAACGTTTAGCTTGTTTAGAAAAAAAAGGTGCAATTAATAATTAAACTTTAATTTGATACCCTGTTCTATGACTTGATTCAAGTTAAAAATTAGGGTCAGTAGGGTCAGTTAAAAAAAATCGCAAACTTTGGTCTATATTGCAGTTAAAGTTTAAACCTTAAAATGTGACAATAAAACACTCAAATTTATAATTTTTCCTTATTCTAATCCAACGTTGGTTTCTCCGTCGTATTTCATAACATGACATATCACATGTCCAAAAACCTTTATAATTATTACACGTTAGCATTGGTTAACAATAAAAATCCTAATTAATAAAACAATATCGTTTAATCATTAGAATCTAACCATGTCATTTTTTGAAAATGAGGCAACCCCCCTTTCTCAATTTGCAAAACCCAACTCTCACCCTCTTACCCTTTTGCTCAATTTGCAAGTATGTGACCTAACTTGAAATCTATACTCAACATGGCCACAATCGCAAGAGTGGCCTCTAATGCTATAGGTTTTGAGATAGGCTTTGTAATCTTTAAATTCTAGTGACTAAATGAAGTTGATTTATTAATCAATATCCTTAATGTTAACCACTATTGACGTGTAATAATTATAAATACATGGCATGTTACGTCAACAAATATAACGGAGAAACTAATGTCTACCTATAATTGGAAAAAAAATGAAAGTTTGAGCATTTTATTGTCACTTTTTAAAGTTCGGGCTATAATTGCAAAATTGACGATTTTTTTGCAATTAACCCTAAAAATTATAAAGAATGACACAAATGCATTTAAGCTTTAAGTGGTTACAAACCCAATTCTTTGATGTTTTTCTATGTTCAGAGTCCATTTGTCAATAAAAAAGATTAAAACTTTTACATACATGTCAAGAAGAAAGAAATTAAGAATTTGTTTGATGCGTCATTTTGCTATTCAGTCGGTTCATATTATTCAACTCATATTATCTAAAAATATTCTTAAATTGCATATTGATGTTATAATGATTTTTAAAAAAAACCAACAATTTTCAAGGAAAATTTTGTTTCTTTTAAAAACAAAATTTTGAAAACATTTTTTAGCTCTAAAAAAGACATTAGCTCTATTATTCTTTGGCCTCTATAAATACTAAATTTATAAACTGATGAGATACGTATGGAGGTACATGAAATTATTTTGCATCTATTGGACCATAGTCGACGAAAATTGGATTAACTCAAAGAAGTCATTGACAGAGCATCGTAACACTAGTAAAAATAAAAACCAGGCTACTACTATAGCAATGGTGAGTCAAGGTCAATTCTACAAAGAGTGTATGCAAAGTTTATGAAATGAAATTAGTCGGTGTTTAGCGTTAAGGGGGTTTGGGATTTTTCAAATAAGAAAATAAAATGAAACTAGACTAATAAAAAAATTAAAGAAAACATGCAAAAAATGATAAAAGTGAGGAATTCGATGAGGGCTTTTTTGGTTCAATCTCAGCCTACACCCTAATTAAATATATTTCATTGATTTGTTGTTCTCAAACTTTTCCTAGCAACTATTAATCTTGAGTTAATAATTAACTCGAGTTTTCTCTTAGGTTTTGTTTAATGAAGATACGATCGTTAATTAAAGCTAACTACTGAATAACCTAGGATACAATCTCCAAATTTAATTAGGCAGTAGTGTTACGAATTAGGAAAATCAATTAATCAAGGGAACAATCATATACGATGCGTCATATAACCTAGGTCATGTTATCCCTAATGATTACGAAGCATTAGTCAATACACATGAATTTCAACGTAACAATTACAGGTTATATCAAAATTCTAGCAATTGGTTTGCAAATAAACGATTTAATAAACGCATCAAAATAATCTTTTCACAATACCTAATGGGTTCATATACAAATAACCAAACAATAATGAAAATTTGATTCTCTATACAAAAAGCCCAAATCAATTAACCTAAGATAACATAATCAATTTCTAATGAGATAAAGAGACAACAAAAATGGTGGAATATCCCAGGTCATCAACTTCGATGTCACCTCAGAACTGGCGTCGAGATGTTTAAACTTCCATAGGTCTCTCTTAAAAAAATGCTTCAACCCTCATTAATAACCTTATCGAAGACCCCTTCACTGTGCCTCTAAGCTCTTTATTTTGTCGCAAGCTTTCTATTCTTCGTTCACTACTGTTTACTCCACTATTCTATGATGTGACAAGTAAACTTAGTGAACCATGCTACTATTCACTCTTAAAACCCTCTTAATGTCTTCCTTGAATGTAGTCCTTATCTGCGTTACATAGAAGTCATTTCTTGCTTCATGCTGTGCCATTTTGCTCCTAGTTACTCATTGCTTTTGTGCTACATTTCATCTCCTACCTTGTCCTCCTACGCTGCGCTTTCTTCATCTTGCACTGCCCTTTTCATCTCTTTTTCCAATTGTCCATGTTCATTCAGTATTCTTTGCATTTTTTTCTTCTTCTCTGTTAACTTTCTTCTTATTGCTCCATCAAGACAAGTAAAAATTAATCTTTGAAAAATGGCCAAATCATAGAGCTTTTGACTCACTTTAACTTCTTCACTTTCGAATTGTGCTTAAAATCACATACAAGTCAAAGTAACTATCTTAAACAATTTTATGTCCTTAATTGCTAAGTGTTATGAAATAATTAAATAATCAATTAAGCACCTATCAATTTCCCCCAAACTTAGTTTTTGGCCATCCTTAAGAAAAACGTTAAAATTAAGCTCAAAGACCCAAAAACATTGACCCATTTCCTATATGTTCCAAGAATACATAATTATAAACAAAGATGAATGACTTTCAAAAATCATAGCAAGAACTCAATGTTCCAAGCTTTAGTCATGATCAATCAACATTTAATACCTTCAAAAACTAAGCAATCCAATGGTAGACTTGGAAAATGTGTTTAACTAAAATATATCCATATGTACACTCAACACTATTCATGATCATATCATTCCACAACTTTGCATATCATTTCATTTCTCCACCACTAATGTTCACATGAAAAATCATGAATCAAAGGACTTTTTAAGGTTGTAATATGCATAAAGGTAAGGCGGGATGTATTTGGGTCAAGTATCATGAAAGCCATTAAGCTAGTGAAACAAAACAACACTCATAAAAAAACTGGGTATTGTCAGCTATGACGAATGCAACATTTATATTTCATTACCCCATTTAGCTCTCACACACAAACCACATGAAGCATAACCAATATGAAGGAATCACTTATACAATTTATGTCAATAATACAGTGAAACCACAAGATTGAACTTTAAAAGCCAACATCTACCTCGTATTTAACATACTCAAATAACACATTCATTACAACTCTAGGAAGATGAGTTAATCATTAATAACTTTGCAAACTCATATGCACTTCATCCTTGACAAATTTATTTAAACAAAAAAAATCATTCTTTTTCTTTTCTTTCTTTCTTTCTTTCTTTTTCATTTTTTCTTTTATTTTGTTGTGCTTTTATGTTTTCTCTTTTCTTTCTTTCTTTTCCTTTATTTTTTAACATTAAAAGAAACTACATTAACATAGGAATTTCAATGATAAGACATAACAAAATTTCCTAACATTAACCAACCCACACATATATACACCCTCAAACTTTCATTTTTGTACATCCACAAACTCACCAATCACAAATGTTCCACTAGTTTTATGCCTTAGGTAGTACATTTGGTTAAGTATAAAGCATGTAATATGGTTGATAGAAAAAGAAAGACTAATGAGGCTCAAAAGGGGCTTATCAAAAAGGAAAAATCACATAATGGGTAGGCTATTTGGATAATGTAGTTCAAAAAATCAAAGAAAGCCTAATCATATCCATATTAATGCATGTAATAAAAATGTGGTCTCGAATATAAATTCAAGCAAAATTGGGATGAACATGTCATAAAGGTTACACATTATTAGAAGACAATGAGACTGATATGAATGTGTCAGTCTAATAAAGCTCACAATCACATCGGCTTTATCTACCATTAATCACTACTCTTATAAAGATAATGCACGTCAACCAATCACAAGAGTAAAAATACATGCTAAAGTTGCTACGAAATTCTCTAGTCAATTCAGACTCTAATTGTGACTATATAATCCTAGAAGCAATAGAAAATGAGAAATTGTTTGTTTGTTCATTTTATTCTTTCTCCCACTTTGATTGAAAACTTAAAACATGTAAAACAAACAAATTTAAAAACACACATGCTTATAAAAAGTAATGCCAAAATATAAAAGAAAAGAAATTTACTTTCCTTTGGCTGTCTCCTAATAAGCGTCTTTGTTTAAGGTCACTAGCTCGACTCCATACTTCTTCCTCACATGACAAAATTATGCTCTTCAAGTGTCATATGCGGCTCCTCCACGTCAGTTCTTCAGGATAGGGTCTCAGTTGATGATCCATCATATTTAGCATCTTCCCTATCCTCTGACTTTCAATCTGGACTGAGTCCATGCACTCTGGAAATATCTTGAATGTCTCTTCACCTTTTTCTTCCTCATTTAATTCCTCCAATATGCTATGCAAAGGTAAAGAGTTAGTCTAAAAAATAATCATGAATTTAGCACTTACCTCTAAGTTAAATGATATGTCTTTTTCTGGTTCGAGCTCCTCCTCAACTTCTTCTTTACATGCAATTCCTTGGGTATTAATCTCAAAATTCTCAAGCTCCTCATCACTTTGTAAGGTTTTCACACCAATGTCTATTAGGCATACCTCAGGTTGATATGGCTGCTCCTTTTCCATTTATGATTCTAGGTAGTTGATTCTCATGGCCATCTCACCCATTTGGCTTGCCACGTTATGGTTTCTAGACATTATAGCCTCATTTCCTGCTGGAACTGTTGCAACTACTGTTGTAGGCTTTATTGAAAATGGAGATTGTTAGTATTCACAACATTAATCAATTCTTCTAAAGGTTCCCTGAGTCATGATAAGAAACTTCTGGTCTGTACGGGAATAGTTGTGCATCCTATAAACTGTCATGGAAGTAATTCTGATGGTTATCCTATCCATAACTAAAGTTAGGTTGATCAGTCCAACCTTGGTTATACGATTGAGAGTAAGAATTAAAGAAAAAATTACTTCCATTTATGAAATTCTTTTAATTAATTTTTTTTCACAAATAGGAAATAGAAAAATGAAAGGATCACGAAATAATTGAAAAGAAATCAATTACAAATAAATATATACTAAACACCAATTAAAATCACAAATAAAAACTAAAATGCCACACTCGGCGGCAATGGTGCCAAAATTGACAGCACATCGTAACTCTATTCAAAATAAAAACTATACTACTACTATAGCAATGGTGAGTCTAGGTCGATCCCACAGAGAGTATGTACAAAGTTTATGAAATGAAATTAATCGGTGTTTAGGTTTCGGGGGGTTTTGGATTTTTCAAATAAGAAAATAAAATGAAACTAGGCTATTAAAAACAAATTAAAGAAAACATACAAAAAAATGATAAAAGTGGGGAATTCAATAGGGACCTAGTTCTTTGATTCAATCTCGACTTACAGCCTACTTAAATATTTCATTGATTTGTTGTTTTCAAAACTCTTCTAGCAACTATTAATTAACCCAATTTTTGCCTTAGACTTTTTTAATCAAGATACGATCATTAATTAAACCTAACCATCCAAATAACCTAGGATACAATCTCTAAATTTAATTAGGTAGTAGCATTATGAATTAAAAAAATTGATTAATCAAGGCAACAATCACATACGATATGTCATTTAACCTAGGTCATGTTATCTCTAATGATTACGAATCATTAATCGCTATACATGAATTTCAACATAACAATTACGAATTATATTGAAAGTCCAACAATAGGTTTGCAAATAAATGATTCAATGAACTTATTAAAATCATCTTTTCATAATACCAATGGGTACACACAGAAATAACCAAACAATAACAAAAATCCGATTATCCATACATAAAACCTAAATCAATTAACTTAGGATAACGCAATCACTTTCTAATGAGAGAAAGAAACAATAAAAATGGTGAAATACACTTAACCCAGATTGTTGGTGTCGATGTCACCTTCGGATCGGTGTTGAGATGTCTAGCCCTCCATGGGTCTCTCTCGGAAAAATGCTTCAATCCCCATTAATAACCCTACCGAAGACCACTTCACTATGCTTCCAAGCTCTCTTCTTCGTCTCAAGCTTTCTATTCTCTATTTGCTACTGTTCACTCTTAAATCCCTCTTGATGTCTTCCTTGAACATAGTCCTTGTCTGAGTTACGCAAATGTCATTTTGTACTTTATGTTATGTCATTTTGCTCCTAGTTACTCCTTGCTTCTGTGTTGCGTTCATCTCTTGCCTTTTCCTCCTACATTGTGTCTTCTTCATCTTGCACCACCCTTTTTGTCTCTTTTTCCAACTGTCCATCTTCAATCACTATTCTTTGCATTTTTTTCTTTTTTTATTTTCTTCTTATTGCTCCATAAAGACAAGTGAAAATTAATCTTTAAAAAAGGTCAAAATATAAAGCTTTTGACTCACTTTAACTTCTTCACTTCCAAATTGTGCCTAAAATCGCATATAACTCAAAGTGAGTATCTTAAGCAATTTCATGTCCTTAATCACTAAGTGTTATAAAATAATTAAATAATCAATTAAGGACCTATCAGTCACCAATATATCATAAAATATTATTATTCACTAAATTTATTAATAAAATTATAGAAATTTAAAAATTAAAGAAATAAAAAATAAAATACAATTTATAAACAAAAGAACATAATAAAATTAGAAGAAGTATTGAGAGAGAGACTCCTTCTTCTTTCTAATTTTATTATTTTATGAATGATTCTTCAAAGCTTTCAGCACGTCCCTTTAGATACTCACTTTCTTTTCTCTTCCTTATTTTTTATTCCCATCTAACTCTACTCTCTCCAACGTTGTCATTTTGTCTTTTACTAATAACTTGTCTTCTTCTTTTTTCATTTATAGAATATGTTGAGCCCACTGCCACCCCTATAGGAAGCCTACCTGACTCTTAGCAAAGAATCCCAAATTTTGGCTCCACAACCTTTACTTTAAGGACTAATCTTGTATCAGAACCTTCCTTCTCCACCCTACTTAAGGGTAGCCCATATCTTGATATTCCTTTTAATAGAACTTGGCTCTAAGTGATGGAAGGAGCTAAGTCAGAGATTAAGATCTAATATTGCCCTATGTGAAAATAGTAAAGAACCCTATAGTCTCTCCAGCTTCGGACTTGTTGAAAGAAAGTGTTACAAAATGAAATCATTTGGTTTTCCAATAGACAAAAAAGTGTTACAAAATGAAATCATTGGGTTTTCCAATAGACAATTTTGCTCCCTACTGAGTTATCAAATCATTGGAATACGAACACTTGAAAGCATAGGGATTGGAGGAGGTTTTGTTCAACAAAGAGAACTCTTTCCTCTTTAGGTTTAATAACTTTTTACAGGCCAAGAGGATCTTAGAAACTAGCCCTTAGCCTGTAAACAATCAACTACCATTTCTCTATAAACTTTCAACTAAATAAGATTAAACAAAATTAGGCATTGGTGTGGATGAGCATTCATAGGGTTCCCCTTCAGTACTAGACAACAAAGGGCCTCAACTACCTTATGGGCTTTATAAAAGGCCATTTCCATAGATGAAGCCATAATTGTCATCAAAATTAATTTTTCTAGAATTTGTGTATTGGTTGACATCCTATGTGGCTTACTGGATGAGATCCCACTCCTTGACTAAATGATATGTTAGATTGTAGCATCCCACTCTCATAGGGTATAGTCCCATACATACCCACAATATTCGAGAACATACTCTACGAGGGTTGCACGCTAGGACAGTCAGTCAACTCATTGCAAAAAAAATTTAATGCATCACACGCATGTTCAAAAAATCAATAATCATTTTTCGACCCATTTATTTCATAATTATCATCAGTTACAAAATTCATTACAATATATGATCCATCTCATTTACAAACATTTCCAATCAAAAAAGTCATTACATTTCAAAATTCATTTATACATATACAATAGTTGTGGAATACAAATCTTAATACAAAAATGACTAAAGACATATGTATATGCAAACTAATCCCAACCTCCATCTCTTATTCGATTGTAGTGGCTATACTCCAATTTGTCTAACTAGGAATTCCCTAGAGCTGAAAGACAATGTTGCAATTTTGGTGAGTTTTTCAATCTAACTAGGTATTCAATTGCAGTGGATATACTCCAGTTTGTCTAACTAGGTATTCCCTTGATCGGCTCACTTATATTACATAACACAAATAGTTCACAAACAATTCACATCATCACATAAGGCACATCACTCCACTAATCATCATATAACATCAAGCATCATCTTCGTTCACTTATTTCACATTTCACATTCAGAATCATTCAAGTTATTTATTTTGACCATTTAAACATACATATCAAATTTATATGCATATGTGACTCACTTTTAGTTATTACTTTGTTGTGACCGAGTGTCTTTAACTGTTTCGTATCTACTATGGATACCAAACTCATTAATAACTATCCCATATCTGTTAGGAATATCGGGCTCATCAATAATTGTCCCGTATCTGTTGGGGATACTGGGCTCATTATACATAGTGAGCCTTTGGCTCTTAATCACATTCTGAGCTTTAAGCTCTTTTCCGGTGGCTACTCCAGTCACAACTACTTGTATCTTATCATACATATCATGTAATGAAATGCATCAAAAATATTCAATCGATCATTTGTGTTCAATTTTTTTACATTCACATCTTTTTCATCGAACCTAAGTCCGACATTCAGCAATTAAAATGAGCTCAATTATTTCTTTCTCATTCACATTCAATGGAGCACTTCCAATGCATTCACATTTTATCAAACTCCTCAGACTATTAATGTCTGGAAATCAACACATCCATATCAATAATAATTCAATACAGAAATTGAAATAGAGCAATGAATCAATGTAAGACCATCTAGGTCGACTCACAATACGCTCTAGATTAGCATTTGCCTTCTTGATCTGAAAACGTCTGGATGCTGACATGCAATCTTGTGTATCAACCTCACGCAATAAACATATTGTACACACATTACTAATTTGCATAATCACATGAACATTCAATCGTACACATATGTATATATTTAATGCATAATGCATGCTCATATTGACTATTCTCGGTATGTTTCCTTAATCACATCTCTTTATCATTTAAACATCATCATTTGAGTATATCTAGCTTGCACTTAGGTTCATAGCTCAAAGAACTTGGTTATTGTAATATCATAATTCAATAATTCATCATTTCTTTTCTAGCATTATATGATCACATAATATTCAATTCTCGTTCACCTTTACTTAATACATATTACTCATCTCCTTTAAATCATAATTACAATCATATGAACACCTTTATTCCCATTATACTCATAATTTTCTAGATTTTGGTACTTTGATATCAACAATTCATTCACTATGTTATATCCTCATTTATCACGCTAAACATTTCACACATTAATCACTTAGTCTCTCATCAATTAGATTCATTTCAAGTCTCATTCAAGCCTAAATGCACCATAGGAAAGTACCTGATCCTTTGTTGTTTCCATCATCATTTAAAAGAAGGATAACTCACATTGATGGCCTTCCTATAACCATAGGATACACCAACAGAAACTTTTCCATCCCTTTCTTCATTTCCCACAATCATATGTATTCCCATAATCATGGGCTGTTATGTTCGAAGGTTTTCCAACCATTTTCATCCATATTTTTGAGATTTCTAACTCTTTGCTTACTACATCCCATACCTTATACATAGTTCATCATTTCTAGCTTAATTTCTCATCATATTTATCTCCATTTTAACTTAAAAACACTTATCAAATAGACCATGCATTATTGTTTATCAATCTTACAAAACAGAACATCAATGTATACATACATTCATTAATGTTTCAGCTCACATTCAACTTCATTATCTACTTCACTTTATCTCAAAACTATCATCTTATTTCTTCTCATTTTAAGAACACTATATTAGTCTTTTCTTTAACTTCCAAGCTCAATCCATATCCTAACGTAATAACTTATAACTCACATTTCTCATATACCCAAAACAGAACATGTTTGTATCATTTCTTTATTCACATTTCTGCATTCATCCTATACACAAAATTAAGTCATAAACTCATGTCTTTATTCATCAATTTTCAACTATCATTCAAACACCAATTTTATTTATAATTATCCACAAACAATACATAATCTAGTATTTGTCATTTATATAAAAATATGACATAAACCTACTTAATTTCTTATCAACGTATCATCATATTTCAACACCATTATCATAATCAATTCATCTAAAAAACATTTATGAATTTTTATTCATCATATATACAAAACAAGACATCTATATGCTCATTTCTTCACTCATTTGTCAACCTATACTCTTCATCATTTTATGATCATTCAACCTTTAACTATCATCACAAAAGTTGCTATTTAACAAACCATAAGAATAATGCTTTACACTACAAACCATAAAGAATAATGCTTTACACTTATTTAACTTGAAGCTCTTCAAATAATCATTTAACCTTAGCTTTCATTATACCACACGATCATCATCATGGACTCAATGTTAAGAGTAGGGTTGGTGAGAAAATATCGTGAAGAAGAAGAAGAACGAATGAAGAGAGAAGAAGAAAGCATGTATTAACCAAATGAAAGACAAAAGATGGTCTTTCAAATGAGAAAATGTCGAGAGTGAGGTGTGTGGCAAGGCACTTGACACTGTCACTTGCCACATATCACCACTTTGTGATCTCCACTTGGTCTTTTAAATAACTAATCCATTTATCTTCTAATTTCTAACCCAATTGTCTCTCGATTTTCTATGTCACTTGTCATTAAATCTTAATATCATTTATCAATTATTTATACTACCATTTGACACATAATTTTAATACTATTTATGAATTATCTTGCCACTTGGCATTTTTCCTAGTCCAAAAATATCCAAAATTCCAGAAATCTCTCAATTTAACAAACAAATTCCTATATCACCAATTATCATTTATCAACCATAATTCAAAACATAATAATCATAATTAAAATTATAATCATATTAAAATCATTTATACATGGAAAATGTCAAATGATTGCATGAACAGTCATTGTAATGTGTACAGAAAATCAAATTCATGTGTGTGTATGCTTATATTATGCATGAGCATGAAATGCATTTCCTAATATCTCATTGATATTTTTCATGTACAGTATTATAGGGTTCTACCCCTTAGTATAGGAAAATGGGATGCTATATGGAAACTCTATCAAGGTTATAGATCCATGGTGCCCAAATCAAATCCCTAAAGGAAAATATATACACTAACTAATAAGATATTCACCAAAGATGATTATTATAAGAGCATGCAAGAAAATATAAGAGGATAGTATAATAAAGAAATAAGGATTGACTCAACAACATAAGAGGACAAGGTTTAATCAATAATAGTGATGCATTGTGATATTTATAATAGTGGACATTCAAATCATGAATGTCAAATGCCTTATGACATATGTAGCTAATTGAGATAGTTTTATTGGAAATGGACCTCAAAATAACTCCTACAGTAACACCTATAATCCAAGGTGGACAAACATCTAAATTTTCATAGAGTAACTAAAGAAAGAAAAATAAGTACATCTACCCAAATTTCAATAACAATAATAGCAACAAAGGAAGTTGAATCTTGAGGAGCTCATAATGAATGTCATGACTAAAAATGAGTCTTGTTTCAAAACCATCAAGTCTTCATTAATAAATTGGAAATTTAGATTGGGTAGGTTGTTAAGTTTAGCTCTAAAACACAGTAACATCATTTATCAACAATGGTAAGTCTAACCTCAGGGAGCAATGAAATTACTAACTTTGAGGAGTGGAAAGGAGCTAACAGTTAAAGAAAAGGAGAAGAAAATAAAGAATAAGGTTATTTTGAAAGAAAGGAAGGATTAAGCAAGGGAGGAAAAGTAGGACGAGTTAAAGAAGAAAGTTGTCAAAAAGTATAATCAAACAATTCCATACTTGAATATACTTAAGAAATATCAAAAGGAAGATAAATTTGATAAGTTTTTAAGATTGTTTTAAACAATTGCAAATTAACATCCACTTTATTGAAGCTCTCTTGTAAATTTTAAGGTATGCCAAGTTCTTAAAGGATCTCCTTTCTAATAAGAGAAAACTTGAGGAATTATTGAAAGTTACTATAGTGAGGAACTCTCTACCATCTTGCAAAATAAGATATCCCTAAAGATTAAAGATCTATTGAGTTCCTCTATTCATTGCAACATAATTAGATAGGCTTTAGGAATATTAAAAGGAAGATATATTTTGTAAGTTTTTAGACCTTTTTTAAACAATTGCACATTAATATCCCCTTATATTGAAGCTCTGTTATAAATTTAGAGGTGCATTAAGTGCTTAAGAACCTCATTTCTAATGTGAAGAAACTTAACAATTTGTTGATAGCTACTTATTAGTCAATTCTATACCAATATTTCAATTAATTGAATGTACACGGCATAGCTGTAGCTAACACAGGTAAGTACAAGTCTATCCCATGAAGATAGTGATTACTAGTAATTACCTTTCTCCTATTATCTAGCCTAAAAATTGAAGGTTGGTTTTTAATAAGGAAAATAAAACTTAAATAATTAAAATAAAATAGGAAACAATAATGAACAAAGAGTAATAGAAATCACTTCGAAACTTAATATCAGAGATTAGTGTCTATGTGATGAATCCCCTTAAAACCATTACATAATTAACCTTTTATCACGTAATAATTACGGACTATTAGATTGTGAAAATTCCTATCTTATGTTAACAACTCTCTTGAGACTACTAAAAACTAATCCATAATGTGATTAACTGAATTCTTTCTAGTTAAAGCTCTTAAAATTGCATTATCAATTTATGAATTCAAGTATTAAGTT
The DNA here is from genome assembly GCA_027563915.1 of Erythroxylum rotundifolium. Lineage (NCBI taxonomy): Eukaryota > Viridiplantae > Streptophyta > Magnoliopsida > Malpighiales > Erythroxylaceae > Erythroxylum > Erythroxylum rotundifolium. The sequence continues at coordinate 7,783,898 of JAOSBO010000007.1, forward strand.
TGACTCTAAAATAGAGGATTTAAGCTAACCTATCTCTAGGTTTGCGATCAACTCTTTTCAATTATGGTAGATCTATTTAGACACAAGATTATCAATCTCAATGATATAAAATTAGATCATATATTAATATCCCAAATCCATTAGAACATGTATAAAACAAATAATTGAATTACAATAGATCAACTAAAATAATTGAATTAAATAAAAGAATCAAGACATATTGTTATCCTAACTAGGTTTCATCAAACCTAGACCCTAATAGTGTTAAGTTACGCATAATAAAAAATAAAATCAATGATAAACATGAAAAAAATGAATAGAAAATAAAGGAATCTTAATTCTAAATCTCCCTTTCTCTTATACAAAATGTTCTTACAAGTTTAAGGTTTGATGTTGTAATTTATTGGATCCCTTGATAAATTATTTGCATTCTCCACATTTGTGCATTAATTCATCCGTTTTGTAAGCTTTCTATGTTTGGAATAAACTCCAAAAATCTTTTCTCTTTATTTCCAACCGCTTACATTCTTTTATAGTAAATTTTAGGTTTTTTGGGGCATACATGGTTTCATACACAGGCATGTACTAGTCCATGTATATACCAAAATCTCTAGAATTCATAATTTTGCACGAGCTGAGACTTACTATAGTAGCCTATTCTCATACTTAGGAATTTAACTTTTAGATTGAGTCATCATATGAGAATTCAGGAAGTGCATTTCATTTGCATACATCACATTTGCATATATACATCAATCGTGATCTAAGGACATTGTAAAAATAGCACATGCACTCACTGATATATCCGAGGGTATGAATGATCTTAAATGATTATGATGTGCTTGCGTGTTGATTATGTCTTGAATTTTGTTTGATGAATTATTGTTAGTGAATTGGGAATTTATTATTCTAATTGAGTGATTGATAAAGTGATATGTGCATTTAGTCCAAGAAAAGTGTTAAAAGGGCAAGATAAAATGATAAATGGGAATTCAGGTTGAATGAGCCTATGAGATGGTGACATATGGCATCAATAATAGAATGACAATTAGCTCGAATAAAATAAAAAAAAATGGAGGTAGTGACATATGGTCTAGAGATTAAATGAAAAATGGACTATAAGGGAGTGACAATTGGGATTGTAGGAGAAAAACAGAGAGCATGACTCTTAGCTTGACATTTGGCATGACACATGTCCATTTTCTTCACCACACACCTTACCCACTTCTCTCAATCTTGGAAGATCACCATCTTTCATGTTCTAGTCTATTGTTTCTCCTTCTTTCCTCCCACCTATGACACTTTTACACAATCCTTAAAACCCTTAAAGTTTTGCTAAAATTTCGTAACCCTCATCGTGTAAATTGAAACCCTTTAATCCCATCCTATTTTTAATGTATGTTTGATGGTTGGGAGACTTACTTAGTTTATTGGTTAGGAAATCATGAGACAAACAAGTAAGTATTTGATTACCTTAATGAGTTATATCTGGGCATAACATCCATAAAGATTGTTTAGGGATGAATTGAGATGAATTGCATGTAAGATTGATGATGAAGTGTGCTGGAATATGTTAAATGGAGTGTTTCCACTAAATAAGCATCTGTATTTTGGCCATATCTTGATCTGTAGATATCCAAATAGGATTGTTTTTAATTTAAATTCAACTAGAGACATATGAATACAATTTTTATGAAGGAATGGAATTTGAATTCTATATTAAGGGTTTTCAAATTTGGCTTGAAGTTGAGCACTAGGTGTTGTCGCCATTTGAGAACAGTCTTTAGTATTTTGGGTATAACTAAATGCTGAACCAAACTCCATTAACTTTATGTAGTTAGAAACTTAATATATATAGGAACATTTTTTTAAAAGTTGTTGACTAAATACCTCATTTTCTATATCATAATGGTCATACAAAACTGACCCAAAAACCTGTACCAAAAGCAAAGTTGGAAACGAAATTGAAGGAAGTAGATGGTGAATTGGAAACGAAATTGAAGGAAGTAGATGGTGAACTTTTTGTTCACTCATCCCATGATCATAGGAAGGCTTATACGATCATGGGAAAGGTCTTAAAGTGAAGAACATGTTGTTTGGTGTGATTATGGAATTAATTGAGGATAAGTTACATTATCTTGGTGCTTTTAGACTTGATTAGGCCTTAAAATGAACTTAGTTTGATGTTGAACCAATTGGTTAAGTGTTTGATGAGTTTAGGTTGATAATTGATGTTATGACTTGAGGATTGGATTCTTTGATATCAATGTATATGAATTTGAGAAGTACGAGTTGTTAACCATATGAAGATGCCATTATGAATGCAAATGTGATTCAAAAGATATAGGTAGAGAATTAGACATGATTGAATGAGAATTGGGAAATTTTGCAATTATAATTCTAGAAAAGGATTAGTGAATGTATGATCGATGAATTGAGAGAAACCAAACTTGCTTAAATCATAACCTAATTGCAATCAAGAAATATTCAAGCTATGATGAATGAATGAGCAAGACTTGTGAATAAGGTTACACACCTGGGATAGTCAATTAAGCATACATTGAACATAACACATATACATGTGATGATTGAGTACTCATTTTAATAAACAAGTCAGTAATGTGTAAAAATGTGTCTATTGTATAATATAGAAGCACAAATTGACCGACAGCATCCAAACATTGCCGGATCGTAAAGGCAATAGCTAGTTTGGAGCATACTGTAAGTAAACTAGATGTGTGATCTCAATTAGATAAGTGCTTCAATTTGCATTGATTTTTTGTTTAATCCTTTGAATATGATTGTGATATTGATGATTCCCGATAATTGATTGTCTGAGGAGTTCAATATTCGGGACTATATTGGGAGTGTTAATTATGTATATATGAATGTGGGAAATAAATGCTCAATTAAACATTGAATGCTGGACTTAGGTCCGATGAATATGATAAATGACTATGTACATTAGATGGAAGTGATTGCTAGCACATTATGTGAAATGATGCATG
>JAOSBO010000007.1:7820730-7831652 GCA_027563915.1 Erythroxylum rotundifolium
GGCATAAGTATGATGCCTTACACTTTATGCCAAAAGATGAAACTAGGAGAAATAGCATTGACCATGATGAGTGTGCAGATGGTTGATCGATCAATTCACCGTTCGAGAGGTATATTCAAGGATGTTTTTGTTAAGGTGGAAAATTTACCTTTCCCACAAAATTAGTCACTTTGGACATAGAGGAAGACTTGGAGATACCAATTATCCTTGGATGACCATTTTTAGCCATCGCCTAATCTATTATAGATGTTGATGAAGGTAAGTTAACCCCAAAGGTGGAGAATCAGAAGGTGTCCTTTAACGCGTCCAAGGATAAAAAAAAGCTCTCACAATTCTGTAGACATTATTAAGAGAACCAAGTCTTATGGAGAGGTTGAACATAGTGATGATCACACTGATCCACCTAGGAAGTCGCAATCTCTTAGGAGTAAAAGAAAAAAGAAGACGAAGAAGAAGGGTGGTGGAATTCACATTTTAGTAGCTCATTTGTAATTCATAAAACCTATGATCAAGCTACCATTACACAACTCGTTCAAACCACTATGACCAAAAGAAGTACACTAAGCTACTGATGGTAAAAGAAGTGCCAAAAAGGAAGCAACCTATGGTCTTTTTTTTTTATCTTGTTATGTCATCTTCTATAGTAAGTAGGTTTGGCGTCCTGTTTTTCTTTGTGTGTGTTTTGAGTCTAGTTGAATATCTTGGGAGAATTGAAGATTAGTTGGCATGGGAATGTGGTGGAAGGCAAGCATATAATGTAGTTATAAGGTATGGAAGGATTTCTAGATGAAATGAGGAAAAGAAGCAAAAATAAAACAATATGTAGGAATTTTTTCAAGGCTAAGATCTTGGCCTGCTGCGAGGCGTAATAAGGGTATGCGATTTTCAGCCTTTTTTCTTTCAATTTTACTGCTTTTTACCCTTCCTACCCTATATATTCACACTCACCCTCATTTTTCTTACACCTTTCACTTTCTCACTCTCTCTTTAAACCTAAGAAGTCAACTCCTCTCATTTATCTCTACCCATCTTCAAACTTTTTACTCTCTCTAAACTTTTCACAACTATCAATCCAATGGGACCGCACATCAAGTAGATGGTTAAGCAAACCCAACCTAAAGGAAAAGTTCAAGTATCGGGTTGCAGACAACGAAACAAGGTAGTGGATTACGGTGCACCTTTCCATATCTTCTCGAAGGAGGAAGGTGACTGATATCACACCTTTAGTTCAAAGAACATCATTGTGCCTAAATACTTAGATTTTGATATGTAAGAAACAAATGGATTGAGAGAACGAGTTCAGGCTTTAGGTAAAAGAATTCAGTGGGAAATTTTCATATGATTCAATTATCCTGTTTACAAGGAACTAACCCTAGAATTCTTCACCTCCCTCCAATTTGAGCCAACCAACACTAAGGACCTATGGTTTCGGTTGTGAGGTCAACCATATGGGTGATATTACGAAATTTTGTGTGAAATTAGTGGATTACCCAATTCATCAATAGTCGATCAAGATGATGACTTTCATGCCACTCAATATTGGATGGAACTAAATAGGTTGGAGAGCTTCGATACTAAAAATTCCCACAACAATATTATTAGAAGTCTTGAACACTTGTTATTGCACAAATTTATGTGTCAAACTATCTTTGAAAAAATCAAAACTAATAAGTGTTTAACTAAAAACCCTTTTCTATTGTGATGCATGGCTCATAGTGTCCAAGTTTGTACCTCCACCCATATCTTTAATACAATTACTACTTCTTTAAGAAAGATAAGCAATAATTTAGGAAGGGGTACTTGGTCACAGCCATTGCAGAGTACTATGATGTTAATTGTAATGGACTAAATGTCCATTGTCCTGAATTTCTTAACACTTTTCACTTGACTAGAGCTAAAATCTTGAAGTGCTATAATATAGATCTTCGAGATATTAGTGCTAAATCTCATGTCAAGAGCAGGGCAGGACAGGTCAGTTCAAGCTCAAGGTGTTAAACCACCACCTCCAAAACCATCACCCCCTCAACCACCATGATGGTTTCTACACTCTAACCCTTATTTTTATTTTATTGTTATTTTTAATTGTTCTCTTGTTTCTCTGATATTGTTATTTGTATTCTGACCTTATATATTGTTTGTTTGTTCTTCTCACATTAAGTACAATGTGTTGTCCAAGTATGAGGAGGGTTATATGCATTATATGTTTTTTATTTGAATACGAATGTTGTATGTTAGTTTTGTTTAGGATTGTATGGTGTGATTTGTGTGAATGTGTCAATTGCTAGGACTTAACGGATTCAATTTAGCTTGTTTTGTTTAGGATTGCGTGGTGTGATTTGTGTGAATATGTCAATTGCTAGGACTTAACGGAATCAATTTAGCTTTGAACATAGTCTTTTAGGTTGTGAAGATTTAATAGCATGTGAAATTAGTGTTCTAGGTTGTTTTATTCAAATATGCATGTTAATTAGGATATGATGTTTTGCTCACTCTAGAATCTACCACATTCATTTATAATTTTAGGCCAATCGAATACGTAGCATTGTTAGTACCTTTTCATAAGAATGATTAACTAAAGAAATGAGGTAGGAAATAAAATAAATTAACAAACTGAGTGTTTTGTTTAATTAATAACTATTCTATAGGCCCTTTTTGAAACAAATCAAGTTATGAATAGAGCTAATAGCTTGTTGAGAATGTGATGTAGCTGAGTAACTGGAGACATTCATTACCAATGTTTGCCTTTCGCATCAAAAGGCTATAATGACATTCCAACTACGCCCCTCAATAAAAACATGACCTAGTTGAGTAACTAAGAAACATTCATCACAAAATGTTTGCCTTCACCTCAAAAGGCTAGGTTTATGTCAATTAAAATTAAAAAATAGTATGTTGGTTGATAAATCCTAACAATCTTAGTGAATAGCTCAAATTTTCATGAAAAGCTACTTAAGGATAGTTATAATTTTGATTGACTGAATAATTATCAATGTGTGTGTGTAAGTGATAAGAGTGAATGAGTTTGACATTAAGTTCATGATTATTATGTATATTTGGTCCGAAATACTTAAACACAAATTTCAAAAGTTAATAAATTAGAACAACTTAATGGATCATATTTATAATTAAATTTGTTTTTTGAAGTTTAATGCCATTGACCTATTATTGCATATATGTGTGCTTTGTTTTAATTGTGTTTTGTGTGTTGGGTTTTGCTCATTTTATCTTTGCTTAAAGACAAGAAAAAGTTTAATTGTGGGGATGTTGATAGTGGTAGGTTGCATAATGTTTTAGTGGGTACTTTAGTATGTGTTTAGTTGTTAAATTGAATAATTAGTGCATGTTTAAGTTAGGTTTATGTTATTTAGTTAGAAATTTGTGTTTTGAGTGTTTTATGGGTTAGATTATGCCATTAAGTTTAAACTGTGTGTATTTGAGGTGCCTTGATGTGTTTGTTATTGTTTCATGTCAAATATAGAAGAACGAAGTAGCTTCAGAGGAAGCTAAAGCAAAACCCAAGGTCACAATCGTGACAAAAGCCTAGTCGAGGTGTTACGATCATGGCTTTATTTTCCACGATTGTGACAGAAGCGAAATTTGGTGCCACAATAGTGCCATGATCATGGCCTGGTTTGACAGAAGACACAGGCAGCTTTCCGAACTTAATTTTTGAGGGATTTTCAAACTTTTAAGGCATAGGAAAACCCTAGGTTTACCCTAAATGGGAAAATACTATATAAAGAAAGAGAAATGGCCTGGAAAAGAGCTCCAACATCTACCAATTTTGAGAAAGATCCAAGGAGAGGGGAAGAAGAAGAAAGAAGGAGAGAAAGGAAAAGGAGAAGAAGGAGATTAATGTGTTGCCATCTTCTTGATCAATTTCACTCCAAGTGACTTCATTTCATCTTTATTGTTCTTTCTTTTGAATGTATAAGATGTATTTATTATTGATGGATTTGGATTTGATAATGATGTTCTATACTTCTTTAGGGATTTTTTATTGAATCAATATTAATGTGATTTTTTATGTTAATATATTGGGTAATGTGATTATTTGTTATATTTACATGCTTCGGTAACAAATCGAGAGAGTGAAATGATAGCAAAATGATTAGATTGGGTAATGAGAGTTAAACAACCTAATAGATCACACAAATAATTAAATCGAAAATTTAGACGAAGAAAAATCTAATGTGAGAATCTGGTTGTCTATTAGAGGGCTTAAGATCTGATTGTAATTATGAGTTTTGTATTAATTAAGATATTGCAGATTCCATAATTCAATTAAGGGTTATGATTTAAGGTTTAATAATTATAACTAGAGAGAGAGTAATCTACCATTCGAAAGTCTAGGACTGATACCGTATTAACTTAAAAGTAGTTATGTTAGCATTTGATGATAGGATAAATCCCCCTTTTCATATTTGGCTAATCTTCCTTATGTGATTTCCAGTGTTAATTTGGTGGTGCTCACTTTGATTCTCTTTGTGTGTTAATTTTACATTTTTATTCCAATCAATCATCTTCACATGTTTACTTATCTGTGCAGTTTTTATTTTCTTTTTAATAATTCTTTAGGCCTTAGATAATCAGAATTAGATTAGATAATTAGAATTAGATTAGTTCAACAACTCCTTAAGGGTCGACACTTCACATATTACAACCACGACCTATGTGTTCGTAGTATTTTGAGGCTTTTAAATAGATTAAAACATGGTGCAATTTATCAAAACATGTATGTCCTAAACTAAAATGTCATAAACTATAATTTGTATTTAAAGAGACATAAATTTGATTTATTTTAGACTATAAAACATTCTTTTTATTCTCCTCAACTTTCTTTATAGGTAAGTATATACAAGAATGAAAAATATTGCTATGAAAAATTATTAAAAACATTAAATATAAAACATTGAAAGAAAAAGCTTGTTACATTCAACTTGTATAACTACCCCTCATCTTTCCCACCAACCAAGACTCTTGTATTCTCAAGGTCCTGAAATAAGCAAAGATTATAAGAGAAAGATCAATGGTAGATTTTGGTTTTTTATCAACTTAATAAATGAAAGTAAGTTGAACTTGAAAGATTGAACAAATAAAACTTCTTTTAGTAGAATTTTTGATGTAATGTCTATTTTTTAAGCTTGTATAACTTTATTAAAGATAGCATCAGGAAGGAAAACAATCAAGGGTTTGGGAAATAAATTTAATCTATAAGAAGTGGTCAAATCTGGACATATGTGATCTATGACCCTTATGTCTGTAACCTACGAACCTATCCTTACTTTGCTAGAACAAAAAAACATTAGAAATATTCAATTTATTATCAAAATAGATGTTAATCTATCTATTGTTCTGATGTTGTGCATGTATTACTCTTTTCTTTCAACATTCGTATAATATCCTCCATCTTTTTAAAAAAATTTACAAATCCCCTATGCTTTCACATATATTAAAAGGTGTTTCCATTTTTTCTTTTAATGAAATCACCCTTGCTCACGCCCCTTATATCTTTGTGATGTTTGTTTCCACCATTCATGATGCCTCTCAATTTAAAGCAATTTTCCTTCATATGCATATCTTAATAATAATGATAATATAGACCTTTATCTCTTCTATTTTTTATTTTTCTTATAATCCTTCTTACCACCTTGACTGTATGCCTTCGAGATTGATGTTATCCCATTACTAAATTTAATAAAAATTTGACTAACCTCTCATTATGATTCAATCCTTAGTACCATTGAATATGTTCTACTTATCGAAGTTAAAGTTTCTTGTAATAGTAATTGAGTTCTAGCCTGCTCATAACCTTCATGAAGCCCCATCAAAGACTACATTACCCGTGCCATGTTTACTATTTTCTCATTGCTTGTTATAGTCATAATTATATGAGGAATTAGATCTAAAGCAATCAATTCATCCTAAAGTTTCTTCAACTTAGTGTGATAAATTGATGCCCGACCATTACACTATGATATAAATGATATATGCCTTTGTAACTCATAGATGAGAGGCTTATTGCTCTCTCCAAATCTATGATGTAATATATTCTAAATTTTCATAAAATTTTACGTATACATAAAAGTCTCGACTAAATCCTCGGTTATAGAATTTTGAATCTAAAGTGTAACCACATTGTAAATCATCTTCCAGAACCTTTATTATACCATCAAGAAAACTTAGCTAGTATTTTGCTCCCATTGTTATCCTAATTGCTATATACTAAGTTTGGTAATGTGAACCAATCATGTGACAAGAATTATAACGGGATGATCAGAATGCTAAAGTTATATAAGATCATCATTACTTTTCCTATAACTTCCTTTGGATCTTTCATTGCTCACACCAACTCTAACGGATCACACACTTGATGCTGCCACAACCTTGATCAATGTTTCAACGAAAAATGCAAGAAGCTCTTGCACTCGATATAAGAAAAAGGTGGTTCTTATACCATGAACAAAAACCTCACATTCGCAACATCCAATTTGGAGAAACTTCTCTGTAACCTTATGGGGAAGTTCTTTATTTCTAAGTATTTGGGTAAAAGGAAAAATCAAAAAATAAAATGTGTTTTGTACAAGAAAAATAAGAAAAAGACAAAAATAACCAAAAATAATAAAATGATTGACTGAATAATATGAACCACAAGTTTAATACATATTTATAGCTCTTGTTATTTTCATTGATTATAATTTATCCTCTTATACTTATTATGCTTGTACTAAATTAAAATAATAAAAACATTCTTTAAAATGAAATGATCAGCTGTGAACTGTGACTTGGGACTGGCCAAAAGGCTCAGCCCTGGCATAGGGCAGCCCAAGTCTGGGCCCAGGCCTTTGTGATATACTGATATCTAAAATTGCAGGGAATGGAACATCGACAACCTCTCCTCAGCGATAAGTGAAAATCCCAAGTCCACTCACTGGCTGCCACTAATGTTTTCTTTGTTCTTCTCTTCTGGTCCACATTTTTCTCTCTTTGCCAAACCAGTTTAATATAAAACAACTTCGCTACTCTTTACACTCTTTTTAGTCCATTCGTCTTTTGTATAGCAGCAGCGGATTCTCCAACAAATTCTCTTCCGCGCCATGGCCTCTGCTTCAGCTCCCACCACCCTTTCAATCCTTAAAAGCACCATTGCTTCTTCCTCAGCCAACACCAGGCGTGCTCGTGCTTCGCTTCTCCCTCTCTCCTCCAGCCGCCGCCGTCTTGGCTTTGCTGCTACCAATCCTCTCTTTAATCTTCATGTAGCCCCTGTCGTCCGATCCGGAAAGTGTTCGAGGGCTGTGGTTTCAATGGCAAAAAGGAGTGTTGGAGAGTTGAATGCCGCTGATTTGAAGGGAAAGAAGGTATTTGTGAGAGCCGATTTGAATGTTCCGTTGGATGATAGTCAGAATATCACTGATGATACCAGAATTCGAGCTGCTATTCCCACCATCAAGCATTTGATACAAAATGGTGCTAAAGTCATTCTCTCTAGTCATTTGGTACGTGGGTTTTTCTATTTATCGAGGTTTCTTCCCATGAATTTTCCCAAATTTAAGCCTTTGATTTTTTATTTTTTTTACCTAGTTTTGAAGTTTTCCTTTCTGGGTTTCTGTTTCCTTTTCTCTAATACCATTTTTCTGGTGACATTGTACCTTTTGGCTTTTGGCTTTTGGCAGGATTTAGGGAGTAGGTTGATAAATAAGCTGCTTTAGTTGCATCGTTCATCGTCAGTAGTGGTTGCAGTGCATTAATTTATATCATTTTGTTTATTTATGGTTTATATGTTCGTAATTGATAGAGACATTTGGTTGTACCGTGGCTGCTTATTGCTTTTGCGGCTTGTTACTTACGGTCTTACATTCTTGTTCATTTAATTGTTAGGGACGACCCAAAGGCGTTACTCCTAAGTTCAGCTTGGCACCTCTTGTACCCCGTCTGTCTGAGCTTCTTGGTATTCAGGTATGTTCTTTGCGACAAATATAAGTTGAACTAGAAACCAAAATAGGCATAAAGAGGGCTTGTGCTTTCTATGATGGATAATGGGACTTAAAAAGGTTTCTAGAGCAGGTTGTGAAGGCTGATGATTGCATTGGCCCTGAGGTAGAAAAGTTGGTAGCTTCACTTCCCGAAGGGGGTGTCCTTCTCCTTGAGAACGTCAGATTCTACAAGGAGGAAGAAAAAAATGACCCAGAGTTTGCAAAGAAGCTTGCTTCAATAGCAGACCTCTATGTAAATGATGCTTTTGGAACTGCTCATAGAGCACACGCTTCAACTGAGGGAGTCACTAAGTTCCTGAAGCCATCTGTTGCAGGTTTCTTGTTGCAGAAGGTCACTTTTTTGTTCCTAGTTTAAGTGTTATCAGCATGATTGACATATATAACCCAGCAATAACTTGATAATGAGCATCCTCGAATACTTTAATCTTCTATATTTGACTATGACAACTGGTTAACTGAGCGCCATCATGATTCATAATTTCAATTTTCAAGAGTAAATATGCTCTTAAAGACCCTTATAATATAAGTTTTCAGTTGGCAATTACCAAATAACTGAATTATTCTTCTTACTTTTGAGAAGCTTACCTTAAAAATTCAAAGAACGATTTTTCCCGCTGAATTTATGCATGTAAACTATCTGCTGACTTGGCGCATGTAAACTGTCAGCTAAGCAATTATATCTGGTTGTCCCAGTGCACTATTATAATTTCTTCAATCCTGTTTTAGGAGTTGGACTACCTTGTTGGGGCAGTTTCAAGCCCAAAGAGGCCATTTGCTGCCATCGTTGGTGGTTCAAAGGTCTCATCCAAGATTGGAGTTATTGAGTCACTTTTAGAGAAGTGTGATATTCTCCTTTTGGGTGGTGGAATGATTTTCACATTTTACAAGGCACAAGGACTATCAGTTGGTTCCTCCCTAGTTGAAGAGGATAAACTAAATTTGGCAACATCACTTCTTGAGAAGGCCAAGGCAAAGGGAGTGTCTCTCTTGTTACCTGCGGATGTGGTGATTGCAGATAAATTTGCTCCTGATGCAAACAGCAAGGTCTGTTGTCGTAGTTCAATATTTATAACGAGAATATGTATTGTGCCTGTGATTTTGGTGTGAGCAATAATGTATTCTTCCACATTGTTACAGGTTGTTCCATCATCAGCGATTCCAGATGGCTGGATGGGCCTGGACATAGGACCAGACTCTATTAAGACATTTAATGAAGCTCTAGAAACTACCCAAACTGTTATCTGGAATGGACCGATGGGAGTATTCGAGTTTGACAAATTTGCAGTTGGAACAGAGGTATTGAGAACCATTGCGAAAAAAATATTTGAATAATTCATTTGGCTTTACTGTTGTCATATTTCTAGATCCCATCACATCTTTCTGGACCTTGCATGATTTTTAATTTTGTTGAACCAGTTTCAACAGACATTACTGTTGTATGCTCAACTTCTGAGTACCTAAAATCAATTAGGATGATATCCAGTTCTTAACAATTTAAAAGAAATTAAATCCTTGTTTTATTTTCATTTTCTTTCGATGTATGGTGAACTAGAATTGAGACCCTGGTTGCAGGCTATTGCAAAGAAGCTGGCAGATCTTAGCGCCAAGGGAGTTACAACCATTATTGGAGGTGGTGATTCTGTTGCTGCTGTGGAAAAAGTAGGAGTTGCTGAGAAAATGAGTCACATTTCCACTGGCGGTGGTGCCAGCTTGGAATTGTTGGAAGGCAAAGAGCTTCCAGGTGTGCTTGCCCTTGAAGAAGCCACACCAGTTGCTGTGTAAGAGAAAGTGCCAATCCAATTTCTCCCCGTTTGTATGCCTTCTTTGTTATTCATAAAAGAGAAATATAAGCTAGTGTAGAAAGATGAGGTCGATGTAAATTTTCTCCTTGCCTACCCTGCGGGAGTTCTACTTTTCCTGTTGCTTGCTTAAGTTTATGAATCAGTCCTTCAAGATGAAAGAGGCAGCCATGCAAGTTTTCAAATAAATGGTTCATCTATGTAACTAATCCCTTTTCCTTATGTCATCGATTTGTACGTGTTTTTAATAAATTGTTGCGTATGTTAAAGACGAATGAATAGATGAACGAAGGTCACATATGGTTGAATTGGCTGAACACAACATTTTCTCAAGAGAGGATCCCGGTTATTGTTTTTTCTAGTGAAAGTGTGTTGCGACCCTCACCGAATGAATATGACCTGGTAAAAATCAGAAGAATAGTTACCTAATTTACTTCTTTTTCTGAAAATTGAAAAGGAGTATGGTAAATGGCCCATAACAGAGAGTATGTTGTCAAGAGACTAACAATTAGGAAAGCATCTAGGACCCAAGATTCTTTGTTCCAAAATTTGGTGTGTCTTTTGTTCCAGTTTCATCTCAGTTGTTTAATTTTCGTGGGCTCCATATTTAGCGTGTCCTTTGTTCCGGTCTGATTTCAACCGTTTAATTTTTGTAGGCTCCATTTATTGAATTGATAGAATTTTATGTAACAAAGTTGAAACAGGATAATAAGAACAGATAATCTGATTTCAATATTTAGTTCTGCTGAGTCTGTTACACTTAAAAAGATTGTTTGATAGAGATACCGATAGATTATTAGTTAATGCATTAATTTGGGTCAATTGTGTATTATTTTGGAGTAAATATATATTAAATTGCTGTGTTTGTATTATCTTTGAGTATTAGGAATTTTTGGAAAAAATAGAGCAAAAGAAGAGAGGGCTGCCACTGAATAGAGTCATACAAAGGAGGATGACCAACATTTTTTTTAAAAGCAGATAGTTCAACGTGATTTGCAAAAGAAAAAAAAGAAGTAGCAAAACTTGGAGTAAAAAGACAAAGAAACACAGATGCAGATGTAGACGTAGACAGCCATAATTCATCTGCCTCCAACCCATGCCAGCACCAGCTTATAGTCCATAAACCCAT
>JAOSBO010000007.1:7863981-7905782 GCA_027563915.1 Erythroxylum rotundifolium
GGTTTTACTATCAAGTCACATACTTGATGACATAAGCCTAATACTATTCATAGAACGTAAATCACATTACATAAACGGCATGCATGTATATATAAAAGGAATACCTCATAATATATTATTAACAAGTTATAATGTTAATACATGAATCACAAATATCCATTGGCCTAGGGCACACTACTAACACTTTGCATCTATGTCTTTGCGTCTATGTTGACTTACATCTATATTGACTTCGTCTGCACATTTAACACACTTGTCAAAACGGTCATTTGTTTCTAACATTATTATTATTTAATTGTCATCAAAATTGATCACCATAAAGTCCTCTCGACTTAACAGGAGCTCCACGCCACTAATGGGTAAGTGCGAGAAGCCTTTAACATGGTCAATGTGGTGACATAACATGATGGACATCACAAACCTAAACCCAAACATGAATTTCATGACTTGAAAACATATTGCACAAAAGGCATATTTCAAAAACATGATTTCCATAAGCATAATATATTTCAAATACAATTTCTATCATCATTTCATAACCCAAACATGTAGCAAGTACTTAAATCATTTCATCCTTGAAATTCTTACCTGAGTCATTGAAGAGGTGTGGATACTACTGCTTCGCGGCCTCCAAGGGCTCCCACGTGGCCTCTTCCTTAGAATGGTTTTTCCACAAGACTTTAACCAATTGAGTTGTCTTATTCCTGAGGACCTTTTCCTTAGTGTCCAGAATCTCCACTAGAGTCTCCTCATAAGTCAGATCATCTCTCAATTGAGCCTTAGTGTTCTGAACGATGTAGGACGGATCTGATCTATACCTCCTTAACAAGGAAACATGAAAGACATCATGTATCTGTGATAATTCTAGTAGTAGTGCTAATCTATAAGCCAGTGGTCCAATCCTCTCGACAATCTCATATAGACCAACGTATCTTGGGCTCAATTTACCCTTTTTTCCAAACCTCATGACCCCTTTCCAAGTAGATGTCTTAAGAAAGACTTTCTCACTAACTTTATATTCCATTTCCTTTTGATTTGCATTAGTATAGCTCTTCATTTTATCTTGAGCTGCTTTAAGCCTTGCTCAACTAGATTGACCTTGTCAACTATCAACTGGAGTAACTGTGGTCCTATTAATTTCCTTTCTCCTTCCTCATCCCAACATATAGGAGTTCTACATCTTCTACTATACAGTGCTTCATAAGGAGCCATCTGAATGCTCGAATGGTACAAATTATTATAATCAAAATTGATCAATAGCAAGTGCTCATCCCAAGCACCTTTGAAATCCATCATATTTGCCCTGAGCATTCCTTCAAGGGTTTGAATGGTCCTCTTAGATTGAACATCTGTTTGGGGATGGAAGGTAGTGCTAAATTTTAACTTGGTCCCTAGAGCTTCTTGTAGGCTTTCCCAAAACCTCAAGGTAAACTGAGGATCTCTGTCAGAAACTATAGAGTTTAGAATCCCATGTGGTCTCACTATCTTATCAATATACTTATTTGTTGGCACATATAGAGAATTAGTCTGTTTAACTACTAGGAAATGGGCCGACTTTGTCAAATGGTCTATAATAACCTATATGGCATCATGCCTCCTATTAGCCTTAGGCAAACCATCAGAAAATCCATGGTTATCATTTGCCACTTCCATTTAGGAATAGACAATCACCTTAAGTTCCCTAAAGGTGCTTGGTGTTCAGCCTTGAATTGCTAACAAACTAAACACTTGCTTGCATATTCTGCTACATCCTTCCTATTTCCTTTCCACCAAAAATGCTCTTTCGAATCTCTATACTTCCTAGTGCTACTTGGGTGCCTTGTCAAGTATCTCATTCTTTACCTCCGTGAAATTCAGAATACAAAGTCTATTATCTATCATCCCTCACTTCCACTTCAAATTGCTTTCCACTCTTAATTTCTTCTCAAAGCTTGTTCAAATATGCATCTTGTTCTTGTAACTCCTTTACTTTCTCTCTAAGTATTAGTCTCAATCTAAAATTAGCAATAATGCATTCAGGTTCCTCCTACTTCAAGCTTATCCTAAGCTTAGCCATCTCTTCCAACAATGGCAGATAAATTATTTGAACATGGGCTAAGGAGGATTTCTTACTCAAGGCGTCGACCACTACATTTGCCTTACCTAGGTGGTATTCAATCAATAAGTAATAATCTTTAAGCAATTCTAACCACCTTCTCTGTCTCAACTTTAACTTTTTCTGGATCATTAAGTACTTGAGACTTTTATAATATGTAAAAATACTCATTTAAATTCCATACAGATAATGTCTCCAAATTTTCAAGGAAAAAATAATTGCTACTAATTTTAAATCATAGGTCTGATAATTCAATTCATAAGGCTTTAGCTACCATAAGGCATAAACTATTACCTTGTCTCCTTACATCAACACACAACCTAAACCCTTTCTTGAAGCATCACTTCAAACCTTATAACCTTCATCATCCATGGGCAAGGTCAGAATTGAAGCACTTGCCAATCTATGCTTAAGCTCCTTAAAGATCTTCTGAAATTCATCACTCCAGATAAACTTCCCACCTTAGTGGCTGGCCTGATTCCCACTATTTCAACTCTCATTGGGGCTTGCATCTGTGACCCATCTTGCCTTGGAACTTAGGGACATTCCCTAACCATGTGTCCTTTCTCTCTACATCAAAAACATACTCCTAGTAACTTGAGGCACTCTCCTCTATGAAACTTCCCACAATGCTAGAATGGGGATTTATATACCTACTCATCTCCATTGGAGCTCGCACTGGACCTTGTGGCACTTGACCCATAGCATGTGTGAAAGCCTGAACAAAGGCTTGAAAGAAACGTGGATTCACAGGGTTTACTTAGGGTATAGAAGGAGGGGCAAACTTTATGTTGCACACTAGGTTCCTCAAAATCATAAGCAAAGTGTGTTCTCATGTCGTATGGGATAGGAGATTCATCCGTGCTTCCTTAGCGAGAGCGAGATCAAGCCACAGCACCTCAAGTTACCCTTTAAGGCAACATAGTCATTCCTTCAATTTAAAACCATTAAAAATCTTTTGTTCATGTTTCATCTTAGGTTTAAACTTACATGTGTGTATGTAAAACCTTTTTAAACCATGCTTCGTACAAAACAATCTCAAATCATGTGAAACAATACAAAAACAATGCATGTTGTTTATCTAAATCAATAAATGTTCATTTTGTGTTTTAAAACAACCCATTTCATGCCTGGGAGACTCCTAAACCTAGGCTCTAATACCATAATGTTAGACCCCGATTTCAGTGTCTAACTCATGAGTCAAACGTGAGCACATCTCTCCATAGGATTGTTTAGATCAAGTCAGAAAAGGGCTACAAAGTGTCCAGCACGCATCTTGTGTAGCATCACTAACTTGTAAATATCATATCTTTCAAATATGAAGTCCAAAAATTACAAACTTTAAATCATTGGAAAGCTAAGAGGATAAACTATAACTTCCAACAAGACAACTTTGTCCAAATCAGCCTCAATTAATATAGTTTTTCCCTTGAAATCAGAACACATATTTTACCTCTATGAATGCTTGAAAATGCAATGCAGAAGCTTGGAAAGTCATGAGCAAAACATAAAAATATTTTGTTAACTTCAAAGGAGTCAAGTTTTACAAAGCTTTAATGGGAATTTCAAGACACAAATGTATCATTGGAATCATAATACAAAAATACAAAATACACATGAATCAGTAATCCTTGAAATGCGGTTAAAGCCTTGAGCTTTCATATACTAACTTAAATAAATAAAATACAGGCTTGGAATGGTGCTTTGACTCCCTATCACTTGATCTCTTGCTTGTCACCTGGAGATGGGGAGGAAGGGGGTAAGCTAAGAGCTCATAAGAAACAAGTTTATAACAGAGAAATAAGAAAAACTATTGAAAATATTTGTTGTCGTACTAAAATGCATTGAAACCATAAAACATGTATTTCTTAAATTCTCAAACTTGTCAAACAAATCATAAACAACATAAGACATGTATTTCTCAAACTTTTTAACAAATCATAAACAACATAAGACATGTATTTCTCAAATTTGCAAACTTGTCAAACAAATCATAAACAATATAAGACATGTATTTCTCAAACTTGTCAACAAATCATAAACAACTTAGGACATGTAACTTGTCAAAAAAATCATAACAACATTAGACATGTATTTCTTAAATTCCCAAACTTGCCATACAAATCATAAACAACATAAGACATGTATTTCTCAAACTTGTCAACAAATCATATACAACATAAGACATGCATTTCTCACATTTTCAAACTTGTCAAATGAATCATAAACAATATAAGACAAGTATTTCTCAAATTCTCAAACTTCTCAAACAAATCATAAACAACATAAGACATCTATTTCTCAAAATTGTCAACAATTCATAAACAAAATAAGACATGTATTTCTCAAATTCTTGAACTTGTCAAACAAATGATAAAAAACATAAGCAATCATATTGGTTTGGGTAATCCATATATACAAGATGGAGAGGCCTTGCAGTTAAAGCATATACATGAGGGAGTTCTAGCGAAACTCTAATAAACATGATGAAGTTAGTAATGGAGCTCCATAGCACTAGCAGGTAGGAGGGAGAAGCCTTCAACATGGTCAACGTGCATGTGACATAACAGATGGACACCACAAACCTAAACAAAAACATGAATTTCATGACTTATAAACATACACAAAGGCACATTTCAAAAACATGATTTCCAAAAGCATGATATATTTCAAATACAATTTCCCTCATCATTTCATAACCTAAACATGTAGCAAATACTTAAATCATTTAAGAAGCAATAAATACAACATTTATAAAGCAGTTGAAATCATTTAAATTTATTGATTAGGAAAATTACTCATGGCTCATTAACTTAAACTATAAACATGTAACACATCTTGATTCCTTGCTTAAAAGTTTGCTTAAAAAGGTCCTCCTCCTGATCCTCTTGCCTTTCTTGATTTCCTTTAACATTAGCAAAAAAAAAAATCCAATTCAATGGGAATACAAATTGGGGAGCCAAATAGCATATTTACTAAAACTTGATTCTAGAATACTTAAACCCATGTATTTCCTAAGCTTTATGGATCAAAATTCCTTCCAAATTCCAAAGGATTAAAATTGCGCTTACCTTGGATCTTCACCAAACAAAGAGATTTTTGGCTCAAATGGAAGCTCTTCTCTTTCTCTTTCTTTTTCTCTTTTTAAATAATCTCAAATTCACTCTTGAAAACTAAGAAAAGATGAAACCTAAACTTTGCCTTCTTCCTAATAGCCAAACCCTCCCTCACCTTTCTTTCTCTTTTACGTTTTTCACTTCTTCTTTCCCTTCATTTCACATTTTCTTCATATAAAGAAGAGGGCAACATTTTCCTCTACCACTTATACCCTTAACAAGTGCAAAATGTCAACCCTACCCTTCATGTAAAGCTTCATGGTTTTTAAACTTAAGTGACATGCCACAATTACCCTATATATGTTCTTACTGTTTTAATTTAACTAACCAGCAAAATAAAATCCTACTAACACTGTAATAAATAATTAAATCTAATAATTATTCCATCATGACCTCCTAATTTATTTAAATCATGCTTAACAATTCTATTTATTCTAATTCCATGATTATTCCATAAAATCTTATACTTATCCTATCAAAAAATTTCGGAGGCCAACATAATTTGTACTATCGTTTGATATTTATTTCTACTATCATTTATCAATTATCCTACCACTTGGCATTTTTCCTAGTCCCATAATAGTCATAAATTTTAGAAATTTCCTAATTTTCACCAAAAATTCTAAATCAATACTTATACGCGTAAAATCAATTTTCATGGCATATCATCCATAATTCACTATATAATCACATTTATAAATCGGTTATACTCGATAAATGTTAAATGAGTGCATAAAAAATCATTGAAATGTTTACAATAATCAAATTCACATGTTTGTATACTATATTATGCATGAGCATGAAGTGGATTTCCTAATTTTCTCATTGATGTGTCTCATGTACAGTATTCTAGGGTTATAACCCTTAGCATAGGAAAATGGGATGTTACATACTATCTATTGAACTATATTCAAATAAGATGTTTAAAGGAAAGGCTTTCGTTACATATTTTGTTGATTAGAAATCTAATTATCTAACATGTAGTCCTACAAGAAACGGTCATGCATATAACAACAATTTACTTAATAGCTATCATATCAATATGAAAATTTACAAACAGCGGTCTCGCATGTAAAGATGATTCATTAAAAGCTATTGTGTTGAAACCAAACCTTTTAATTGCAATTGCACTCAAAGATGACTAGCTCAAATGCAAACATTCTAAAATGTAAATCTGCTAAAGCAATCATTCTCTAAAACAGTAAGGCCTCTTTAGTAATCAAAAATTAAGGAATCAAAATTTAAAAAGAAAAGAATGGGAATGAAAAACAGAGATGAGAATAACATAAAATTCTTGATTATGTGTGTTCGGAAAGTAATTTCTAAACATGATATAAAATAGGTTAATAGTTATATAAGTCTTTGATATCAAAATTAAAAATGATAATAAGAAATTTTACTCATATTTTGTTATTATATGATTTATTTTTTAATAATTAATAGAAATATTTTTGTTTGTAAATAATTAATAAAAATATTTCTTTAATAATTCAATAAATTATTAAACTTTAAATAATTGTGAATGATAGTTATGATAAAAATTAAATTAAAGATAAAAATCTTATTTTACTTTATATAAGAAATAAAATAAAATAATTATTAAATAAATTAAATATAAGAGACATTAATATGTGATTTTGATGATACAGAATGATAAGAATTCATCAAAATGAATAATATTCTCAATAGCTAATAATGTCTTGACAATATTATGATAATGCCTATATAATTTTTCCTAATATATGATCCCAAGTTACGAATAAAAATGTTGAATTATTTAAAATTCATCTTAGTTTTTCATTCCTATTTTATCATTCCCACTAATTATTTAAGCAAAAAATAGAAAACCAAAAATGCATCCCTATTCCCATTCTCACTTCTTCATTACTGGTTACTAAATGATGCTAGAAAATATTCATGCAACTTAAGATCATCAATTCATAGCTAATATTGAACTTAGGATCCATAGTTACATTCAAACAATAATAAGCTATGCGATGCAATCCTACATTACCATAAACAAGAGATACTAATCTAGCTATGAATTTAAAAACATGTTGAAGAACTAAAAATGACATACAATTAAATGTATAGGAGTTTATAGTTTTATTTAGGCATAAAAACAAAAAAATGGACTAAACATAATTGATCTTAGATTTTCTAAATAAAATAAAATCTTATAATGGATCAGAGGCTTCGAAATTAAAATGAAATACATATACCTAGTCTTAAGAATTAAAAATATAACCAAAGAGTTAGAATAAATCTTAAGAATTTGAAATAGAAACAATGTGTGAAAGCTGGACATAAAAGAAAAGATAACATGATTTTTTAATTTTCAGTTCACGACTACAATGATAGTTTATCTTTATGTAGAGTTAATGACACCCAAGATTTTGGAATATATGGAGTTATAGGAGAAAGTGATTAAAAAGAGAGTAAGAAAGGATGCACTATCTTAGAGAACCAATTTGGTTTCAAACTAGGATGGTCCACGAAAAAGCTATACATCTCCCTAGAATATTAATGGAGTATTATAGGGAAAGATAGCGTAACCTACACATGATTTTTATTGATTTAGATAAGGCTTATGATAGGGTATCTAGAAAAATCATTTGGAGGTGTTTGAAAGTTAAGGGAGTTCCTAGGAGGAGATAGAGAGCATTTCTCTATCGATATCAGACTACATTAAGTAACCTATGTTGAGCCCCTTTTTGTTTACAATAATGATGGATGAGCTCAACAAGAATATCCAAAAAGACATGTCTTAGTGTATGTTGTTTTCAGATGACATTATTTTTAGTGGATGAGAAAAAAGAAGGTATCAATGCTAAGTTAGAATTTTGGAAGGAGTAGCCAGAGTCTAAGGGCTTTAAATTGAGTAGGACTAAGACTGCGCACTTATAGTGTAACTTTTTGGGCCATAAGGTGGATTTTGATGTGAAGGTAAAGATTGGTTCAGAAGTTATACCAAAAAAAGAGTGTTTTAAGTATCTAATATCTAGTATCCAAAGCAATGGAGTAATCGCTGAAGACATGGTTGATCGTATCAAATCAGGGTCTAAATGAAGGAGTGCATCAAGAGTTTTATATGACAAGAAGATGCCACTCAAGCTTAGAACTCAATTCTATCATTTAACAATTAGGCTATGAATGCTTTATGGGACAGAGTGTTAGTCCATTAAACAAGTGTGTAGTCATAATTTAATGATGATAGAGATGAGGATGCGTTAGTAGATGTGCAACCTTACTAAAAGAGATAAAGTCAAGAATGTAATTGTATAAGACAAATAAAGGATGTCTAATGTAAAATTAAGAGAGACAAGGCTTAGGTGGTTAGGACATGTTAAGAGGAAACATTTTCTTACCTAACCTAAACATTTTCTTACTTAGCCTAAACATTTTCTTATAATGATTGCAATGTTATGAATATCATACCAACTTTGATATTAGATTGTGTTCTAGTACGGTAATGTACTAGTATTTCTCAATACCGGGTACTATTTTAGGTAATTTTTTAAATTTATGACATGGTCTCTAAATTTTTTTAAATTGCAAATTAATCCATAAGTATATTGCACTGTATACTTTATAACTTTACGTCAACCAAGTCTCCAAAAATTTTAATAATAAATAATAACCACAATTGATATGAAATAACAATATTTTTTAGATATTTCACATATAAATAATAATTACAATTAACATGAAAAAAGGGAAATCATCATACAAATATAAAATTAAGAATAATGCAAAGTATTTAAAATATTATAATTTCATCATATAATAAATAATAATTACATTAAAACATCAAATAAAAAGAACAGTAAATATCCTTAACTTTCAAATTGTTACAATTCATAACCAAGAAGAAGTGAAAAATGAAACAAAAACATTTACAATAACATTGCATATATGGAATTTAACATGTACATCAAATATAAGTAAAATTACAAGAAGAGGAGAAACAAAAACCTATAATTTCATTCAATCGCCTACGGGAGGATACTCGTTACAACTACACCAACCCCAGTTATCATTTAGTACAAAATCTTCATCATTGGGAGGAGCCTCACCATCATCATCATTCAAATTCAAAGTACCAAATGACATGTCAATGCTTTCCCATCTAATTATCTTATAAGTCATTCACATCTTCAAAACTTAGATCCTCATAAATCTAATCCACCAAAAGATTAAAATTATCAATGTAAATTAGATCTATTGAACTACTTGTACTATTAATAGTCCTAATAAATAATCAATTTTAATTATTAAAAAATTATAACAGATTATATCTAAATTAATAATGATAATAGCATACCTTTCTCAAAGCTTTAAATTTTAATGACCAAAGACTAAGTCATTCAATCTCTTGTGCTCCAATTAGTTTGTTTTCTTGGAATAGATGAATTCAATTGTTCTGCAGTTCTTTTCACAGTCTGTTGCACTCATAATGACTTAAAATTCAAATTGAAAACCTTTGCAATTTGGAACACCAATTTTGAATTGATCCCACCAAGAAACTGTAACTCGTAAGATAACAAAAGTAGCATTATAAACAAAATAAAGTGATAATATATTTTCAACAAGTAAGAAAAGGAAAATAGCTAATACCTAGAAAAAGTTTTGCTCTTTGTCGAATAACAATTAGCAACCCAAAATCCCTAAAAGACTACTTATAAAGCTCCATTTGTGAAATCAAGATATCTTGCATCATGTCATAGACAACAATTGTTGTAATAGTTAATAGCATTCCCTTATTAACTTCAGTGTTCTTTGTAAAATATAGTATGAAATAAACACTAAGATTCAAAAACTCCCCAGTTGCAAACAACAAAGAGGAAAGTCACCTTTCTCATCTATCATTGATGACTGCAAGACAAGCTGTGTACAAAGAAGGCCTATTTTCATATTGGCCTTGATCGGTTCTTTGTCCTCTCCATGGCATCAAAAAAAATAATCCGTTATTACGTTTTCATCACTATCAGCCAAACAAAGCACCCCTCACCAAAGCCTCACAAACTTGGATAAAAGATTGGCATTGAGACTAAAATTCACTATCTTCTAGTATAATTCTAGAAACCTCCATTCTAGTATTGGACCTAGTATACTAAGATGCAACCTACTTATTTATCACTTGTAAACGTCTGTCTTAACTCTTCCCTCATCATAACAAAATATTGAAATGAAAAGAAATTCGTTGCAAATCTTGTCATTGTAGGACGTCATAAATTCCTACTATTGGTAAATTCCTTTCTGATTAAATTCAACACCCATACATGATTACAGATAACCCTCATCACCTTTTGGCTTTCTAAACACTCTCATTAATAATAAGAAAATACCTAGCATCCTCTATATTTTCCAGCATTAGGTTAATGCAATGTGTAACACAAGGAGTACAAAATAAAAAGAATTATACTTATTCTGTAGTCTTCTTCCCTTTGCTATATAGGCAGAGTCATTGTCAATAATGAACTGAACAATATTTTTTTGGCCCGCCCTACTTCGTTTTGTAGTCTTCTTCCCTTTGCTTTATAGGCGGAATCATTGTCAGTAATGAACTGAACAATATTTTTGTGGCCCTAATTCATTTACAACTTCATCGAGTATCTCAAATAAAGTATCATTATTCCTAACATGGCTAGATACATCAATAAACTTCACAAGAATTTAACCATTTAAAGAATAGAACAAAAAAATTATTGATAGGCTTATGTCTCCTATTTTTCCAACCATCACGCTTGATTTAATACCTATAAGTAGACCAATCCATTCTTCTTTCTCCCAAATAAATTTTAATTTTAGAAAATAATCAACTCAAAAGTTTACCTTTTTAGTCATAAATAGAAGGAGCTTTGTATCCTAAACCATAAGAGGCTATAACATCCAGCATAAGCTGATAATAGTAAGATTGAGAAGCATTAAATGTTGTACCTATATCACACCACCATCTAGCCATTTCCGTATCTACATTGTGAACTACATCTCTTAATTGCATGGCCCTATGGATTAGTCATCGACTTTTTTATTTTCCTAACATCAGATCCGGATGCAGCATTCAATACTTGTTGGGAAGGAACACTACCACTACCACTACCACTACCACCTTCAACATCATCATGAACACTACCAATCGAGCTTCCATTACCTATTTCATAATTCAATCTCTCCCTTCTATCTTTCTCATGTTGATATTCTTCTAGGAAAGTTTTCATTTGCCTCTTCACTTCATGACTTACCTTTTTACAAGGTTCCACATCTCCTTTAACCCTAGCTAAATGTTTCTTTAATCGGGTGACTCCTACACCTTTCAAATGCTAGTTACAAAATACCGAGCACTAATGTAGCATGAGCCCAAGCTGGCTCATTGCATCTTTTTGAAGCAATTAAATGTTCAGGAGTACTTAAACTTTCTTCCATTTATCTGCAAAGATAAATGAAAACATATGTCAAAATAAAGAACACATTATTTTATTACACAATACGTATGTCCATCCATTGCAATAAAAAGTGATTTAGGAAACAGACAAAAGCATAGCCATAAGTAAAATTATCATTTCCTTTTCATCAAGGTAATAGAATTCGTATTGTTACAAGAAGTGGGTATATAATAAGTATAAGACAATAAATTTCTTTTAATAGACATCAAAATAAGAAATGTTGCTTAGGTTTTGATTAAGGTGACACATTAGTTTCAAACTATAACAACAATGTTAAATAGATATTGCAACACTTTTAAGTCTTGATAAGGAAACAAAGTGAATTAGCATAGGTAATAATTTATTATTTTATTACTAACACTATTTAACTTAAAATCAAATTTTTTTCATTATATAGAAAAAATCCATATATACATTAAAAGAAATATATAGATATTAATGTATGCCTTAATTATGTAAGTACTATCAAATGTAAACGACAAAAAACTGCATTTATATATAATATATGTAATATCCTAGTTCGATTGTTATATTGTGTAATATGTTATACGTGCTTTTTATAGAGTATGCTCTATTTATGGTGTACTAGAGTAATTTAAGAGTTTAAATGTATTATTGAGGTTACAAAAAAGATCTTAAATTGACCAGAGATTGTTCTAGATTCGATTAAAAATTTCTTAGAAAATTTCCAAAAACTTTGAAAAGCCATGGAATAAGTCCAAACAAGTTTTAAAAGCCCTAAAATGTGCTTTAGAGATTTAGGTGATACTTTTGAATGAAATCCAAACGATTTTAATGACATTGTAGTGATTTCCATATTCAATCTGAAAATTATTTCGGGCAACCGAAAAGTTACCGAATACTTTCAAAACACAATGAAAAGCTCCAGAATTTGAATTGACATTCATAAGAAATGGGTCAAAACAGAGGTTATTTGAATAGAATTCTGGTAATTATAAATTGTTGGACTAAAATGCCCATTTTGGAAAATAATGGGTCTGACATCCCATTTCAATATTAAGGGTTAGAACCTTAAATTTCTATAAATGAGAAATAGCAATGACAGACTAGAAAAAAATTGCATTTCATACTCATGTATAATGTTAGCATACACACACGTGAAATTGAAATTTTCACACATTAGAATGATTGTTAATGCACTCATTTAACATTTCTAGTATAAATGATTTTTTTTATTAAAGTGATTACGATGTGGATAATGAATAAAATGTATTGAAAATTGATTTGGTGAGTATAAATGTTGATTAAGAATATTGGTGAAATTTATGAAAACTTTCGAAATTTTGGGTAAATTTTGGACTAGAAAAATTGTCAAATGGCAAAACGATTCATAAATGGTAGTAGAAATAAATGTCAAATGGTAGTAGAAATTGTTGATAAGTGATAGTAAGATTTAATGACAAGTTTCACAGAAAGCCGGGAGACAATTGGATTAGGAAATTTAGAGACAAATTGACTAGAGATTAAATGATATGGATACAAAATTAAAAGGCCTTGCATTTTAAATTGATTGGTAAGTGTTGTCATTACACTTACCAAGCATTATTTACCTTGCCTTTAACTTAACTTACAACATTATAACCTATTGAAAGGCCATTCTTCCATTCTTTTGCATTCACTTTTCCAAATGTTCTCTTCATTTCCATTATTCTTCTTCTTCTTCATGATTTTTTCACCTACCCCACTTGATTCTTGTTATCGCTTTTCATCACTAGTTAGTTCAAGATTCTTGTTATTTCTTCACCTTATCACTAAAATCCTAGCCTATTCTCCTTTGAAAGACGATGATCATGGGACGTATGGGGGGAAGCTAGGGTTACAAAATTTTGAAGAAGAATGGAGTTTAAATCAACTAAGTAACATATTACTCTTCATGATTTGTGAAATGAAACGTGCCTGATGATAGTTAAAGGTCAAATGATCGTGAAATGGTAATATGTATATGCTGAAACGTAAATGAAAAAATATTTGCATGTTCATGTCTTGATTTTACATAGGTGATGATTACTAATTCATAAATTGATGTAAAGACTGTCTAGAGTTAGAATGAGTCTTAAAATGGTGTAGAAAAAAGTGCAGAAATTTTAACTAGTAAATGAATGTTTCATATTCTGTTTTCTTTGTTTGATAATGTGGATGTCTTTGGTGGTTATAGCGGTGAAATAATACGAGTTTGAAGCTAATGAAATGGAGTGACATGGTGTCTTGAAATGGGAAGAATTAGTGTGATATTTTAGAAGTGAAATGAATATGATAATGGAGTAAGATATGAGTGCAGAAAATATGATGAAAGTGTGTGTATGATATGTTCTGTTTTTGGTGTTAATGATCAATCATAGAATATGAATTGTTTGTGGTTGATATTGAACTGAAATGGAGTTAATAATGATGTGGAAATAATGAGGACATAAGCTAAAAATGATAGACTAAGTAATAGAGATGAAATAGGATGAAAATGATGATGAAATGTGCTAGAATTTGTTAAACGGAGTGTTTTCACTGAACATACATCTGTATTTTGGCCATATATTGATCTGTATACATCTAAATGGGATTATTTTTAATTTATATTAAACTAGAGACATATTTCTACAATTTGTATGAAGAAATGGAATTTAAATTCTGTCCCTAAAAGTTTTAAATTTGGCTTGAAATTGAAAACTGTGTGCTGTCGGGGTATGAGAGCAGTCTGTAGTATTTTGGATATAACTTCAAGAATACCCATCCAAACCGCATGAGTTTTAAGTAATTAGAAACCTAAGACATATAAAAAAATTTTATGAGAAGAAGGTGTTGCCTAAATACATTATTTTCTAGGTGATAATGATCATACCATACTTACCTAAAATCTATCCTGAGAAAAACTGGAAAACTGTTGGATAAATGGGAGATTAGTTTCTATCACGATCATGGCAGGGGATGCCACAATTGTGGGCAGTTATTTTTCATGGTACTGTTTTGATTATGCAATGCTTGAACCAATTAAGGATAAAGTGATAATTATAATGCTTTTGGACTTAGTTAGGAATTGAAAGGAACATAATTTGATGTTGCAAAAGTTGGTTAAATGTGTGATAAGTTTTGATTGATCTTGATATTATACTTTAAGGAAAAGGATATTGATGGCAATGCATCTAAATGGGAAATGTTTTATAGTGTTAAATGAGGACAATATGAATGAATTGTTTCATGCATTATGAATGAGAAATTATGGATAAAGAATAGGATTTCATTTAATGATGAGATTAAGTTGAAAATGAAACAATTGAACTGAATTTTGTGAAGTTAACGTAATCAATACGATAGTTGAATTAGTATGAGATGATGTTGTGTTCAGAGGAGGTGAATTCTAGAAATTTTGGTGTGTAATGGATGTGAGTGTATATGTGTTGAATTTTGATACTGTAGGGAGAAATTTCAAGAGCATGATCGTGACTAGGTCGGAAGAAAAGTTTCTATCACGATCATGGGGAAACATGATTGGGCCTAAAAAATATTTTTTTTTCGCAATCATGGTGCAGCGTGATCATGACCTAACAAAAGAAAATGTTTCTGACACAATCGTAGGGAAGCTAGATAGTGACATGGCTAGACCTATGGAGAACAAAAGTTGTTTTTCGAGCAATGTATGAACCTATTAATGCTTAAGCGCACCCATATAATGTATTTAAGCTTAAATGAGATCTTGAATGACCCTAGTTGATGATGACTGAGGTTAGTAAAGTGATTTGGTATTAAAGAATGATTGAAAGATGTTATTAAATGATTATGAGATGTGAATAAAGGAAATATAGCTAGGATTGTCAATATGAGCATGCATTGTACATTACACATATACATATCTATATAATTGAATGTTTATGAGATTGTGTAATTAATAATGTGTGTGCAACATGTGCATTACATAATGTTGATGTACATGAAAGATCATGGAAGTTAATGCTAATCTGGAGCATAAAATGAATCGATTTTTTAATAAAATGGGTAGTAATTGATTATTGATTTTTTGAAAAAGGCATGTGAAGTTTGAGAAAATTTTGTAATGAGAGCTATCTGACTGTTCTAGTGTGCCACTTCGATAGGATATTTGTTTGAGTGTCCTCAGGATGTATAGATACATGCTTGGTGGAAGTGGGGTGTTACAATTTTAGTATCAGAGCCCATACTTAGTATCTTACATGGGCATTTTTCAACCTATGTGTCAAGATACATGCATTTTAGACATGACTTAATATATAATGGCAACTGATCTCTAGTTTGAGTCACATGTATGAGCACTCATTAAGAGTGTGAGATGTAGAAGCAATGAGCAGGATGGTAATATGTCCGAATGTCAAAAAATGAAAATTTATGGATATCTAGAAATGAGAAATAGTATCTGGTTCAATATGATGGATAGAAATTCACTACATATGTATATGTGGTTATTTTATTGAACATGATATCAATATTGTACTGTGACGGTATATCCCTGAATGAGATATAGATGTGAATATATTGTTATGGATTGATTGGAGAAAATAGAGATATGGTAAAAATGACAAGATTTAAAGTGTATAAGTAAAGTTAAATGAAAACAAAATTTTCTATGAGTTCAAGTGGTTAAACGTGAACTTGTAATGGTCATTTGATTAATGTAATGAGAGTTATGAGTTGACATAAGAATATGTCATTAGATTTGAGATTAGAACTTTCTGATGGCTATACCCATATAATTTTAAATTGATTGAGAACAAATATATTTAAGATGAAATAAATGATTATTGGAAGATGAGAAAAATGATAGTGATATGTATAGAAGTTTTTAAGGTTAGGTTGACTAGTTATTACGAGTACATGTCTGATAATGTGGTTACATTGGTGAATAATGTTATTGAGCACATATGTAATATTTACTTGGAGATGATATAGGAGGTGAGCTATGATTATTAAATGCCCTTAAGTCTTAGTCCCCATAGTCAAACTTATGAGATGAATCAAAGTAGTGCATGAAGCATTTATAATGATTAATTAAGGATAGATTGAGCGTGTAAATGATATTACTATGTGTGATGAATTCGAGGAAAAAGGAATAGGGCATGATCGTGGTATAGTCCCTACAATCGTGGCCAAGATAATTGGTTTTGTCACGATCGTGGGAAGGCCTACTATGATCGTGGGCAGGCACAAAGAGAGAAATTTTGTCTGGGATCAATCAGGATCAAAGCATCATTAGCATAAGATATTAATTGGTGACTTCTTGAAAATACATCTCTAGATAAGATGTGATGATCTTGATGAAACATACCAAGGTATAAGAGAACATGAATATGCCTGTTGTTTCAATGAGTTTTATTGTAAGGAATGTTTCGATCATGTAAGGTATGATAGTAATTGATCTTATTGAGGTATTATGAATGGTTAAAAAGAAATAACCAGTACAGTTGAATGATAAAGAATATGTAAAAAATACAGATGAAAGAGGAAGAAAATATTCTTTTGATAGATGATTTCATTAAATTCTACTGTGTAAGTCAAATGTCCCATTTCTAAGAATGACTGATTATTGACCAAATTAGAAGTGAATATTGGAGTCCCATTTCTAATTGAGACTCAGGCATAAGAAGTTAAAAATACTACCTGTAGAGAGTACATGTATCTTGTAGGTAAAAGGAAACCCATTTACATTATTAAGCTCTTGAATGGACATACGGTTATTATTCTCGCGATCGCTATTGCTAAAGGAAACTAAATCCATAATATGCTTTATATTTGTAGATCCAGAAGATATGAATTAGATTTTGTTGGTTATGTTTAGAAAATTGAGACTTACAAATAAATTGAAAAGTTTGTAGAAACTAGTGTGAATGAATAGACATTAGAATGAGTGAATGAGAAATTAGAGGAAATCAAGTGAATGGAGAAATTCATTCAAGAAAATAAATCAATTGAGACACTTAGAAAAACATAAGATAATGTTACCACATCTAAGGAATTAGTTACTTAAGAATTTCAAGGACTAGATATGGGTACATGAAGTCTTGGTGATATCTGTTTTGGTTAAAAAAATCTCCTTGCCCGTATTCATGAAATAATGAATAAAGTGTTCCAACCTTGCTTTGATCCATTAATGACTATGATCATAAGATGATAACTAAGTATATTCGAAAAGTTGTAAGGAATATTTTGAATATTTGAGGTAAATTGTACATATCATGAAGGAGAAACAATTATATGCCAAATTCAATAATAGTAAATTTTAGTTTGATCAAGTAATATGTTGGGTCATATAGTACTTGAACATGACATATTAGGAAACCTAAAGAAATTAAAGGTAATAATGAAGTAAGAAGCTTCTGAGGAAAAAAAACGTGTCATTTAAATGGACTAACGAATGTAAAAAGAAATTTTTGAGGAATTAAAAACACTAATTGAATACAACACTGATGTTAATTATTTTGTCTAGATTTGGAGATTTTCTAAGAAACAATGATGTTTCATATTAGGAAAATAGGGTGTATCCTGATGTAGCATAGTAAAATGATTATATATGCATTGAGACTATTAAAGTATCAAGAGTTGAATTATTCATTACGTGATTTAGAACTTGCTGTAGTAATAATTTCTTTGGAAAATTTGGAGACTCTATATGCAGGGTGAAACATTTCAGATATATACAGATCATTAAAGTTTGAGGAACTTATTAAGTCTGAAGGAGTTAAGTATAAAACAGAGACAATGAATAGAATTATAGAAAGATTATGGTTATACAAATGAGTGTTACCCAGTAAAGCTAGTGTTGTAATTTGATACATTGAATAAAAAATTCAATAACAATGTAGCACAAATTTAAATATTGAGGTTACTAAATCTATTGCAATAACGAACATAGAATGTCGAGTTGAATTTGGGTCAAAATGAAGTATTGTTAGCTATATTGAAATTAAAATCAGTTTTATATGAAAGGATTCGAAAAGCACTAAATGAGGATTCAAACTTTGTGAATCTTACTGAGGAATTGGAAATGAATCCGAATTTGAGTTTGAATTGGAAAATGATATGATATGATCGAAGTAAGGTGTAGGTGTAATCAATATAAGTAATTTGAGAAAAGAAATTTTTGATGCATCATACATAGCAGCGCATGCTATACATCCTAGAAAAATATACTGAAACAACATTTAACGCCCAAGGATGAAAAGGGCCTAAGAATGGTTGAAGGCCAGAATTGATTCGCGATGCTGTTGATAACTGAAATTGATCTATAATAGAAATTAAGTGATTCTAAGAAGATAGACGAGTAGGTGGATCAACACTGAAGATAGGGAATATAAAGAGATAGATATTTCTGAAAGTAACAACTTGGCAAGTTGTGCTAAAGTTCGTTAAAAAGGGTAGCTAATCTGAATTGTATTGGTCCATATGAAGTCATTGAGAGCATAGGACCGTTGACTTATGAGCTGGTATGACCCACCAAGATGTATCAGATTCATACTGTGTTATATTTGAGTACGTTAAGAAATATCAATATGATCTAATATAGATGTATTATCGGCACAGGAAGTGAAACTTGCGAGTAATAAAAGATGTATTCAGGAAATCAGTTAAGAGAGAAGGATAACTGAGAAAGTAATTGAAAGACCTAGTGATTCCATCCACTATAATCAATTGAAAGAAAGTATTCAAGTAAAGTAGCTAGTTAGGAAACATAGTAGTATATAAGGAAAATTTACCCTCGCCTTTTTGATGATTCAGATAAGAATTTCGAGGACAAAATTTCTTAAGGAGGGGAGAATTGTGACATCCCATTCCCATATTAAGGGTTAGAACCTTAAATTTTTGTAAATGAGAAATAGCATGAGAGATTAGAAAAAAAAGTTCATTTCATACTCATACATATGTTAGCATACACACAAATGAAATTGAATTTTTCACACATTAGAATGATTGTTCATGCACTCATTGGTCATTTTTCGGGTATAAATGATTTTCTATTAAAGTGATTATAATGCGGATAATGAATAAATGTATTAAAAATTGATTTGGAGAGTATAAATGTTGATTTAGAATTTTGGTAAAATTTAGGAAATTTTCTGAAATTTTTGGTAAATTTCAGACTAAGAAAAACGTCAAGTGGCCGAACGACTGATAAATGGTAGTAGAAATAAATCTCAAATAGTAGTAGAAATTATTGATTAGTGACAGTAAGATTTAATGACAAGTTTTATAGAAAATCATGAGACAATCAAATTAGGAAATTTAGAGACAAATGGACTAGAGATTAAATGATATGGGAACAAAGTTAAAAGGCGTTGCATTTTAAATTGAGTGGTAAGCGTCATAACACTTACCAAGCATTATTTACCTTGCCTTTAACTTAACTTACAACATTAACCTATTGAAAGACCATTCTTCTGTTCTTTTGTTTTCACTTTGCCAAATGTTCTCTTCATTTTCGTTCTTCTTCTTCTTCTTCATGATTTTTTCACATGTGATTCTTGTTATCATTTTTCATCACTAGTTACTTCAAGATTCTTGCTATTTCTTCACCTTATCACTAAAATCCTAGCTTATTCTCCTTTGAAAGATGATGATCGTGGGACTTATTGGGGGAAGCTAGGGTTACAAAATTTTGAAGAAGAATAGAGTTTAAATCAACTAAGTAAGATATTACTCTTCATGATTTTTCACATGAAACATGTTTGATGATAGTTAAAAGTCAAATAATCATGAAATGGTAATATGTATATGCTAAAATGTAAATGATAAAATTTGGGTATGTTTATGTCTTGATTTTACAAAGGTGATGATTACTAATTCATAAATTGATGTAAAGATTGTCTAGAGTTAGAATGAGTCTTAAAATGGTGTAGAAAAAAGTGCAGAAAATTTAACTAGTAAATGATGTATTTAAGCTGAAATGAGATCTTGAATAACCCTTATCGATGATGAATGAGATCAGTAAAGTGAGTAAAGTGTTTTAGGTATTAAGGAATATTGAAATATGTTATTAAATGATTATGAGATGTAAATAAAGGAAATATACCCGGGATTGTCAATATAAGCATGCATTATACATTACACATATACATATGTGTATAATTGAATTTCTATGTTATTTTTCAATTAATAATTTGTGTCAATATGTGTATTGCATAATGTTGATATACAAGATAAAGCGTCAACATCCAGTCGTTTATGAATTATAGAAGCCAATTCTAATCTGGAGCATACTGTGAGTCGACCTAGATGATCTTGCTTTCATTGTTTTTTCTATTTTAAAAATTTTTATTGAGTTATGTGATGTGAATGTGTTGATTCCAAACAATAAAATTCCAAGATGTTTGATGCACATAAAAATCATTGGAAGTGCTCCTTGAATGTT
Source organism: Erythroxylum rotundifolium (assembly GCA_027563915.1). Classification (NCBI taxonomy): domain Eukaryota; kingdom Viridiplantae; phylum Streptophyta; class Magnoliopsida; order Malpighiales; family Erythroxylaceae; genus Erythroxylum; species Erythroxylum rotundifolium. The sequence goes on from JAOSBO010000007.1 coordinate 7,885,024, forward strand.
AATTTAACTGAATAAGTGATTCTCAGCTTAAGTGTTAAAAGTTAGACCACGGTCCGATGATAAATGTGAATGTGATTGTTTAAAGTTGAGAATAATGGATTAATTGAATACATATGATGCATTTGATTTCATAAAGGCATGACAACAAAAAGGTTGTTGTGACCATAGTATCCACCGAAAAAGAGCTTAAAGCTTAGAAAGTGAAAAAGATGTTAATGCTCAAAATGTGGTAAGAGCCTCTGGCTCAATATGTAAAATGAGCCTTACATCCCTAACATATAAGGAACAGTTATTAATGACCTTGATATCCATAATAGATACGGGATAGTTAAAGGAACTTGATCATAATAATAACAATTGAAAGTGAGTCTCATAAGCATTGTATATATATAATTGATATGTATGATTTAAATGATTGAAATAAATAGTTTGCATGATTTCTAAATGTGGAATATGATTTCAACGAAAATGAAGTGTGTGTGATTGAACATGTTGATTAGTGAAATGGTGTAATTTACGTGATTACATGAATTGATGTCTTATGTGAATTGAGTGAGCCATTAAGGATGGTCTGCTTATTGAGTTCACAAAATTTAACAAAATTGCAACTTTTTCATTTAAGCTTAAGGGAGATCTCTAGTTAGATGAATTGAAGTACAGCCACTGTATTTTAATAGAGATAGAGGTCGAGATCAATTTATGTTTGCATATGTATTTCATTATTTTTGTACTAAAGTGTGTATTCATAAGTACTAAACAATGTAAATGTGAATGATTTAGAAATGAAGTGACATTTTAATTGAAAGCATTTTGTTTGTGTAATGGGCCCCAATTGATTACTAAAATTTTGATAATATGTACAGTGTTTGTAATACTGATGTTTCAAATTGTTTTTTAATAAAATGGGCAGTAATTGATTATTGGTTTTCCAAAACAAGCATGACATATTTGAGAAAAATTTGTAATGACAGTTTTTGACTGTTCTGGCACGACGCTTCCAGAGGGTATGTGTTCGAATGTTCTCAGGATGTACGGATCCGTGCTCGATGGAAGAGGGGTGTTACAATGGATATTGATAATTTTAAACTTGGTCAAAATTTTTAAAAGCATCCAATCATTCAATATTGATCGTAGTTAAAGTATTTCGTGGTCATTTTGAAAATAAGACAGTTGTGGAATGTTTTCGAGATTTAATTCGGTTAGTTAGTGAATTAAATGCATCAAAGGGAAATTTGGCCTTTCTACATGATATTAGTCGATTGATGAGCCATTAAAGATGACTAAGGAGATGATGACATGTGTTTGATGAGTCATTAAGGATGAAAATTAGGAAGGTTACAGGTGTAATCTATTAAATGAGTATAAAAAGCAAAACATAAAATATTTTGCTTCTTTCTTTCATCATAAACGTGAGAGTGATGAGAGAGTAACGTGAGAGAAAAAAAAATAAAAGGAAAAGAAGAGAAGCCAAGGGTGAACATTGGCCAAGGAGAGAGGAAGAAGAGTGTAGTCATTTTTTATGGAATTTGATGGTGATTTGGAGAAATCTTGAAGTATTCATCAAATACTTAAAAGAATGGAGAAAAAAGTGGGAAGTTTCTAGGCTTAAATTTCTAATTTTTATAGGTTTTCTTAAGTGAGATGGATGTGTTTAAGACCAAAGTTTTCTTAATATTACTTTGATGTTTCTTTGTATAGAATTAGTTGAGTGTGACAAGCGAGGAACGAGTAGTGGGATTCTGTCTTAGGTTAACTTAAACTAGTCCTAATGTTTTAGCCATAACTCATCCTACAAACCTCCACCTTGCATCATTCTAATTAGATATGAAACCTGTCACAACCCAAAACCACATCGGGCACATGACAATCGCCGCATACCTAGGATAAGGATACTCACAATACCCTTAACCCAACTATGCAAGGCTAACTGAATATTGTCTTAATGACAATATAAGTTGTTCATACATAAAGTTATCTACAAACCACAAGATAATCAAAAGTTAATTTACACAAATTAAATCATATCGTCGTAATTGTTTTAATAAAACAGTAATATAGTTAAACGGTAAAACAGTTCATGAGCCATTATGCAACTAAAGTACAAAATAGAAACTACCTTCATGCGGTAATGTCCCGAAACTTTCAAAAGACCGCATGATCTACTCAAAACTTCAAGCTCACTAAAATAACCTACATGGTTAGAAAGCAAAGGGGGGTGAGTACAATATGTACTTTGTGAACAGGAAAAGCATATGTCTCGAACAGAACTCGATACACACCAAGACGGTATAGATAACGTATAAGGTGAACATAAAACATATAGAAACACATAAGCCTAGCCCATGACTCAACGTATAATGGTTAGGAACCATCTAGGCCTAGCCTATTAATTTACTGATTTGGTGAACATGGGTTCTAGTTCCAATACATAAAAGCATAAAAACATCACATGTATAAATCAAATCTCATTAGAAAACAAAAATCAAGGTAAGCCAAAACAATCATATGTGACACCACTAGTCGGCCAAACTAGCTTGGACACCCAACGATCCTCGGTGTTGGCTCGACTTCAACAGTGGTGAGTCCGGACTACAGTCGAAAAGAGCGTCATGGTCATCGGTGTCCAGACCTTAAGTGTGGAATCACCCGCAAGTCCCCTAGAAAGGTGTCAATATGATGACTTGACTTTTATGTACCAGCGTCAAGGGTACAAGGATCACTAAATCAGTTGTGTCTAGTACACGATTGTCCAATCGTTTCCTCACCAATCATCAAAAATTATATACAAATATTGAGTACAAAAATCAAGGCACCATGCCTTTATTTATCAGTCCAACCGATAAATTGAAACTTTGTCATGGCTCTAAGACAAAAGGGAACATAAACATGTAGCATACATGATTCAATTATGCATATGAAAATTTCCAAAACATTGTCTCAAGAAATAAAAGCCAATTTTTTTGCTTCAAATGCATAGTTGTTCAAAACAATGCCATTTCATAAATACACAAGTCTATTAGTATCCATTTGAGATTCTATTCTACTAAGCGTTACCTAGGTTCAAAATTCACATACAAGTCATCATACATGTCTTAGAATGATCTAATCCCATATGAGAAATATGGTTTCCCCAACTCACCTCAAAAGAAGGTGTGCAGTACCTTGCCTCCCGAGCCTTTATACATAACAAGACATACAATGAAATTACTACTTAAACATAATTTTTTAAATAGTTATACACCATCATATAAGTGTATAAAACATAATATCATTTCCTTTTAGCAATAAGATTCGATCATTAAGCTTCTCACATGGTTACTTCCTTACCATTCACATTAGCTTCTCTTTTGCATTTTCTAAGGCATTTAATGCCTTTGACCTAGTACTTGCTCATTTAAAAACATACTTATGCACATCTTTATCCATGCACTTTAGGTCATTACTCATCAATCTAAGCAAACAATTCAAGTTTACTCTAAGTAAACATGAAAGCCTCTTTCCAATGCACACGATCAAAATCCTTAAATCCTAAGCCAAGTTCACTTACCATTTTATCAAACACCTTATGTGCGTAACTTTCAAGTCACATTTCAAGACTTTATCATAATAATTCATGCTCCTATCATGTCATATAGTAGCATTTTCACTCAATGACACATTCCACCACTCTATTCCAACCAACTCTCTTCATTTAAGCTACATTTATCAATTGCATAACTCATTACATTAATCCACTTCTTCCTTATCATTTCAGCCCAACCTTAACCAACATACGTCTTCTTCAGTCTTCATCATCAATTCACATTATACATGCACAATTAACACCATAGAATTCATTTAAACCTTCAATTTCAAAAGATATCCAAAAATTTACAACTTTCACCAAAAAGGGGGCATTTTCGGGTTTGACTTAAAGAACCCTCTCTATGACACACTTCATTCACCTACACCATGATTCATGCATATTCAAGCATGGAGAGTAACATATCTTAATACCAAACTCAAAATCCTAATGTAGAGAGAGATGAGATAAATTTACCTATACTTTTGTTTGGTGATATCTTCAAATCCTTTGAGAATTTCTCAAATATAATGATAGATTTGAGTTCATTAACCCAAAACTAGCTTATAACACCTTGGTTTGAGTTGAAGAATAAAAAAGATGGCGGAATTTGGTGATGACCTATTGTTTCCTCTCTTCCTTCTCTCTTCTTCTCCTTTCTTTCTAATTAAAACTAAGTGTTTTTAACGTTTAATGGGGGGTGCACGACCATAAGGAGGAGAAGAGTCTAGAATTTGACTCTTCTTTGACCAAATATAGTGAATTTACTCTTTTTCCCTTAGCTTATATGAAATTACCATTATACCCTCCAAACTTTCCTAAATTTACAATTTAGCCCAAATTTTGAGAATAATCAAAACTTTTATTTTCATTTTGGTCCTTGGACTTTTGAAAATTATAATTAAGTCCCTTAACTTTATAAAATTACATATTGGTTCCCCAAGAATTGAAAATTACATTTAAGTCCCTTATGTACATCAACTTTTTCAATTAAGCTTTTTAAGTGGCCAATAAGTCTATAAATCAAGTCTAATCACCTCTAAGGCATTAGAACACATTTAATTCGACCACCATGGTCATATCCATCTAGTGGACTCGATTTTTCATACTTAAAAGCTTATATGTCGAAAATCTCCAAGATTTCGCATACCAATGAACTCTAAGTTCATGTAAGGGCATATAACATTTTATATCACTGGAATATGTACCAAAAGGACTCAAATACATCTTTGAATTCATTACAACCATGTATATATTAATGTACAGTAATATCTCCAAATATGGCCCAATATGAAAGGCTTAGAGAGTCCAGCGTTACAAACCTAAGACATAGTACTAAAAATATCTAGAAGAGACATAGACCTAATTCGAGATGAATGATATTGAAATTTGAGATCGAAAGTGGTAACCTAATACTGCCCTTGTATTGAAATAGCTTATGATATTTGGTACATTTTTCGTTATTTAGATTTTGAAATCGAATTATTTTTCTTGATATAGAAACTAGAGACATAAGGGAAAAATGTCAAGAATACCTCAAAATATAATTTAAACGTTTACTATGTGAAAATTAAGGAACAACTAGAGGTATGGGTTCTAGAAATGGGTCATAACTCTGACTCTTCATGCATGATTGTGATATGGTGAATTAAATTAGGTGAGATTGTGTTTTGAAGCAATTGCTAAGTTAAAATGGATAAAATAAGGCACCTAAGTGACTTTTGAAATTAGATTTGGAAACAGTGACCAATAGGTTAGCTTACGGAAGTAAGCAAAAATATGATTAGCATATGTTACATGATTAGATACAAATCTTGAATTTGTTTAAACCGAATATATAGTTTTAATGCCTTATTTCCTAATTTGGAAATAAATGCCTAAGTGAAGTGTGTTATGTGTAGGTAAAGGAGAGGCACCGAGCGGGTGAGTGCGATTGACGATAAGTTTGCAAAACAATGAGTGTATTTTAACTATTTTATATGACTCAATTCTTTGTAAAAGAATTGATGACATGTTAGTGTCCTTTAAATTGAATTTATGCAATTGGTTTTCATTTGATCATGAAATTAATATTTATATTGATTTTTCTACAAATAATATTTTATAATTGAATATTACTAGCATAAGTGTATGCTTTGTCAATATATAGGTTGTAATTTAAAAGTTGAATTTTATATGGTTGGGAGTTACATTGAAATAATTCACTTATGAATCCTCCCATACTTGATTTAGAAAATAAGATGAGTTGTAAATGTAGGAGTTGCTTTTGCCTATGGTACACTGGTAGGCTTTATATATGTTATTACACCGAGTGGTTAACCTATTTCGAGTAAGCTGTGTAGAACCATCTCCGTAAATAGTGGTTAACCAGTCATAGGTAAGCAATGTAGAATCAGTTTCGTAACTACCAGTCTATAATGGTTATCTTGTTATGGGAAAATGAAGCAGAATTAACTTTGCGACTTTATGCCTAGTGCACCAATGTAGAACAAACTCCGTGGATTATTACAGGTAAGCGATCCAGAACCAACTCTGCAACTACCGGTCCATAGTGGGTAACTTGTTACAGGTAAGCGATGTAAAACCATCTCCTTGAATTTGTGCCTAGTGTACCGTATGGTAAAGAAACTTGTGGTGGGCTATGTTGAGTAAGGGAAGTCAAAAAAATAGTAATGCTGCCATTATTTATGCTAAAAGTGAATTGAGAGGTACCGTATAGTACCAATACTAGTGTTTGGCTTATTTTTCAGTGTTAAAGTTTTCAGAAAACTTATTACCACCATTGTTTATTGATTAAGTCCAATGAGTATAATTCTGAAAAGCATTTCAAAGTAGTTTTTCAAAAAAATTGAAATTTTGATCTACGAAATGTTATGTTATTACCAGATTTGATGATATACCAATAAATTGTTATCGAAAATGTTTTACCATGAGCTTTATGTTTGTGTGGAATATCGCAATTATATTATTATGAAAGTTTAATTTCCTTATAAACTGATTACACTCATTGAGCTCGTTTAGCTCACCTTTATTTTTATTTTCCACCCTAGGTACGCGTACAAGTGTTGCAGTAATTAGGACTCCACCTCAAGATTAGTTGTATTGTTAGGTGTTACTATGATTGTGTCATTTTGATAAGTATATTTGTGTAAAGAATGGATGTTTTTATAGGCTTTTAAATCAAATGTTTGAACATGTTTTAGCTTTTTAAAGTTTATTGTAATGATTGTTGAGAATTATTTGTTTGGGGTTGCTTATGAGTGGACTTAAAGTCTATAATTTGTAGTTAAGGAATTGGTGTGAATATAGAAGTGTTTTAAAATGTGTTATGTAGGTTTTTGAAATTTGAGAACCTTAGAAAAGCAATCATTATGTTGTTGAAATTTTTAATAAATTTTTTTAAAAATTCCTACTATTTTCTACGCTTGTAAAAGTTAAAGTATAAAAGATTTTTAATAGTTGAATGGCTTGGCTTTGAGGGAATCCTTCAATTGAGTTAGACATTGATTGGAGGGCTACTATAGGGTTTCCAAGTGGCCTCCACTTAGGTTCAGAAGGGAAACTTTAGGATAGGTCCATTCAAGTGGTATCAAAGCTTGTTTTGATATCTCTATATGTGTTATGATTTTATAATAAGGCTTTATGAACAACGCAACCTAGAAAGTTTTGTTATTTTTCAGTGTTATATAGTTTACCTTTGAATTCACAGCATTATGCATCGACAAAACTTGAGGGGTCCCAAAGCCACACTAGAGGCTTCAGTACTTGAAGTACCTTTAGCTCAGGAGACCAAACACAAGGATGGATCACTAAGTGTTTTTCTTTATGAATCAACCCCTTTCGGAATAGTGATGACTGGAAAAACTTCTAGTGGAATTTTGTTTTTACCTTGAGTGAACAATACAGATGCAGGCAATGACAATATGCTAGCCACAGGAGGCCTTAAAGGTGTCAAGGAGTTTGATTTAGTGTATTTATAAGTTAGGTACAAAACCAACTAATAGGAGTAGAGACCCCGAAAGTTCCCTAATTTGGTTGGATTGGGATTAGAATAATAAATTTAAATGGCTTGGTGATAGAAAGATGAGACAAGGAATATCGTCTAGTTAGAGGTTATTCTAACCACCTAAAGTGACCAGAGACTTTTAAAACACTAGGAGCTTAGTACCAAGGTATAGCTAAAGTGGAAGGACACCACTTGCTCGGATGGGGTAATTGCAATAATCCCATAAGATGCCAAGGATACATCTTATATGGTGATAGGTACTGATAGTGATGAATATATTGAGATCAATCCCATAACTATGCACACATATGCGTTAAAAGATTGTGCTAGCTAGATTAGTACGAAGTTGCCATATGATAATAACTACTTTAATTAAATCTGCTAGTAGTGTGGAACGTTTATAGAGGTAGTTATACGGTAGTTAGACTGAAAAGCTCTCTAATGAGTTGATAGTATCGATGACTATGGAGTCATACTAGTAAGGGAATTGACTAATAGTGCATTCTATCAATATGGATTGTTTATAAAGGAAGTTAAGATTGGTACATAAGGGAAGTTAGATATAATATCTTGCAGGAAATGTAGAATTCTCCATCTTTTAGTATATCAGACATGATAGATAGGAAAGTATTAAGAATTAAGTATAGAAGTTATTTAGTTTTTATGACTTGATAATTAAAGAAGTTTACAAGATTGTTTAGCATTTTAGTACTGAAAAAGTAATTTGTGAATATATCTGAAGGATGAAATTGCTTATTATGGTTGAATTCATTGATGATTAATTATTAATACGAGTAATTGGTGACTAGATTTTGATATGTTTAAACGTTATGACCTTATGGAGTGGTTGATTAGAATAAATATCAATCTTAGCATGAAATTTTATCTTTAAGGTCAAGTCTATTTTAATTATACAGTGATTTATGGATTTGCACCACATAATGTTATGGATGAGATTAGGATGGAATCCTTAGTCAAGATTGGTGATTCGATAATACTTTTTTAGAGTAATGATCAGTTTGATATAAGCTTCCAATTATGTGTATATTAGTATACTGATTATAAGTATTGAACATTCATTATTTTAAGTTTCTTTTTATATAAGTCAATTGTTTTATTTCTTGACAATCAAGAGAGTGAAAATGGTGGTAAAATTTTCAAGGAAATGTTAGTGATAAGTTTTGATCCATAATGGAGAATTATCTTATTAGAATTTAGAGTTATTATTTTATATATAATTAGAATTGGAGATTAGGAGAATGATAAGAATTATGTATGACACCTTTGAATAAGTATGACATGGAGATTTTAGATGGCTAAAAATAAAAATCAGTAACTAATGAAGTCCCAAAATGAGTTCTGAGATACCTGAAATCACATAGGTGCTTTGTAATGTTAGAAATGGACAAGTAAAGATATTTGTATTGAACATCAGAGTTACACAATAAAAGTATAAGGTATACTCCTCATTTAAAGATATTAAGGTTTGATAAGCTCCAAATTGCATTATGAGATAGTAACATTTGAACTTTGAGGTAATTAGATGGTTTTTATGTGAATGGGATATTATGTTAGTATCTTACAATATGATATGAAATGATTGATTTTCTTCCAAAGAGTATGATGGGAAATGACAAATGCATAATAAATAATTCACTCGTGATTATGGATTTGAAATTAGAAAGCTAAGGAGTCCATGTGAGGCATAAGAAATACAAGAAAAATATTATTGAGTTTTGTTTATAATTAGACACATTGGGAAAGGAACTATTTATTATTCAAAAGTATTTGAGAATAATTGTTTAGTGGAGAAGCTCAATTAAAACCTCATTGGTAGTGATCTAAGTAGATGTGAATCTTGATAGTGTTAAATAGATGGTTTGACATATGGTTAAGTTACTAAATTCGTCAAAAAACTGATTGTTAGTAAGAAAGCCAAAGTAACGATTTAGGGAAAAAGAGTTTCATGTAAAGATAAGTTGTAATTTCCGAAGGCATTTTATTAAGAGGTAACGTTATGTTGATGCGAGGTCAGGAATTATGAGTGCTAGTCATGGATGAATTTAAGAAAGAAATTTTAGATAGGAAAAAGGGTAATAGCATAGTGTATGTTAAAATGCTTGTTAAATCAACAAGTCGATGTTGAGAGCTAAGGAACCAATAAAAATTGCTTGGCCACTCCCTATCCATGAATGGAAATGGAAGCATATCATGAAGGATTTTATGGTAGTAATTTTGCATAATCTAAGCAGGTATGATAGTATTTTGGAGATAAAGGATTGAATTAAAAAAAATACCCATTTCCTAACCATCAAAAGTAGGTATTCTCTTGATATATTAATTAAGCTATAAGTGATTAAAAGTATATAGTTACATAGAGTGTTGGTATATGAGGATGAGATAGATGAAAGTAAATTGGTTAGAATAAACTAGTTTAGATAACCACAAGTAAGATCAAAAGTATATGAGTCAAAGTGATAGTAACTAAAATCAACAACAAAGCTAGGTTTGCAAATGGAGGAATAATTTGGAGTTTGAAGTTGAAAAATCAAGGAACTTTTACAAATATCATCATGGAAAGGAATAGTTAGTTTTAGACAATGTGATAAGCCAAGCCCTCGACATGTTGGTCCTTATGAGGTGATTGACAAAGTGGAAGCACAAAGAATGGACATGAAGTTAATATCTATATTTTTTTAGATCACTATGTTTTTTAAAATTTTGAGGTCGAAATTTCTATAAGGAGGGGAGAATTTGTAATATCCTAGTTCGATTATTGTACTGTGTAATGCATTGTACATGCATTTTATAGAGTATGCTCTATTTATGGTGTACTAGAGTAGTTTAAGCGTTTAAATGTATTATTGAGGTTATAACAGAGATCTCGGATAGATCATAGACGTTTTTGAACTCAACTAAAATTTTCTCAAAAATTTCTTGAAAACTCCAAAAGTTACAGAATGAGTCCAAATGAGATTTAAAAGCCACGAAATGTGCTTTGGAGATACTTTTGAATGAAATCTAGACAATTCTGGTGACATTTGCTGATTTTCAAATTCAATCTGAAAATTCTTTCGGGCAACTGAAAAGTTACCAATTAATTTCAAAATATGATGAAAAGCTCTAAAATTAGGATTGGAGTCCACATGAATTAAAACGGGTCAAAACAAAGGTTGTTTGAATAGAATTCAGGTAATCTGAAATTATTAGAGAAAATTTGCCGTTTTGGAAAATAATGGGTATTTATGATTTTAAACCCATTAAAATTTTTTAAAAGATTCCAATAAATAAATATTGGCCCTAGTTAGAGTATTTCATGGTCAATTTGAAAATATAATAATTGTGGAATGTTTTCAGGATTTAATTATGTTAATCGGTTGATTAGATGCATTAAAGGGCAATTAGGTATTTTTGTACTAACTAGGGGAAATTTGATCCTTTTACATGATATTAGTGGATTGATGAGTCATTAGAGATGACCAATGAGATGATGAGATGTTTTTGACAAGTCAACAGTGATGACAAATACTAAGGTTACATGTGTAATCCATTAAATAAGTAAAAAATTAAAACTTAAGACATTTCGCTTCTTTCATTCAACATAAACATGAAAGTGAGGAGAGAGTTGTTGGTTTATGCTATACAGCCAAATGCTTTGGTTGTAGTTTAGTTACAAATTATTTAAACGATTTCTTTGACTTGTATATGTTTAGATGTATATGATAAAGTCCATAAAATAATGGACATTGCATATGAAATTATAGTGATCTTATAATTATGAGATTCATATTGCATTTATTTATTATTCCTAAATGTTCTTAGTCATTATTCTATTATGATTGAACATTAATAAAATGTAAAAAGATTACCAAACATTTTTTTCCTTATGAAGGAAGTAGTAGATCTCATAGGCTAAAGTATATCGATATTTAAACAAACGTGTAGGTCCTTATTAAAGAGCAAGTTTGCTGTACAGACCTGATATGAGAAATCCATTTGTAACATTACTTATATGTCTATGGAATTCTCATTGTTATGATTGTATAAGTTATCCTTTAACTTGAGGTCATCAAAGTTATCTTGTATCGGGATTGTTATGTTTTGGTACTACTTATGATCTATTTAAACATGGGTAGTTTAATCGGTAGTCATTGCATGTAACATGAACTATATGGAGTTAGTTGAGTGATCAAGATAGCATTCATCACCCTCAAGTAATTAGAGAGAATTTTTTGTTGTTCTCGATTAGCATTGATGCAGGAAATCCTTGGCCAAGATAAAATGATGCTTTGTAAATAGCTTACAAATGTCATTAATTGAATCGATAGCTAATGTAGAGAACTAAGATGATTAGAACCAAAATGGAGTAGACATTAATTTCATGCTCTATGTCTAATCGGAACATTTTATGATGAAAGGATTAAATTATATGAAAAAAATCATGCAAGGAAAGGTTAGTTAAAACAATTTTGACATTCCTAAATATTTTGGTAGTCATAACGCATTGCTAAATACCAATCTTGATCTATGATTATAAATTGTTTAATTTGAGAATTAAAAATAAATTAAAGGGAGTTTTAATTTTCCTAATTGTAATTATGAATTAGAATTAGATTTTATAATCACTGACAACATATTTGGGAACCTAATGGGTCTCACATATAGAATAGGTTAAAGAGAGAAAACCTAATTTAATCAAGTTGGACTAGATTGTAAAGTTTAAGAAACTTTATGATTAAATATGAGGTATTTAACAAATAAGGATCAATATGAGATATTGAATCTTATATGGGCATAATTGGTATTTAATTAGAATTATTTGTAATTCTAATTAAATTTTAATTGAAATTAGAATTTGTTTTGAATTAAATTATTAAAACCTCCAAAGCTTATTATAAATAGGCTAAAGCTCTATTGATATCATTAAAGGCCAGGCATGTATACTGCTATAGTGGTTAAAAGGGATTGGTTTCAGGAACAGTTCAAGGAATATAATAGGATAAAGATCAAGCTTTAGAATAACGTACGAATTAAGTTTCTACTTTATTATTATTTGTGATAATCATTTTATAGAATTAAAGAGATTTGCTTTTGGGAATCAAAGGTTGTGAAAAAGTTGAGTAATTATTTTGTTGCTATTCGGATCGACTCCTAACTTGGTTTCCCAACAGTGATATCAAAGCCACCTATAATTCTATGATTTGATATAAGAGCCACCTATAGTTGCAAAATCATATCAGATCTGATTTTTAAAGGAACCCTAAAAGAAAATTCATTTTATGCTTCATACCTTTGCATCTACTCTTTGTTATTTATTCTTTGGTAATCTTCTATTTCGATTTCTAGATGAGTTTTTGTTTTCTGGAAAGCAACCGTGTTCGTGATTTTTGGAAATAAGAAACCAAGAATTAGACAATATGGATGTTGCTACCTTTGGTCCTGTGTACTAGTTTTATGTGTTAAAAGAGATGGCGATGTCACAAAATAGATCACTGAATCAAGGACACACTAGGGCTGTGTTGTAGTGTTCTAGTGTTTTTCTTTGTGTTTTTTGTGAATGAAAACGGAAATAATGGATGTGTTGTTTCCTGAGAAACTACCTATATGCGGTTTTGGTTTTTTTTTTTTTTTTTTCTGAAACCACATCCCACATTCTCCTTATTTTTCTTATGTCTTTTATATGTTGATTATGGAAAAATCAATTGGCTATATTATTGGTTGGTTCTATAAATGCTGGTTTTCTAGTTATTGTTATTGTTTTTGTGATTGCCATTGTTGGTTTCAAAGTAAGACTCGACCTTGAAGGGTTTTCTGTCAAGGACAACATAAGCACATGTTGTCTTGTGATGGAGATCTACACAGAGAGATTTATAGTTACCATGAACCTCTTTGTCAACTTGTCAGCAAATCTAGTTATTGCCTTTGTTATTTTTCTCTTAACAACGTATGTAAAAAATTGGTTAAAGAGATTGTCAACTTGAGGCCAGTTTATGGTAAAGCATGGTTTTTGTTCACCAGCGATGCTTTTGGCCGATTTTAGGGTCGTGCGAGGAGATAGAATTCTCTGCCTTAGTAACTATTCCTTTCTTCCCTACTTGGTGATAAGGATAGGAGCACTGGTTACAACTAAATGGAGATGCCTAGTGGTGTTCGGTAGCAGTATTGGAGAAGGCTGGTGGTCTTCAGTGGTATGGATTATAGGTGGCAACCAGGGTTAAAAAATTTTTGGTTTTAGGGTTTTCTTATAGACAAAGATGAAGTGTGTTTGGAATTTGAATGAAGAAAGGGTATGTTTGGCTATATGTATATCTTATCCTAAGTCTAGAATAGGCTTAACACTTATTTGGTTGAGCTTTTGGAGTCTGGAAAATCACTTTTTTCCACTGCAAAAGCTATTTTTAAGAAAAATGAGTGTTTGACTGTAAAATTCAAAAGTACTTTTTAAATAGAAATGGCTTTTTTAGAAGCTAAAATACAGCTTTTTAAGAAGCTCAAATCTGGAGCTTTTGAAAAAGACCCCTCATTTTAGCTTTTTCGAGTAGACTTTACTTTATGATTTGCGTAGTTTACATTTATAACATCTGACGCTAACCTTCACAGCTTCTCTCTATTCACAATCCCAAAGCTCTCCTCGACTTCATCCAAGCATTTCTCTTCGATTGTAGCGGATGGGTTTCCCTCTTTCTCTTTCTCTTCATTTTTTTCCTTTTCTCCTTTTTTTTTAGATTTATGTAAATTTGATAGGTTTGATTTGGAAGGGTGACAAGCTCATCAATGGCGTCCCTGAAACTCTGGATTTCCTCTGCTCCCAAGTTAGTAGATTTTTCTCTTAGGGATTTTCAATGGGACCCAACATTTTTCTTCATTTGTTTGATTCACATATATTGTGTTTGATGAAATTATGAAAATTGTCTTTTGTGCGTGAATTAGGGGAAGAAACTGATTTTTGTGATAAATAACTCCAGAAAATAAAAAAGGCAGTATGCGAAAAAAGTTCCAATCCTTTGAAGTGTTTATCATTGAGGTTTTTCTTATATTGGATTTCTTCTTTTTGCTATTTCCAATTTTCATTTACAATGTATGAACATAAATATCTTGCTGGTTTTTGTGGTTTTGTGTATGTTCACTTTTGAATTATTTTGTAGGATGAAATATTCACTTCCTCTTTTATTGCTACTATGCACTTAAAGATTAACAATTTTCCTCAGCAGAAGAAGGTTGGTGGTGATTTCCTCCCTCTTCATTCCCTTTCTGCTAGCTATTGCTTCATGTTTAACTTTCGGTCAAGTTATTTGACCTTGTGCATTTGTTTCAAGACATTGTAGCTGGTGTTCATGAAACAAATTGAATTGATATGATTGAGTATGTTTTTTATGTTTAACTTCTTCTGTGATTTGCTTCCTTTATTCCTTTTTCCAAGTGTATGTGATAGGTGGAGAAGGTATACTTGAGGAGTTGCAGCTTGCTGGAGGCCTTGGTGGTCCTATAAGTGTTGTATAATTGGAGACTAGATGTTTGTTTATTTTTTGATAGCTAATATTTCTCTTGATTGTATTTAATGGGACTAGAACTTTTGCTGCTTCTCGCAATGTCTTCATTTGTATAACCTAATGGAATGCGATTACTGTGGCAATTTCTATATATTCTTTTTTTGAACTTACTACAACTTGAAAACTTTATCTTCTACTTCAAAATAATGTATAGTAAAAATTAATAAAAGTGCTTTTTATTTTTATGTTGCCAAACAATCTACTATATGACGCTCTTTCAAAAAAGTTGTTTTTTAATTAACAGCCAAACAATCAACTGGCTTCTTAGAAAAGCTCTTATCTAAAAAGCTCTACTGAAATAAGCCCATCCAAACAAGCACTTACTCTAGTCCTAGAGTAAGATTTGTTTGGCTATTGGATTAAAGTAATCCAATCCTCAGTTTGGAATAAAGTATTCCAACATTTATTCCAAACATTAAAATTGTTTTAAAACCTAAAAAAGAAAAATCAATTCCAAAATTAATTCCAAAACTACTTTTACAAAATTAATTCCTAATTAATTTTGTAAAAGTAGTATCTAAAATTAGAATTAATTAGTTTCAATTAGATTAAAATTAATTAACTAGAAAAGTAGTTTCTAAAATTAAAATTAATTAATTTCAATTAGACTGAAATTAATTAGTTAAACTCCTTAAAATTAGAATTAATTTGATTATGTGTGCATAAGTTGCATACTTTATTTATATGGTTGATAGATATATTGCATGTATGATAAATTGTATGTTTTATATGTGTAATATTTTACATTGCAATTTATGTTTAATGAGACAAATAAAGTTGAAACCCTCGTTAATATCAAGTACACGTTGAGAATGTGATTGTTGCCTTCTATTGTTTAGGAATAAACCAGAGTTTTGTTGATAGTTGGCTTGTTGAGCAAACTCAATGCCACTTTAACCTGAGCATGTTTAGTCTTATGACAGTGGGTTCTACTTAACTAAATTTGTGTGATTTGGATGAGCAAAATCATGATCACATGAATTTAAAGGTAGGGTTAGGAACAATATAGTAGATATTTTTTGATAAGAGTTGTCACTAATAGATCTAGGAGTCATATGAGAAGTGATTGTTAAAGTTGTTATCTACCGAATTTAAGTTTAATTGGTTTGTTCAGTAAACTCAAGATCAACTATACTTGAACGGGATCTTAGCCCACTAGAATGATTAGAATAATCTTTCCAAATAATAGTGAGGGTTCTTATTTCAAATAAAATAGTGGGAGAAACCAAATACATGATTAAACTCCTAATCTAATTTGGTAATCATGGCATATAATTAATTACTTGCATTCTTACATTTATTTTTTTCTAAGTGGAATTTATCTTGTTTAGTATAGTTGATACTTAATGAACTAAATTTCTTGAACGTAGGATTATCTTTGAGAAGAGATCTCAAAAGTTAGATAGAAAAATGTATGTCCATTATGTAATTATGTCATAATCTTTGTTAAGGATTCAGTGACAAAGTTTTAGAGATATGTCAAGATCATATAGACAACAAAATGTATTGAGATTTTGAGTTGACTAATGTCTCGTAAACTTTGATGACATCATGTAAAGATATATGTCAACACTATAATAGCAAGATGCAAAAGGTTGTGTGGAGTATAGCTAAAAGGAATAGCACCTTGATGAAATTATTTAGTTTAATTTAACCTACTAAAAGCATAATTGTGGACTATAATTAAAGGCTTAGCAACTGTATGATAATAGTTTTCATTAAAAGAAAACGATTGCATGACTTTTCTTGTCTATATGTGATATGATAGAGATTATATGTATTTCTAATTCGTGCTTATATCAAATGCTTATGTGTATTTGATACTAAATGTAGATTTAACATTATTGTAAGGCTCAATGCATGGTTAGAAATAAAAATATTTATTTAAGTAAAATTAGTTGATCCAACTTCATTCAAAATAGTTGTATGTGTTGGATAAAAGGAAACTTATGCTTAACATCAGTAGCAAGAATAAAAAGTTGGATAACCTAGATTATCCTTTTATGCCATATTGGTTAAATCAATACAACGAGAATCATAAAGTTACATGCATATGATATATGTATCATTTTTATTATGAATCATATGAAACTTATGAAATTTGTCAAGTTGAAGAATAACCAAATCAACCTTTGGTGAAAGGATGATAATGGTATTGAAATGTTAAATTTATACATGTAATGTATTGGATGGAGTAAGAATTCATGGAAGGATGATGCTTATATTTCAATATATTACTAATGATTTTATGTGATATAGTCTTATCCATTAAATGAAATGTTGATTTGCAATTTTAAAAATTTCAAATAGTTTAAATCTAAGTAGAAATTAAACATTGAAAATGTAAAAGCACTTCAATGAGATCGTTGTGATAAGTTTTAAATTTTCGGTTATCTATAGGGAATTAGGTTTTTTAGTGAACACCTTCACAACTAAATTTATAAGAGTATAGATTTATGTAAGGAGTGAAATACAATAATAGATATTTTACGATGCAATAATATTTCTTTTATAGCAATGCCTAATACAATGACTTACCTTCTATAGTTCCAATTAAATCAATTAGCAAGATTTCAGATTATGTATGAAATGCTAAGTCTTTGAAATAGTTAAAGCTAATGATTTAAGGATGTGATGCATAGCTGAAGCATATATTATCCATTTAGATTAGAACTAATTTACATAATAAAGGGTTATGAGATATCCACAAGTTTGGATTATAATCTAACAGACCTATTGAACAAATTGTTTGTTTCAATGTATGTTTATAGGAAAATGGTTCTCAAGATAAGTAATGGGAGTAAGATGAAACTTGAAAGGCTTAAATCTCATGATAATACCTCTAATTCCAACTATTTCCTTTATCGATACATTTGACGTATAGTTAAAAGGTATGAGATGTTGAAAAATTCACTTTCATGATGAATTCAAAGAGTTTGTTTTAAAAATGATTATGAATTTACTATGTCTATAAGAAGGCCAGTGGGAGTATAGTTGTCCTCTTTAGTGGGAATTTATGGAGACATATTGCTCATAGAGAACAACAATTCTAACTTCCAATTGTTGAAAACATAATTGTCCAAGAACAACTTTTATTAGACATGAAAAGCTAACAGCTTAATTCTAGGAATTAGATCTATAAAGATAGATTAGACGTTGTTAACTTATTCTAAATCTAAGCATATAGATAATGTAATAAAGATGTTTAGTATTTGAGATATCAGATGCCTATGAAGTATTAAAGATATCCAATACTTTACATATGAGTTGATATTAGAGTTCAAGATGATAAGAATATAACTTTAGAAGTAAATCCTAATTAAGGTTTATTTACTTAGAACAATATCATTTAGGATTAGAAAGGTTCCAATTTAGCAATTTCCTGCTAATTAAGTCGTAATACATTTTTAATTTAGTGGAAATGATTAATAAGATTAATAAGTTCTTTAGTGAACTTGATATAGCTCCTTACATTATTTAAGACAGTAATGTATTGTAGAGCATTAGAGCCATTGGGCTTGCATAAGGAGCTAAGGTCTCATCAAAGATTAAAAAATATGTTTAGTCAAATTTTCTTAATTATGATAATAGTTAAGATGGGAGTTATAAGAATTAAACAAGTACTCACAATAGAAAATCTTATAGAATACTCTCATTAAGTCACTGTTTCAGAAGTAGAATAATCGTTATATGGTGATGTGGTATGAAATACTTAAAAGATTGGCTTAGTGCAAGTGGGAGTGCTCTACAGTTAATCGCTTTGGTCGTAGTTTAGTGACAAATTATTTAGAGGCATTTTTTATCTTATACATGTTTAGATGTATATGATAAAGTTTATGGAATAATTGTACATGGAAAATGAAATTGTAATGAGCTTATAATTATAAGATTCATATTGCATTTATGCATTACTCTTAAATGTTCTTAGTCTATTAAGATTGGACATTAATAGAACGTAAAAAGACTAGTACACGTTTTTTTTCCCTTATGAAGGAAGTAGTCAATCTCATAAGCTAAAATATGGAGATACTTAAGCAAACATGTGGATGTTTATTAGAGAACAAGTTCATTGAATGGACTGGATATGAGAAATCCATTAGGAACATTACTTGTATGTCTATAAAATTCTCATTATAATGATTGTATAAGTGATCCTTTGACTTGAGGTCATCAAAGTTCTCTTATATATGGATTGCTATGTTTTGATACTACTTATGCTCTTATTAATCATGGGTCATTTAATTAATAGTCATTAGATGTCGCATGAACTATATGAAGGTAGTTAAGAGTTCAAGATAGGATTCATCATCCTAATGTAATTAGGGAGAATGTTTCATTGTTCTCAATTAGTATTGATTCAGGAAATCCTTGGCCAAGGTGAAAAGATGGTTTACAAATGTCATTAATTGAATCGGTAGCTAATGACAGAGAATTAATATGATTAGACTCAAAATAGAGTAGACATTAATTTCATGCTCTATGTCTAATCAGAACATTGTATAATAAAAATGATTAAATTATGTGGAAAAAAATAATGAAGGGAAAGGTTAGCCAAACCATTTTCACATTCCTAACTATTTAGGTGCTCATGACGCGTTTCTTGATGCCAATCTTGATCTAAGATTATAAATTTTTTAATTGGAGAATTAAAGATAAATTAAAAGGATTTTTTATTCAATTTCATAATCATTGTCAACATATTTAGGAACATAATGGGTCTCACATGTAGAATAAGTTGAAGAGAGCAAAGTTAATTTAATCTAGTTGGACTTGATTATAAAGATTGAGAAACTTTATAATTAAATATGAAACATTTACTAAATAAGGATCAATATGAGATATTGAATCTTATACGGGTATAATTGGTATTTAATTAGAATTATTTGTAATTCTAATTAAAGTTTAGTTGAAACTAGAATTTAATTTTAATTAAATTACTAAAATGTCCAAGTTTATTACAAATATGCTTAAGCTCTATGGAGCTAGCACTTCTTGCTTAACCCTCTCTGTAAGAGTTACAAAGTTCTCTCAACTCACTCTGTGGATACCATTAGAAGTCGGACATTTATATGGCTACAGTGGTTAAAATATATCAATTTCAAGAACGGTTTGAGGGATACTATAAGATAAAGATCAAGCTTCAGAATTTGGCACGAATTAAGTTTTCACCTTATTATGATTTGTGTTAATAATTTTATAGAATTAAAGAGATCTTGGTTTCTGAGAAAACAAAGGTTGCAAAAAAGTTTTGTAATTATTCCGCTGTAATCGGGATCAGATCCTGACCTAGTTTCACAACAAGAGTAACGTGAGAGACAAAAAAATGGGAAAAGAAAAGAAGTCAAGTGATTGAGCCAAGTTTATATTATAAATTGGCTGCATTTTCATAGCTGCTAATGCATTTGTTTACTCCTAGTTGATAATTTTTGTGCTTAAATTGGTTCCTCATACATAGTTCTTTCAATTCGCAATTTGTTAGTAAATTGTCATAATTTGATACTTATTTTTTATAATTTTCATTGGGACAATTGATACTACAAATTGTTAATATTTTGTTGCAGGAACAAAGGAGTCAACGTCAGGAAGTCAACAGTGTTCACCCGTGATACGTCGCGACGTATGACGGCTCACACGCCGCGGC
>JAOSBO010000007.1:7905882-7919728 GCA_027563915.1 Erythroxylum rotundifolium
AATTCATAATTAATTTATCTTAAAATAATTATTTGATGTCCAAAATTAAACAACTTCAATTTTGTCATACATGCCAATTCTAGTCTTACTAAAAAATTTGTTGCTCTACTAATATTAATTTATATAATTTACCAAAATTTCCATAGCATTAAATCATCATTCCAAGCATCTCTAGGTCATTTTATGATGATAAAAAATTTAGGAATTATCCAAAAATTATCATGATCACCGAAACATCGATAAGACACTAAAAAAGACAAATATGACTCCTGAAAATTTTCTGGAAATCAAATTTCAAGAAAAATCATTTAGGCATGCATCAAACATCAAATTAAAACATTTTTAGCACATAAAAATATTTTTAAGGTTCTGTAACCGAAACATAAACATACAAAAGCATAAAACAAAATAGATCCTACAATTTTTTGGAAAATTGTCCAGTTCTGAAAAATTGCTTGATAAAATTATTAAAACATTTTAATAATTCTAAAAAAATTAAAGAGGCATAAAAACATCCCAAATATTTTTACATAAATTTTCCAGTATTAAATTCCATGAAAATCATGTGTAACCACATCAGTTTAGCCAATTGACATCACAAGCCCAATAGAAAAACAGATTTCGTGCATGTTATTGTAAAGTCGAAATTAAATATTTTAATCACATTAAATTATTTTCAATCACAATGAATCATTCACTTACATCTTATGAACAGATTGGTGAAAGAAAAACCTGAAAAACCATTTTTCTATAACTAACTTCGAACAAAACATTACATGACCCTAAGCTGTCACAACCATGAAAACAATTTTCACATATCATGTATTCTACATCTAACAAGGCACAAGATGGCTTTGATACCATTGTTAGGTTCCAATCATGGATTTCATACAGAATATATATCAAATATAGGCAGCAGAAATAAAACGAAACCTTAAAGACCAGATATACTCATTCAAATATATATAGAAAAACAAAAACATGAAATGTAATATGTTTACGTACCTTTCTGACGATCTCCTTCATTCTTTAATCTTCTTCGCGTTGGGTTATCGTAAACCACAACGATCAATGTAGAACGTCTCTAATCAAAGTCTACACAAAGATAGAAGGATGAAACCTTAGTAGGAGATGGCTAGAATTCTTTCTTTATGCTAGCAAAGACAAGAACTCTCAAGACAGTTAGAGAATAAGTCTGTGTGTAAGAAAAAGAACCTTTCTTTTTCTCTTTTTGTGTCTTACACAAGATGTACAAAAATCATCTCAATTTTCTGCACCATTTGGCCTTCCATAACCCCCATCACTAATGGAAAGTTATGGGAAGTTAATGTCTTGAATAGCATGAATTAATGGAAGTTATGGGAAATTAATGACCATCAATAACATGCATTAATGGAAGTTATGGGAAGTTAATGACCATAAATAACATGCATTAATGGAAGGCAACAACAATTGTTTCTAATCAATTCTATGCAATTTTTTCTACCACAATCACATTGCAATACAATTCGAAACAATCTCTCATATCTTGAATCACCATTCAAGACCATTTTACTCGTCCTTCGAATCTCCTATGTGTATGACCCATTAGGTTCCTGTTTATGTTGGGCACTTGAATTAACACTTAATTCAAGTAAGTCAAGAGTGGTATCTAGCAACACGTCATGACCCCTAATTGACCAGAAAGTTAGTGGTTTGACTATGAACCCTTCCATATGCAATGTTTCCATACAATTTGTCATTTCACCATCTATACCTTACAAGTTCAGAGTATGGTCAAAGTGTCAACTCCCACTAGATCGAATACTTCACATCTAGTCCAAGTGTTATTAGATCTTGTCCTGAGGATCTCATTACTCTATCTATCATTGAAGAATCTCTTCATGATACATATCTGCTCTGGCTGAGACTCCTGAGTAATGATCCTAACAAGAGGCCATGGGTATCATCTCCATCTATCAGGAGTGGTGAATGCTTTATTGGCTACTCAATTACCTCTGAATACCTCAAGTTGTACCCAATTGCCACCCTATGAGTAACCTTTGAAAGGCATCGATTAACGGAGTTAAAACATAGGATCAGTAACCAAGGCATCCTTAAGCACCTCAAGTCAAAGGATACTTGCACCATTGCTATGATAAGGCTATCATTGATACTGGAATAGAATATACATATGATTGTCTCATAGTAGGTCAATCCAATGTACTTATTACCCTTGGTAAGTATCTACATATTAACCTCAAACAACTCATGTCTATAGCTTATGAGATCTACTACTTGATCTAATCAAGGAGTATAGCATGCACTAGTCCATCCAGATTAATGATATCCCATCTCATTAATCCTATAACTAGGAAAAGTTTAGAAACTAATATAATTACACATGATAGGAATCTCATTATCATGATCTCACCATGATTTCCTCCATGCTATGTCTTGTATCAAGGACTTCATTAAATCAATTTAAGATCAACATCAAATCCATAAACATATGAACATCGAAATAATTATAAATGCCTTTATTATAGAAAAATGATTTGTATAATAAGTGCTAAAGGTGATTGCCTTTAGAGTACTTCTATAACAAGGTACACATCTTAAGTTCATGTTTTGTTAAAGTTACATCTAATGGCACTTGAAAGTTCTTTGATTTTTGGGTTTTGTTTTATATTTCCATTGTTTTTTTCTATTTTTGATGCATATGTTGCAAGATCAAAACCCAAAAGTTGTATAAAAGCCATCTTGTGCCTATTAGATGTAGTTTTTATTACATGGGCAATAAGATTGCATGGTTGTGACAACTGAGGTTCTGTTCTTAAAAAATTTGAAATTAAATTATGAAAATTTGTTTTCACAATTTTGTTTCTCTAATCTGCTCAAGAGATGTTTATATATGGTTTTCGTGATTGAAAATTGATTTAATGTCATAAAAATATTTATTTTAGAATTTTATACAACATGTATGAAAATTGTTTTATTGCAGAACATATGATGTTAGTTGGCTAAATTATTGACATTGAACATGTTTTTATTGGAATTCGATTCTAGAAAAATTATGGAAACATATTTAGGATGTTTTCAATCCTGTGGAAATTTTACATCACTAATTAAACTTTTTAATTAAATTTTCAAACCGTAAACAAATCTGGTCAGTTTTTTTGAAATTGATGGAACTATTTTGTATGATAATTTTGTATGTGTATGTTTCGGTTCCAGAACCTTAAAAATATTTTTATGTGATAAAAATGTGTTATGTTGATGTCTTCTGCATGCCAAAATGAATTTTCTCAAAATTGGATTTTTGGAAAAATTTTAGATGTCAAATTTGTCATTTTTGTGCGCCTAGGTGTAGTTTCAGTTACCTTGATGATTTTGGGTGATTACAAAATTATGTTGATGAAATTGAAATGACCTGGAGATGCATGGAATGATGATTTGATGTTATACAAATTTTGGAAGTTTTTTGAAATTAATTTTTAATTAATTTAAGTGGAGCATTAAATTTTCTAGTATGACTAGAAAGTGGCATGTGTGATAAAATTAAAATGTTTAATTTTGACATCAAATAATTAATTTTAAGGTGTATTAAAATTTCAATTAATTTCTAGTAATTGGAGTTTAATTTAATTTGATTAATATTAAATTTCAATTCAAAATTACGTGCAAAATTAAATTTAGTTGAGATTAAAATTAGTAAGCAATTTAATTCAAGAGTTGAATTAACTTCCAAATTTTAGGATCCATAAATTGTCACAACCAAAACTTATGTGTTTAATTTGATGCATTAGAGAATGTATGATAGGATTGTTTGGACTTGCATGATGGATGGTTATGGACTTAAGTCCAATATGATTGGGTTATCCATATCATGCCATATAGCTATAGCAACTATATATATACATGACCATCCTAGTTAGATGAGAACTAACTAGAAATCCCTCACTTAGAATATTGAAACTAACGCCTCCCATTAACATAGTGAGAAATAGAGTTCTATTAGAGTTAAGGTTGTTGGGCAAACCCAAGCCCGCTCTACACGAATATGTTTGATCCATCGAAATATGATTTTTGAATTAATGGGTCGATTTTAACTAAAAACGTTGATTTGTTGGGAAAACTTATGTTCAACATGGACATAGGTGAAGTTGGGTAGTGTACATGCATCAAAAGTTGATATCCTAATGTGAGTGCACACATCAACAGTTGATAGCACTAGATTCGATAATTGCATTATAAATGCAATTGGTATGATCAATACCTATAATTGACCTGAGGTGGCTTGTTGGGCAAACCAAAGATAATTCTTAGGGATATTGGATATTGATCCACTAGGAGAACTTCTATACAATTTCTCTCGGATTCATATAGATGGTTATGGATTTATGAGAAAATAGTGGGAGCGATACTGCATGTTATTAAAGTTCTAATTGACAAGCATTTACGTATAGTTTAACACCATTTCTCTCTTTGAAATTAGGTTGTAAGAATCAACACCATAACCACTGGTGTAAACCTATGCTCACTTATGAAATCTAATAAGTTGACTAGACCGAACTTCTTAGATTGGCTTAGTAACCTAAGAACAGTTCTCAAGTCGGAGAAATTAGGCTATGTCTTGGAAGAACCACTTCCCGATCCCCTTATTGCAAATGCTTCTGATAGTGATCAGAGGGCAAACATAAAGCATCTCGATTATAGTGAGATGGCTAGCTGCATAATGCTCGCCACTATGTCACCTGAATTGCAAAAGTAGCATCAGGCTATGGATGCTCATACCATAGTCTATCATTTGAGGGAGTTGTTTGATAAGCAAGCTAGGACTGAAGGGTTCGAGACCTCTAGGTTGCTCTTCCGCTCCAAGATGGCTGAGGGGACATCTCTAATGCAATATGCACTGAAGATGAATGGTTATAATGAGAGGTTAGCCTCCTCAGTTTTTTTTGATAGATAATGAATTAAGTATAGACTTAATTCTAACTGGTTTAACTAATAGTGATTCACATTTTGTGCTTAACTATCGGATGAACCAAATATACCCAACGATTCCTGAGCTGATCAACTTGCTCAAAATAGTTTAGCCATTTGTCCATAATGACGGTAAGGCTTTGATGTTGTTGGACTCTTCTGGTTCGAGGAAGAAGAACCAAAAGAAGAAAAGGCGTAAGGGAGGTGCGGCTAAGAAGAAAGCTAAGGAGACTTCCCCTAAGGGAACATGCTTCCACTGTGGCAAGAATGGCTATTGAAAAAGGAACTGTAAGGCCCATTTGGAGTCACTGAAGCAGAAGAAGGAATCAGAGGCCCTATCTACTTCAGGTGTGTTTATTATTGATATTAATACTATTTCTAATAATAACATATAGGTATTGGATACCAGTTGTGGCTCACACATATGTACTGATATGTAGAGCCTCAGGAACAGTAGACAACTCAATAAGGGAGAGTTGGACCTGTATGTGGGCAATGGAGCAAGAGTTGCTACATTAACTATAGGAATTTATGTATTGACACTCCTTGATGGGCTTGTAATAGAATTAAATTGTTTCTATGTCCCTGTATTGACTAAGATATTATTTTAGTTTCAAGTCTTAATAAAGTTGGTTTCCATTTAAATTTTAGTAACAATGGTTGTTCTACTAGTTTGAATGGAATGCTTTATGTTAAGGGTACATTATGCAATGAAATATACATATTAGAAATGTCCAATCTAGTTTTAAATATCAATGACAATAAAAGACAAAAACGAGATAATGTAAAATCTTCTTACTTTGGTATTGTTGCCTTAGCTATAAATTGAGAACACATGACTAAACTACACAAGTGTAGTAGTTTAGGGTCATTTGATTATGAATCATATGACACATGTGAATCTTGCTTATTAGGTAAGATGCCAAAGTTACCCTTTAAGGGAAAGGGTGAACAAGCTACTGGGCTATTGAACTGAATACATTCAGATGTATGTGGTCCAATGTCCATACATGCCAAAGGTGATTTCACATAATTCATTACCTTAACATTGATGTTTATTCATGATATGGGTATTTGTATTTAATAAGATACAAATATGAGGCCTTTGAAAAGTTTAAGGAATTCAGAAAGGAGGTAGAGAAATAACTCGACAGAAGTATTAAAACACTTCATTCAAATCAAGGTGGCAAATACTTAAGCCAAGAGTTTTTAAGTTATCTAAGAGATAATGGGATAATATCCCAGCGGACTCTACCTTACATGCCGCAACATAATTGTGTGATAGAAAGGAGAAACCCAAACCTATTAGATATGGTGAGGTCAATCATGGGATTAGCAAATTTGCAAAATCCTTTTGCTGATATGCACTCGAGACTGCTGTTTATGTGTTAAACAAAGTCCCTTCAAAGTCAGTTGATGTTACTCCATATGAGATGTAGATTAAGAAGAAACCCTATCTTTCTCATATGAAAGTTTGGGGTTGTCCATCTTACGTGAAATGGATTCAGTAAGATAAGCTAGAAGCTAAATCTGATAAGTGTCTGTTTGTAGGATATCTTAAAGAAACAAGAGGATATAAGTTCTACAATATCTTGGAACAAAAGGTGTTTGCTTAAAAGCATGCTATCTTTCTAGAGAAAGTGTTCTTCTAAAAGAAGATAATGGGAGCAAAATTGAACTTATGGAAGTTCAAGATGCTCAAATAGATGCAGATCAATTGCCTAAACCTGAGAATGTTGTTCATAATGATGAAACAATAATTCAATCTTTCGATACATAAGAAGTTCTTAGGTCAAGTAAGATACCTCATGTTGTAGAAAGATATAGATTTCTCATAAATGAACATAATAATGTATTGCTCATAGAAGACGATGAGGCCACTACCTATAAAGAAGTTCTGAAGAGTTTAGAATCTAAAAAATGGCTTCAAGTCATGAAATCCAAAATGGATTCCATGTATGAAAACCAAGTATAGAATTTGGTTGACCGACCCAAAAGGATAAAACCCATAGGGTGCAAATGGGTTTAAGAGGAAAATTGACATAGAGGGTAATATAGTTACCTATAAAGTTAGGCTTGTAGCTAAAGGTTATTGTCAAAGACAAGGTGTTGACTATGACAAAGCATTTAGCCTGGTATCTATGCTTATTATAATTATGAGATATGGAAAATGGATGTGAAAACAAAATTCCTTAGTGGAAACCTAACCAAGGATGTGTACATGACGCAACTCAATGGTTTCACATCCAATGATGGTGAAAAGGTAAGCAAGCTTCAAAAATCTATTTATGGATTGAAGCAAGCATCCAGGAGTTGGAATAACTGATTTGATAAGTTTGGGTTCTCACAGAATCTAGATCACTTGTGTGTATAAGGTTAGTGGGAATGCAATCGCATTCCTTGTGCTGTATGTAGATGACATACTATTAATAGGAAATGATGTCTTAGCTTTGCAATCAGTCAAGATTTAGTTGTCCAAGAATTTCTCCATGAAAGACCTTAGAGAAGCAACTTATATTTTGGGTATAAAAATCTATAGAGATAGATCTAAGAAGTTGCTTGGTCTTTCTCAATCTACATACAAAGAAAAGATGCTAAAGAGGTTTAGCATAAAGCAATCCAAGAGAGGTTATCTTCCTATGACACATGGGATTACACTCTCAAAATCTGTATGTCCAAAGACATAAGATGAGAGGACTCATATGAATGTGATCCCTTATACTTTGGTTGAAGGATCAATCATGTATGCTATGTTATATACAAGACCCAATGTATCATATTTTCTAAGTGTTATGAGCATATACCAGTCAGATCTTAGAGATGGTCATTGGGTGGCTATCAAGAATATCCTTAAGTACTTGAGAAGAACTAAGGATAAATTCTTAGTATATAGAGAAGGAGATCTTGTTTTGAGTAGGTATATAGATGTTAGTTTCTAATCTAAAAAGGATGACTCTAGATCTCAGTTAGGATATATTTTGCACTAAATGGTGGAGTAGTCAGTTAGAAGAGTTCCAACTAAGAGACAACTGTATATTTAACAACCGAAGTATAATACATTGCCCCTTCAAAAACGGCAAAGGAAGCAGTTTGAATCAAAACGTTCATTATGGAACTTGCAGTGGTTCCTAGCATTATTGACCCAGTGTAGTTGTAATGTGACAACAATGGTGCATAACACAAGCAAAGGAACCAAGGTCTCATCAAAAATCCAAACATGTACTTAGACGCTACCATGTGATTAGAGAAATCATTGGTAAAAATGATGTAAAGATAGAGAGAGTGCCTACAGATTAGAATATTATTGATCCTTTGACTAAGTTGATCCCTCAAAAGAGATATGAATCTCAAATACTCACCTATGGTATTAAATACAAAGGCGATTGACTTTAGTATAAGTGAGAGGTTGTGAGAGAGGTGCTCTAAAGGCACTAACCTTTAGCACTTCTTATACAAATCTTTTTGATTAATAAAAAGGCTTTTTCGTTAATTTGATGTTCATTTTCTATATGAATGCATAGTGATCTTAATTCAAATTAATGAAGTCTTTGATATATTACATAACATGAAGGAAATCATGATCAAATCATGATAATGATATTCCTATCATGTGTAATTATGTTAGTATCTAAATTATTCCTAGTCATAGGATTAATAAGATGGGACATTATTAATCTAAAAAGACTAGCATATGCTATACTCCTTGATTAGATCAAGCAGTGGATCTTATAAGCTATAAACATGAGTTATTTATAGTTAACATGTGGATGCTTGATAAGAGTAGTAAGTATGTTGGATGACCTGCCCTGAGATAATCATATGGATAATCTATTCTAGTGTCAATGATAGTCTTGTTATAGCTATGGTGTAAATATCCTTAGACTTGAGGTGCTCAAGGGTATCTTGGATACTAATGCTGTACTTCGACTCCATTCCTTGTTACCCCTTAGAGGTTGCTCATAAGGTGGTGATTGGGTATAGCTTAAGGTATTCGAAGATCATTGAGTAGCCAATAAAGGATTCACCACTCCTGATAGAAGGAGATGATACCCATGACCTCTTGTTGGGGTCAGTCTATCTCAATGGTACATTCTTCCATAGAAGATTTATAAAAGGCCTGAGATTAATGAATACCCCTCAACAAACCTCTTGTAGTATCTTGCTAACCCAAGAAAACTCTAGATCTCAGATACATTTCTCAGTGCTTCCCACTTTATCACTGCCTCAACTTTCTTTGCGCTACCTGTGTGCCCTGTCTAGACACTATATACCCAAGAATACCAATTGATCAAGCCAAAATTCACACTAACTGAACTTGGCATACAAGTGCTTGTCTCCTATTATCGGTAGGACTAACCTCAAATGTTCATAATGTTCCTCTTTACTCTTCAAATACACCAAAATGTCATTTATACAAAATGATCTAATTAAGGTTGGAACACCTTATTTATCAAAGCCATAAATGCTGCTGGAGCATTTGTTATCCCAAAAGGCATTATCAAAATCTCGAAGTGCCCATATCTAGTTCTAAATGCACTCTTTGGTACATCAACTTCTACTATCTTCAATTGATACTATCTTGATCTCAAGTCTAGCTTTGTAAACACCCGAGCTCCTTGTAATTGATCAAGTAAATCATCTATTCTTGGCAACGGAAACTTATTCTTCACCGTCACTTAATTAACTGCCTATGATTAATACGCAATCTCAAAGTCCCATCCTTCTTCTTCTTTTTCTTAAAAAAAAGGGGCTTCCCAAGGTGACACATTAGGTCTGATAAAACCCTTATCCAATAACTCCTGTAACTGGGTCTTAAGTTCCTTAAGTTCAATAGGTGCCATCTTTAATGGAGGAATAGATATAGGAGTAGTACCTGGCATAAGGTCAATAGTGAACTCAGCCACCCTATATAGGGGCAATCTTAGTAATTCCACAAGGAATATATGTAGGAAATTCGTAATAATAGGAATATTCTCTATTGTCCGCATAGTTCGAGTATCATTCACATAGGTCAGATAAGCCTCACGTCCACCTCAAATCAATCTTAAAGCATTCATTGATGAAATAAATCTGGGTAGCACTGCATGACTAACACCTTGAAATATTACTCTTAGCTAATTAGGAGATTCAAGTATCACCTCTTTAGTGTAGCAGTTCATCATAGCCCTATGAGCAGTAAGCCAATCCATACCTAAGATGAGGTCTATCTCTTTCAACTATAATACTATCAAATTAGCTTCTAACTCTGCCTGATTAACTCGAATCATGCACCCTTTATACACTTCTCCAATCACTGTAGTGTTACCTATCAGTGTACTCACTTCTATGCCACATTTCAACATCTCTCTCTCATAATGTAGTTTAGATGCTAGATGCGGTGTGATAAATGAATGTGCAGATCTTGGTTTTAATAATGAAAATGCTTCAAATTAAAAGACATTTGACACACTTGCCATAACATTTGGGGAGTTTTGGGCCTCCTAACTTGTAATAGTGTAGATTATGGCTTCAGAATATGGTTGGTTACTCTATACCTCAGTCCCAATAGTACAACTAGTTGAACTTATTCTACCTCTAACTCTGCCTCTCTGTCCTAATCCACTATCTCTGCTCTGCTAGACAGTCATTTTAGATATTGCTCCTCCTCTCAGTCCAGATTGTACCCCAAAAGTTTCGGGACAGTCTTTAATCTGGTGCTTAAAAGTGCCACAATGAAGGCAGACTCCTGATATGTTCCAACATTCTTCACCATGTTTCTTCCCATAATGCTCAAAGTTAGGCATCTGTTGCGTCTTCCCAAATATTGGACCTCTACCACTACCAACCTATACAAAACTGCCTATCAATCTAAACCCCAATTGTCTCGATCTTGACTATGATCAGAATGATCTATTCTAAAGTTTACAAGACCTTCTGCCAAAATTGACTTTAGACTTACCATGTCTATTCATTCTAAACTCTCCTTGTCCATCTTTCAATAATCATTTAATTAGGATTGAGGCAGCTTGTGGTTCCTTAAAACTACCTAAATTAGTGATAGCCAACCTCATCCTAATCTCCATATTCAATCCATCTTCAAACTACCTACACTTATCCTCCTCAGTTGGAATCAAAGTAAGGATATACACCATTAATTCATTAAATTGTATCTCGTATTTGGCTACAGTGAGACTTCCCTGCTTCAGATTTAGAAACTCCTTCATCTTCCTATCCAAATAGCTGTTGGGCATATAATTCTCTTTAAAAAGAAAGTCTTCCCATGTTAAATTGTAAGGTCAGGTGGTACTACCGAGAACAGTTTTCCACCATTGATAAGCTAGACCTTACAGTAGCAAAACTATGTAGTCAAACTTATTGTCAGACTCACAGTCCATCTGATTGAATACACTTTATGTTGTCTTTAGCCAATCTTCTGCCTCAGCAGGGTCTATACATCTATAGAAGTGTATAGCCCCCAGCTTCCTAAGTTTATTATATCTCCTTTCTCTCCTCTTAGGAATTCTTTGAGGCATTTGTCCAGATGGAGGTACTGGAGACTCTGTATTGGCTCTTACAGACTCTAGGTCAATTTCCTCTTCAAATTGATCTTATATAGCAGATGACCTATAATAAACAATAATTGTGATTACTATACGAGTCTCTCATTATATGTCATTTCTAATTGTGTATATATGTCCCTATGGATTGCAAAACATGCTCTGATATCAAAACCTTGTAACACCTCACTGCCATAGGGCAAATACCCAACATCCGGAGGACAGTCGAGATCATATCCTATGACAGTGGCATGTTAAAGGAGTCACTTCAACATTTTTATAGCATCATACATAAACATAAATATTCAAAAGATCATCTCCTTATTCCATTTATAAAACATAGTTACATTGTAGCATTTCACTATATAATCCATATATACAGTATCAAAAACATATGAGTGTTTACTACTCTTTACAACATGTTCTATATAAAATGAAGAACTAAACAAAAGCATTCTATCTAAACTCCTTAGTATCAGCTGATCAAACCTTTGAACCATTTCTTGATTCCAAAATGTAATAGTACTAGCCTTCCTACTTTATCACCTTAGAGTTAGGTCTCCCTCGTACCTGAAAATCAAAGTGGCAAATTTGATGAGTTTACGAACTCAGTGAGTGAACCATCATGGATGTGCTCACTCATATCAGACCACAAAGACATTTCACAATTCAATTTACGAAAAATCACATAAAAAAAATACTAAATATCACATCACATTTCATCATGCTTCAACAAATATAATTTAT
Organism: Erythroxylum rotundifolium; assembly: GCA_027563915.1. Taxonomy (NCBI): domain Eukaryota; kingdom Viridiplantae; phylum Streptophyta; class Magnoliopsida; order Malpighiales; family Erythroxylaceae; genus Erythroxylum; species Erythroxylum rotundifolium. Next base: position 7,918,131 of record JAOSBO010000007.1, read on the forward strand.
GTACACTATTTCGCATTTCCATTTCAAAGCAGTTCAAATAATTCATTTCAATCATTCATATAATATATATCATTTTATATATGCAAATGCACATGTGAATCCACTTTCGTTTTTACTTTGTTGCGTCTGAGTGCATTTTTATAGTCCCATATCTTATGTAGATACTAGGCTCATTTCATAATTGTCTTGTATCCATTATGGATATCAGGCTCAATAATAACTGAGCCTGTGGCTCTTTATGTGCATTTCTAAGCTTTAAGCTCCTTTTTACTAGTCACTCCGGTCACAACTCCTCTATCTGATCATGCACATTAATTAGATGAAATGCATCATTTCACAAAATATGCTATCAATATCTTTCATTCGTAGAGCATAATCATTTTCTCATATTCATCGGACCTAAGTTCGGCATTCAACATTTATTTGAGTATACATGTATTTTTGCTAATTCACATTCAATTAGGAAACACTTCTAATACATTCTCAACTATCAAACCATAATTGTCTATAATTATTTCAATTACATCAATAATAGTTCAATAACTGAAATTTAAACAGACTAATTCAATCCTAGTGAGAAAAAATCTAGGTTGACTCATAGTATGTTTCAAATAAGCTATTGCCTTGACGAAATGGTAACATTTGGATGCTGGCGTTCGATTTGAGCTTCTAAATCATGCAATGCACACATATTGTACAAATTACTAAGTTCATCATTCAAATAAGTATTCAACCACACACATGTATATATGTATCATGATCAATGCAAGTTTAAATAACTATTCCCAGGTATGTATCCTTAATCACAAGTCATGATCATTCAAACATTATGACTTGTATATGTCTAGTTTGCACTTAGTTTTACACCTCAAAAGAAACTTGATTATTCTAAGTTCATCAATCATACATTCTCCATTCTTTTTATAGCATTATATAATCACATAATATCCAAATTTTCATTCATTTGTACCTAATACACCTAACTCATATCCTTTGGATCACAATTGTATTCCTAAGAACACCTTTATTCTTTTATCAACTCTAAATTTCCATATTTATATACATGATTTCTAACAATCCACTGTTAATTTATAACATCAATTAACAACCTAAATATATCAAATACTTTAATAAACTAATTCAACATCAAACTAGGTTCATTTCAAGTCTCAATAAAGTCTAATTGCACCAAAGTAAAGTACCTTATCCTTAGTTAGTTCAAACATCACACAAAAGAAAAATGTTCACGTCAAATGCCTTTCCCACGATCTTGCAGGTCTTCCCACAATAATAGTTTATGTCATCCGAAAATTTCATCACCCTTTTCCTTTAAATTTTTCCAAATTTTAACCCTTACATACTACATCCAACACATCTTATGTATAATTCATCATTTAGACTTCATTTCATCATCATTTTCACCTCAATTCTAAGTCAAAATTATCCATACTACAACTCATAAACTATTGATTATCATTTACACAAAAATAGAACATAAATGTATCTCTTTGTTCATCAACTTTCAACACACATCAAACACCATTTTCACAAAATCAATTTATAAAAAAACATTCTCCTTAAGTGTTTCTATTAAATCA
>JAOSBO010000007.1:7966241-7986545 GCA_027563915.1 Erythroxylum rotundifolium
ACTGAACATGATATTTTCTTATACTCTTTGTTGTATAAGATGAGGGGCTTTTATAAAAATAAAACAAAAGGTAAGTAATAAATTCATTCAAAAGTTGGAAATTACGGAGTGTAAGAAGTTACATCTCCTAAGAATGGAGCTTATACAGATTTCGGAAACTACAAAGTAGAATATATCCAGCAACAACAAATTCTAAATGTCAAGTTGCATTTTAATATAACTAGAAATGAGTAATTGATTAGCATTGATCATGATAGTCATCCTTAGTCTAAGCCAAAATTGGTTCCAAATATATTCCTTGTACTCTTAAACTTTTCCAAAGATTTTGGTATTTCTCATCCTCCAACTATAAGTATAACAAAACCAGCTTTGAAGACTCTTTGGTCTTCTCTATTGATCCATCTCAATTTGTTAGCCCAAGCCAAGCTATTTAACTAGCTAAGATTTTTGTCTTGCAATTCAGTGATATTGAGAAAAGCACTCCATAGTTGTTTGGTATGAAGGCATTTGAAGAACATATGATCAAATGTTTCAGTTTCTCTAGAGCATAAAAGGGAATTTGTATTTGGAATTTGAAACTTAATACTATCCTTAGTTCCCAATTTCTATGGAGCTACTAACCGTGAGATGAAAGAGTGAGTTTGAGCAATGCCTAATCCTTATATTAACTTATGAAGTGGAAACTTGACCATAGGGCCTAGCAACAATTGTTTGCATGACAGAGCTATAAATTTGTGAGGCTTATGAAGTTCCCATTTGATTTCATCATTTTGTACCTGAATTGGAGAATATGAAGGTCGTTGCTCAACAATAGATTTGATTTCTTTACACGTATGAAAAGGCCAATGCCAATTGTTGTTTCGAATTAATGCTTGTACTTTAGTATCTTTAGGGATAGACATTCTTAAAGCTACAAAGAGATGAGTGTTACATAAAGGCCTTATGACATGTCAATTATCAAACTAAAATGTTATGCCCTTCCCATTTTGAGCATAATGTTTGATATAAGGCAAGAAGGGCCTTGTATGTAAAACATGTTGAAAAGTGTAAGATTGCAAAGAAGTCTGAGAAATAGACCATATGCTTTTCTGCTTAACATGAAAGTTGTGGACCCATCTTACCTATAAGCTTTATTTGTCCCAACATATCCTCCAACGTCTCTTTGCCAACAAAATCTTGTTTATTCTGCTAGCTAAATTGATTCCTAATCCTCCATACTATTTAGGATGACATATAACATTCCATTTAACTTTGGGCTTTCTTCCCCCACTAGAATTATCTCTTTAAGGATAGCTAGATGTGATTGGCAATAGATATGCAGCTTATTGAGAATGGTGATAGCTAACTATAATCTCCCTCCATTTGACAAGAATCTGTTGTTCCACTGAGAGAGTCTTCCACTAACTTTTTCTATGAGAGATCTACATTTAGCTTCCTTAAGCTTCTATGTAGAAATTAGAACCCCCAAGTATGCCAGAGGTAATTGGTGTATACTGAGCCCAAATCTACTATCATATTCATTGAATCTTCACAACTTTGCCTAGGTAAGTAAACATCACTCTTACTTGGGTTAAATTTGACCCCTAAGACTTCCTGAAATCTTTGCAAAGCTTTTAGAAGAGTTCTAATGGAAACAAGATCATTGGCACAAAGGAAGAGCAAATCATCTGTAAATGAGGGTTGAGTGACTTAACCAAGACAACTGCATTTATAGTGAAATCTAAAATTTATGCTTTCCTTTATACAAAATTTTGTGATTCTTTGAAGTACTTCCATAACAATGACAAATAGATAGGGGGAGAGAGGATCACCTTGTCTGATTCCTTTGGCAGCTTTATAGAGCTGAGAAGGTTCTCCATTCATCAATAATGAATAAGTTACATATGTTATACAAGAGTGAGTCCATTTGATAAACTCAGATGGATATCCAAAAGCCTGCAGAGAATTAATAATGAAACTCTATTCAATGGTGTCATAAGCTTTAGTGAAGTCAATTTTGAGTGCACAACTCTTGATATGCTCCTTTGATTTGTAATCATTAGAGATTTATCACCCATACTCCTTCCTGGGACATAAGCACCCTGACTTGGATTGATTGAGCCAGGTAAGGTAACTTTTAACCTGTTAGTAAGGATTTTTGCAATAATCTTGTACACCACATTACAACATGCAATAGGTTTGAAATCATTTAAGCATTTAGGATTAAGGATTTTGGGTACCAAGATTAACTTATTCTTATTCAGTTCTGTGAGCAACCTACCACTTCTGAAGAATTGTTGGACTGCTCTTACTACTGAAATTTGTAAAATAGTCCATTTCTCTTGGAAGAACCTTGCATTGAAAACATCTAGTCCTGGAGACTTATTAAGATGAAATGAAAACATTACTTCTTTTATCTTTTCATTGGTAACTTCTTTAAGCATTTCAAACTGTTGAATCTAGTTTATGGAGCCTGACAATCTATTGAGCAAAATCTTAGGAAGATTAGTAGTGTGTGTAGTTACCCCTATTTATTTCTTTGAAGTGCCTTCTAGCTACCTTTTTCATCTCTTCTTGATCATAAAACAATATACCATTTCTATCTTAAAGGGATATTATTTTCTTTCTATTTGTCCTGCCTTCAATCACATTAGAGAAATAATTAGTATTCCTGTCTCCTTATTGCATCCATTGAACTCTCGATTTTTGCTTTAGCTGGAAATTGTATGCTTCAAGTGCCTATAAGTAGTTATTGAGGTCAACTCTCTAATAAGCATAGGATCTGCAAGATTGATCATTAACTTCTTCTGGGTGAATGTGAGTTCCTTCATTGCTTGTAACTTATTTGTATTCATAGGATTAGGGGTACCCTTGAGAAGTTTGACAAAATCAACCTTGATAGATTTTAGTAATTGCATGCATTGAAATGCTTTATAGCCCTGGAAGTGTTTGTTAATAGCATCTGTTATAATTGATTCAAGTTGGGAATGCTTTAATAGGGAATCGAAAAACTTGAATGGAGATTTTCTTATCTTCATTGTGTTGTTAACCATCACATTAACTGGACCATGATATGAAATTAGTAGTTCTCCAAACACTGCATAACTTTCCTGCATTTTAGTGAGCCAACAATCATTAACTAAACATCTATCTAGCTTCCTCTATACCAATCCACTGTAGCTCCATGTAAAAATAGGTCTTTGAAATTTGTGATCAACCAAGTGTAGTTTAGAAGTTAACTTTGTCAGTTCTTTAGTGTTAGCATATGTTATACTTCTTTTTCCACTGGATTTAGCTGGAGACAACAAGCAATTGAAATCTCCTGCAAGCATCCAAGGGCTTGAGATGCTTGAGTCAATTTCTTGCAAGTCCCTCCATAATGCTGCCCTCTTAAATTCCCAATTTTCTGCATATATAATTGTAATTGTTATTAGAATCTCGTCAGCTTTAATAATGAGTTCACAATGTAACAGTTGTTCAGTATAGAACCACTTTGTTAAGATCAAGTAGGCTAGATCTAAAGCAACCATAATCTTGCCATTGGGATAAGGATATGGCATATCCATGTGTATAAGGATATGGGCATTTATCTTAACTTAACATTTAAGCAATCTTATTAATCTAGAACCATACTTAATAGAGGCTATGAATTTAGTATCAATAGAAAGATATGAACTTATCTAATTGATGTATTTGTCAGTTCGAAATGGATCTCACTTCTAATATACTTATAAAATAGGAAAGATGAGAGTAAAACGAAAATGAGTTTATTTTCTGTTATGATTTATGTCAATAAGAATAATTAGGTTAATCGATGACACAATATATTTGTAATTAATTGAAAATGTTTTAATATTTGATTAATATTGTTCTTGTTTTTAAATAATATTATAAAACATAAATATAATTTAAGTACCAATACACCAATTTACAATAATGTTATAATTAGGTTTGTCTGAAACCAATGATCTAAATATCTTTCCATATTGGTTGGTAGCATATCAACCTAAAAATAATACGGTGTCAATGTTAATGATACTAGGCAGTACTGTAAGTTTTAGAAACTATCGGAACTTTTTAGAAAAAATTAAAAAAATTTTACCGACCCCCCAGGCCCTGACCCTCGCCTGCTACCTCTTCTTTTGATTTTTTTGTTTCTCACTTTCTTTCTTTTAAAGACTCTGTTAATTATAGGTTGCATTATGTTTTAGTGGGTAATTTAGTATGCTTTTAGTTGTTAATTAGATTATTTGTGCATGTTTAGGTTTAGAATTGTGTTATTGTGATTATATGTCTGCATTTTTTAGTGTTATATGTGTTAGAACATAATATCGAACTTTAATTTTGTGTGTTTGAGGTGTTTTGATGAGTTTTTTACTATTTAAGATCAGATAAAGAAAGCCAACGAAGATTTGGAGAAAGGAGAAGAAACAAGTACCACGATCGTGGACAGAAGTACATATGACAAGCTACGATTGTGATATAAGCAATTTTTAAATGCCATGATCATGACCTTATTGTGGTAGACATGATGATAGACACGGGGATTGCTTCTGAACTAAATTTTTTAAGGGTTATTATAGACATTTGGGCCAGGTAAAACTTAGTTTTTACCCTAAATGGGAAAAGACTATTCAAGGAAAAGAAAGAAGCCCTGAAAAGAGGCCTCAATTTGCCACCTTGGGAAAGAACACAAGGAAGAGAGAAGAAGGATAAAATCTACAGCTGCTGTCTATGTAATAAACCACTCCCATAAAGCATAAGCTCGAACATACCAGAGGATACTCGAGAACAGATTCTATGAAAAAGGTACATTAGGACAATCAAACTAACTCAATAAAGACATCAAAAATATCATAAGCCTTCTAAGTATTCATTTCTTCCCATTTTTTTCACAAACATAAAAGTTACATGTATCATTACAATTCAGAATCCACATATATATCACAAAACATTGTTTTGAGTTCAATCTCAGTACAAAATGTATAATATGAAATGGGATACTAATACATAAAACTCTAACTGGACTCCTCAGATTCAACTAATCAGACCTTTGAGCCATTCTCGTCCACAAAACACAAGTACTAGACTTCTACTATATCACCTTAGTAGCTAGAACTCCTTTGAACCTGAAAAGCAACATTGCAATACATTGCAATTTTGATGAGTTTGTGAACTTAGTAAGTGAACCATCATCAATGTATTCACTTAAGTCAGATCACAAAAACAAGTATATCAAAGTTTATCATACTTCTACTAGCATATCATATAAGCTAACATTGCATATCATAACACATCCTCCATTAACTTCAACTGTAATTCACTATTTCAAAACAATTCAATAATTCATTTCAATTCAATCATTTGATACATGTAGGGATGTATATGCAAATGCACATATGTTTTCATTCTCATTTTGTTTTGTTATAACCAAGTGCCTATCAACCTAATTTACTGTCTCGTATTCGTTGTGGATATGGAGATCATTTATGGCCCGTATTCATTTTGGATGCCAAGTCCATGTTATCTTTGCCTGAGACTCTTTTTCAAAATCCTAAGCTCAAATCTCTTTTCTATGCATTATTCACTATGGTCACAACTTCTTTACCTGATCATGCATTTCAATGTGATGAGATGCATCATTTCATATGTTATGTTTTCATTTCCTTTCATTTCTATGTAGTCATGTCGTATAGATCAAACTTCTTGAATCTAATATTGGCATTTATCAATCAGTTGTACGCATGTTCTATATTAAACATACAATTATACAGAAGCGCATATAAATGAGTATACACATCTAAGTTAACTTAGAGTATGCTTTAGACATCTAAGTTAACTTAGAGTATGCTTTAGAAAAGTTATTGCCTCGATGTTCCAGCAATGTTTGGATGTTGACGATCACCTTGCACGACTATCGTCATGCAATACACACATAGTTCACCAATTACTAATTTGTTTAATCATATGAATATATATTCATGCATATGTATATGTGTCATGTTTTAATGCATGCTTAATTGACTTTCTAAGTATGTATTCTTATACAAATATCTTGACCATTCAAACATTAAAGCTTGTATACAACAAGTTTGCAATCAGGTTTATACCTTAAGTAAGCTTGATTTACTCCAAATTCAACAATCATAAGCTCTATTTACTCCAAATTCAAAAATCATACATTCACCAAAATTTTCTAGCAATATATATATTCATACAATTACCTAATTCTCATTCATAATTACCTCATGTTCTTCAATGCTCATTCATTCATGCCTAATACACATTACTCATATCTTTAAGATCATGTTTGCATTTATAAGAACACTTGTATTCCTTTATCACATCATAATTTCTAGATTTTGGATACATTGACATCAAATTAGTACATTCTTTAAGTTATGACATCAATTAACAACCTAAACTTATCAAGCTCTTAACTAATTAATTAAGCAACATTCTAAGTTCATTCCAAGCCTTAATCAAGTCCAAATACACTAATTTAAAGTGACTTTTCCTTAGCTGGTTCAATATGTACACAAGGTTGAAGTTAACATTCCTAAACTAGGCCCACGATCATGGGGGACCATGCCACAATTGTGGGGGACCATGCCACGATCGTGATAGAAGCTCATGCAATAGGCCACGATTGTGCGTTGTCTTTCTTCCTTCAATTTTACACAAATTTCACATACTTAGAGACATCATTACCACTTGAACTTTTCCAAAATTCATTCCCTTTAAAGCTACTTCATTTCATGCTAGTCTAGCTCCCATATTGGTTACATTAAATCTCACCAAAATCTGCTCATTTGTTTCATTACCATTCACTTTATACCATCATACAGGTGGTCCTAACTTTTCCAAATTGAAAACACTTAAATAGCACCTATCTTTAGCATGAATTCATCATCAATTATAATTCAAATCCCAACTTAAATCATCTATATAACAATATATAAACTACTATTGTCATGCATGTAAAAAATAGAATATAAGGTATTTTTTAGCATAATTTTAGCACCAATACCATATTCAATCTATCCCTGATCAGTCATCATAATTTCTGCTAACACATGCCATAATAGACCAGTACTTCACTTACTTGTTTAGCTCAAATGCCACCTCAATGTATCAAACTTGCTTTGCCTCACATGCATGCAAGATCATCTCAGGAACGATGAGGAAGTAGGATGAGTTTCAGCAAAGATAAGAAGAAGACAACATAATTCAACTATCTTTCTGTAGAAATTGACAAAGGTTTTAAGGTGGTAATTGACAGAATTTGGAGCAAAAACTCAAGATGTGAGGGAGGAGTGAGTTTCGACGGTGAGAGGGAGAAGAAGGAGAGAGTTATAAGAGAATATAATGAAGATGATGTTGGAAGTGTCTATGTCATATGGTGTAGGTGTAAGATGAGTTTAAGGACACTTGTTAAGTGTCTAAACTAGCTACAAATCCACTCTTTAGGCTACCAAATGTCATTTAGTTCTTCTACCATTTGTCACTCAATTCTCTAAGCCATTTGTCACTCAATTCTACTGCCATATATCACTCATTTTATAGGCTTAGTCATCCTAAATTTCCACATGTCAACTTGTCTTACCACTTGAATTTTTTCCTAGTCTAAATGTACATTTTAATCCATCAATCTTCCAATTGTGACAAATAAACTCCAAATTCCTAATTGTAATCCTTCAATTCTTTTTATTGGTAAATAAAAATACAAGACATTAGAAATGCACAATCATATCGTAATCATTTTAAAACTTTCATACCCCAGAATATATCAATTAAGTGCAATTTTTAAAATCAAAATTAATGTTTGTGTGCTCATATTATGCATGTGAATGAAATCATAAAATTATATTCTAAATGTACCAAAATCAAGCTAATATGATGTAATTCATGTGACTAACAAATTTAGCACTCTAACTCTCAATAGTTTTGTAAACCGACTATTACAGTCCAGCCTCTCCAATCAAGCCATTTTATGTTCTTTTTTTTATTTCTGTTCTTTATTTACTTCATCTTGGTGTATGAATTGGGTTTAAGAATCTTGAACATGTTGTTATCGATGTTCTAATTTCATTTTGGGATTGAATCTTGAATCATTTTGTGACATTTGCTTTTGATATTAATGAAATCATTTGAGTATTGTGATATTTGTATTTGCATATACATCGACAACAAATCGAGAGAGTGAGTCGATAGTAATCCGATTAAGTTGGGTAATGAGAGTTAACAACCTAATAAGTCACACAATTATGAAATCGATAATCATAAGAAGAGAGATCTTCTATGAGGACCTGATTGTCTATTAGATTGCTTAAGAACTAATTGGAAAGTGGGTTGTTTTTGTTAATCGAGAGATTTAAAAAATAAGAATTTTGGAATCAATTAGGGATTATTAATTAGGGTTAATTGATTATATCTTGAGAGAGAGTAATCAACCCTTCGAAATTATAGGACCTATACAAATTACATCAAAAGTGATTAGGGTAGCAAATGATGATAGATAAATCCCATGTTCTTATAATTCTTTGATATTTTCTTATTGCGATATCTCAATTGCTAAGTAGTTGTGCTCCATTTTGATTTACTTATGTTAATTTTTTAATTTTATTTTCATTCAACCCCTACTTGATTGTTTAATTTTCTAGTTATCTTTATTTTCATTTAAATCACATTTTTTCAACCTTAGAAAAAGTTAGGATTCAATTAGTTCACTAATTCCTCATGGGATCAACACCTCAACTACTACACTTATGACTCATACACTTATTGAATATTTAGGATTTTATAAGATTAAAACTTGTTCAAAATAGAAGAAACATTAATTTGGACGTCATAAGGCAACTATGCAGAATCCGATAAGTTAAATGCCAAGAAGAGATAAAAAGAACGATGATGGAGGAAATGTATCATAGGGAGCAAAGGACCTTTGTGAACTTCAATGAGGCATAATTTAGTCAAGGAAATAATCATCATTATTGGAACACTCACAATTCGAGGTGACAGAATCAACCAGATTTCTTTTGATATAATAATGTAAGAACTCAAATGGGAATTCATGGCCTACTAGGATTTCAATAAGATGATTCCAGTTCATAGGATTCTAAATTAGATAAGATCATAGACAAGCTCATGAATATGGAAGAGGACCAGAAGAGACTAGAAGGGAAGTTTGAGCAAATAATGAAAGATCATACCTCTTCTATTCACAACCTAGAGGTTCACATGAGCCAGTTTTACAAAGAATTCTGTAAAGGAAGTGTGGAAAAATTTCTGAGCAATATGGAAGTAAATCCAACAGATCAATGTAAGGATATCACATTTAGGAGTGGGAAAGAGCTAGAAGAACCAGCGGAAAGACAAGCTAAAACCCACTTTGTAGAAGACCAAGAGAAGAAGAAAAAGGATGAAGATAAGATTGAGGACCTTCCATACATTCCTCCTCCACCTTAAGCACCGAAAATGCCATTCCCATAAAGACTTAAGAAGAACGAATTAGATATATCATTTGCAAAGTTTGTCGAAAAGCTAAAGAAATGGTAAATTTACTTGTCTTTGGTGGAAGTGTTGAAACTAGGGCTGAAGTACACGAAGTTCCTTAAAGAAATATTATCCACCTAGCAAACTTAGGGTGATAATAAAACGGTAGCTGTGATGGAAACCTCCACCGTTTTAATTACCAACCATATGCCCTCATAGTTAGCAGATCTAAGGAGCTTTACAATACCCTATGTAGTAGGTAATTTAAAGATTTCAAAATGTTTATGTGACTTAGAAGTGAGTATAAACCTTATTCTTTATCAACTATTAGGAAACAAGGGCTAAAGGATGTGAAGCCAACATCTATGCATATTCAATTGGCAGATCAGTTGATAAAGAAACTATTTGGCGTGGTGGAGGATGTACCTATAAAAGTGGACAAGTTTATCATTCCTGTGGATTTTGTCATGCTAGACTTTGAACAGGATCAAAACTATCCACTAATTCTTGGTATACATTTTTTTCTCTTTAGTAAACGTCTATAAAGATAACCTCATCCTTCAGATTGGAGATGAACAAGTGAAATTCAGCATGAATAAGGTATTAAAGAATCCGAAGGAGGGTAGCTCATTCATTAGAATTGATGAAGTCAAATCTTTAAAGGAGCGAAAGGAAGAAGAATAGAAGACAATGAAGATTGAGTTTGAAGCATACAAGGAAGTCTCCATTCTAGAAGCTAAAGAAGAAGAAAACGAAGAACATAGAATATAAGGCATAGAAGTTAAAGAAGATACGAAAGTCATTGTTCATAAAATGAAAGAAGGGGAGACAAGTTGACTAAGGAAGAACAAGATCAACTCACCCTCTTACAAGATAAACTATTGGATTCAATATAAGATTTAGGGAGTTTTCTTATTCCCTATTTTGTTGATAGTTTTTTAATAAAACTTACATTAGTGAACTTAATTGGTTTTCTTAATTTTACCAATATTGTCATTTTGATTATCTTCTAACATGTAGCTTATTTATAAGCCATGAAGCTGAAATTAGGCAACAAAGGTGGAAGGAAGCCACTAATAATTGATCCCGGTTGAGTTTCGAATGATACAAGGTCAAGCTAATGGCCATAACTTAGCATGTTTGATAGTTAGATTGAAATTGTTAAGTAGTTAGATTTTTTTAAAATTCTAAAAAAAAATTAATATTTTGGAATGGTTTGGATTGCTAACTCTCTTATTCCTTTGAAAGGAATTGTAAAATAAGGCAGCAATCTTAGGCATCAAGTGTAATTGGTTTCAGACTCCAAGATCATCACCGCCTCAATTGCCATAATGGGTTCTTATGCCTTAACCCTTTTCTTTTTATTTTATTTTATTTTTATGTTTTTCTTGTCATTTTTTTATTCTTACCTTATGTGTTATTTATTCTTTTCACATTGAGGACAATGTGTTGTCCAAGTATGGAAAGGGTTGTATGCATTGTATGTTTTTATTTCGAGTGTGAATTTTACATGTTGTTTATTAAATCTTGTTTAGGTTTTTGTGATGTGACTTGTGTCAATGTGTCAATGGTTAGGACTTAATAGAATTAGAATAGCCTTGAACATAGTCTTCTAAGTTATAAAGATTTATTAACTTGTGGAATTAAAGACCTAGGTAGCTTTAGTTAAATATGCATGTTAATTAGGATATGATGTTAGCTCATTCACCATAATAATTTTCCACATACATTTATAATTTTAGGTCAATTGAATAAGTAGCATCATTAGTATCCTTGCATGAGAATGATTAACTAAAGAAAAGAGGTAAGCAATAAAAAAAAGTGTTTTCTTAAACAAATAACTATTCCACTAACCTTTGGGTTATTAATTAAGCTAGTAGCCAATTGAGAATGTAATCTAGTTGAGTAACTAGGGGACATTAACCACAAATGTTTGCCTTCGCATCAAAACACTAGATCAATGTTAATGAAAATTAACAAAAATAGTTTTTTATAAATAAAACCTACCGATCTTTGTGAATAGCTTGGATTTTCATGAAAAGCTACTTAGGGATAGTTATAATTTTGATTGACTAAATAATTATAAATGTGTGTGTGCAAGTGATGAGGTGAATGAATATCATATTAAGGTCTTAATTAGTATATATATTTAGTCTGAAGTGCCCAGCCACGTATTTCATAAGTTAATAAGTTAGAAATACTTGAAGGTTTGTGTTTGAAGTTAAATTAGTTGCGCGAAGTTTAATGCCATTGTACCATTATTGCATATGCATGCTTATATATGTTATTGTTTGGTGTGTTTGTGTTTTTTTGTGTTAGTGTTTTTTCTTAAGAATAAGAAAAAGTTTAAGGGTGGGGATGTGATAGTTATAGGTTGTAATATGTTTTAATGGATAATTTAGTATGCTTTTCGTTACTAATTAGATTATTTGTGCATGTTTGGATTTAGAATTGTGTTAGTGTGATTATGTGTTATATAGGTTATAGCATGATACTGGGTTTAATTTTTGTGTGTTTGAGTTGTTTTGATGAATTTGTTAGTGTTTGAGATCAGGTAAAGAAGGTCGGAGAAGATTTGGAGAAATTTTGCAGGAGGAACAAGTGCTACGATCATGGCCCTAAAGGCCACAAACATGACAGAAGCAGGTATGATAGGCCACGATCATGACAAAAGCAATTTTTAAGGGCCACGTTTGTGGCCCTATCGTGGCAAACATGATGAAGATGCTCTGAACTTAACTTTTCGAAGGTTATTTCGGACATTTGGGTCAAGTAAAACCTAGTTTTTACCATAAATGGGAAATGACTATAAAAGGAAAAGAAAGAAGCCTTAAAAAGAGCGCCTCCATTTTCCACCTTGGAAAAGAACACAAGGAAGAGAGAAGAAGGAGAGAAGGGAAGAAGAGTGTTAGGCCCTGAATTTTTATTATTTTAGTAAGTATGATTTGAATAAATTTTGCGGTATTGTTAGATAAATCATTTTAATGGGAGTTAGTTATTATGTCAAGTTTAGGAGGAATGGAATTAAAGTGTTGAAGTTGTAAGATGCATAAGGGTATTTTTGGAAGATTACTTAAGGATAGAAGCACTAAGGCATTAAAGGAAGGGTAAGGTAAACTTTTCTCACCCATAAAGTGTTGAAGTTTATTCACGGAGTAAACTTCAGTTTCTCTGTTTTGTTCAAGGAACCCTTGAAACAATTGTTTGTGTATTTGCATTGTAACATGATAAGTTTGATGAAATTGAGTATTGTGCTTGATATGTTTCATGTGATGATGAATTGAGATTTGAGTTATGAATGTATTTATGTATATATATATATATATATATATATATATGATTGATTGTATGGCTCATTGCCAATGGCTATAAGTATTTTAGCCACTGAGCTATGTAGCTCAACCCCCAATTTTCCCTCTTCAGGTGCAAATCGAGAAGAGCAGTGATCCTTGTAAGGCATTCGGACTCCCAGATAGATATAAATCTTTGAATTAAGTTAGTGATTTTGGATAACTTTATAAGCATACCATCATGAGCATCTTATGTATTTTGTTTTAAGAGTTAATGTGTATGTTGGCATGTAACAAACTCCGACTTTGTTAAAAAATGAGAAAGTGAAATTGGATTCTTTTCTATGCCTGATGTTGTTATTTTAAAGATTGGAATAACGAAATGTACTTGTGCATAATCTTATTTGTTAAATTGCCAAAGGTTGATAGTCTCAGAATAGCATGGTAGAATTGGAGAGATTGTGCTCTGAACGTAAAAGAAAACATAGACGCAAAGGAAGATCACAAATGAAGTGCATCGTTTGTGCTGACGTCACAACCCAGACGCAAAGGAAGAACACAAACGAAGTGCATCGTCTATGCTGACGTCACACACAGACGCAAAGGAAGAACACAGATGAAGTGCATCATCTGTGCTGACGTCACAACCCAGATGCAAAGGAAGAACACAGACGAAGTGCATCATCTGTGTTGACGTCACAACCCAGACGCAAAGGAAAAACATAGACGAAGTGCATCGTCTGTGCTGACATCACAACCCAGACACAAAGGAGGACATAGACGAAAGAAATCGTCTGTGATGACGTCACACACAAACGTAAAGGAAAAATATAGACGAAGTGTATCGTCTGTGCTGACGTCATAACACAGACGATAGGAGGCCAAACACAGACGATAGGAAGTCAAACACAGACGAAGCGAAAGACAGACGAAAGGAAAGACAGACGAAAGGAAAGACAGAAGATAGGAAAGGTAGACGAAAGGAAAGGTAGACAGTAGACAAAAGACAGACGATAGCCAAAACCCAGACTGTAGTCAAACCCAGATGATAGTCAAACACAGATGGTAGGCCAAACACAGAAGAAGAAGTTAGGAAGTTATGCTAACTGACCCGACGCATGTATATATGCAAATTATGAACTCACCAACGCTATTATTTGGCATATTTGGGCTGGAATGGAGATGGGCCTAAAGACGGGTCAGTTTGGAAAGCCAGTATTTATGGAAAAGGTTGAGTATTTGAAATGCGATAGTCGGGCTTCGAAAACGGGGTCCAACATCTTGTGGTGTCAGAGCTTAGGCTTTTTCCTAGGCATAGAGTGCATAGTAGGACAAATCGTTACATTATGTGATTTATTGTTTGCATTATTAAATTGATTTGATTGCATTATATGTCATGCGTACATGTAAGAAATAGGATTGAAATAAAATGTGAGCTAATTGTTAGTGTTTATAATTGAAGGAGTAGAATGCCACCTCGTAGAAGGACACAAGGAATTCTGCAAGGATCTGTCGCACCTAACTCTCTACCAATAGAGGAGAGTACCGATAAGTCCGTAGCCCCAGGAACTGCTGCGGCCTTTCGTAGGGCACAATAATGAGCCCTCTCGGTCCCCAACCCGGGAGTCACCTATTCTACGAGAGCAAGTGCCTCCATTAGATCTGAGGATGTTCCAAGTCTTCACCAACCGTTTGTCCAAGCTATGGGACAGATGCCACAATCTTCTACTTTTGCCCCAGTCAAGAAGGGGAAACAATTTGATAAATTGAGGAAGTATGGAGCAGTGGACTTTTATGGGACCACTGATCCTGAGGAAGCTGAGAATCGGTTGAGAAAGACCGATAGGATACTAGATCAGATGGAGTATGAGGATAACGAGAAGGTCATGTATGCTGCCATTTTGTTTGAGTGGGATGCGTTGCACTAGTGGGAAAGTGTGTCAGGAAGCCAGATGAGACCTCCAGTGTTGACATAGAAGGACTTCTCAGCTATTTTTAAGAAGAAGTATCTATCTGAGGTGTACATTTAGTAGAAGCAGAGGGAGTTTTTGAGTCTCACCCAGAGGTAGATGACAGTGAGTGAGTATGAGCGGCGGTTTACACAATTGTCTCGGTATGCAGTAGAGATGATGCTGAGTGAGGTAGCTAAATATCATCGGTTTGAATCAAGATTGCACCTAGCCATCAGAGAAAAAGTAGTGGTGCAAAATTTATATGATTTTCAACAGTTGGTTGAAGCGGCACTGAGGGTCGAAAATATAGAGAATATAAAAAGTACTATGAACAAGAAGAGAAAGGGGAGAGAACAGTTCAAGAGGGTAGGCAGTACTCCTATACTAGAGAGGAGTGCCAAGAGCTTTCTTATGCAGTCTGAGGGGAGGAGCACTGGAGCAAGCAGGTCTACATAAATGAGAACTGTCTCATATCAAGCCTCAACAGCTGGAGGCAGTAGGAGGGGAGATGGAGATAAACCACCCATTCCCAAATGTGAGCACTGTGGAAGGTTTCATAGAGGGGAGTGCTACCGACTGACAGGAGCTTGTTTCAATTGTGGAGAGAAGGGACACATGGCAAGAGAGTGCCCTCAGAATCTAAGACATGAGAACTGAGACTATAGGACACAAGATTACAACTGAAGTGGGCAGTTCTGATGCAACTAAGAGGATGAATCTTCCAGGGAGACCCAAGGGGCAAGCGCCAGCTAGGGTGTTTGCAATGACACGGAAGGATTCCGAGGCCGCTCCAGAAGTTGTGACTGGTACGGTTAAATTGTTTGATGCTGATATTGTTGTTTTGATTGATCCGGGGTCTACCCATTCATTTGCGTCATCAAGTAGAACTGTGTGTGGTAGAAATCTGAGCCCGTTGGATACTCCTCTAATGGTGAGTACTCCAATTGGTTAGTATATTATTATCAGTCAAGTATGCAGAGACTGTGAAATACATATTGGAGGGGAACAATTAGTGGTAGATTTGATGCCTTTGAGAATAGGAGGATTAGATGTAATTTTAGGTATGGACACTTTAGAGAAGTACAATGCCAACTTGGATTGTAGACAGAAGACAGTAGAGTTCGAATTGGACAATGGTAGAAAGGTGGTGTTTGTGGGAGACAGAAAAGCAAGCCCGCCTAAAATTTTTTCGACTTTGACAGCAGAGAAGATGATGAGGAAAAGATGTGAAGCATTTTTGGCCTATGTGGTAGACACGAGGGCAGATAAGAAGAAGTTAGAAGATATACCTTTGATTAGGGAATTCCCGAATGTCTTTCCCGATGAATTACCTAGACTACCACCTCCTAGGGAAATTGAATTTTCCATTGAGCTTCTTCTAGGCACCATGCCAATATCGATTCTACCTTATAAAATGGCTCCGACGAAATTGAAGGAGCTTAAGGAGCAATTGGAAGAGTTGTTGGAGAAAGGTTGCATTAGGCCGAGCTCTTCGCCTTGGGGAGCTCCTGTCCTTTTTGTGAAGAAGAAAGAAGGATCGTTGAGGATGTGTGTGGATTATAGGAAGCTTAACCATGTCACCATAAAGAACAGATATCCGCTTCCACGCATAGATGACTTGTTCGATCAATTGCAAGGGGCGAAAGTCTTTTCCAAGATAAACTTGAGATCGGGTTATCACCAATTAAGGATAAAGGAGACTGATGTGCCAAAGACTGTTTTCAGAACACAGTATGGGCATTTTGAGATTTTAGTTATCCTTTGGATTGACGAGTGCACCTGCAGCCTTTATGGACTTAATGAATAAATTCTTTAAGCTATTCTTGGACCAATTTATCATTGTCTTTATTGATGATATATTGGTTTATTCCAAGGGTGATAAGGTACATAAGGAGCATTTGAGGATTGCCTTAGAAACATTAAGGCAGAATGAGTTGTATGTCAAATTTGATAAATGCGAATTTTGGCTAAAGGAAGTAGTATTTCTTGGGCATGTGATTTCAGAGCATGGGTTACATGTAGATTCGAGTTGAAGCTGTGGTAAGATGGTAAGCACCTAAGAATATAGCAGAATTAAGAAGTTTCTTAGGTTTAGCCGAATATTACAAAAGGTTTGTGGAGGGCTTTTCCATAATAGCTGCTCCACTTTCCAAGTTAAGAAGGAAGAATCAAAAGTTTTTGTGGATAGATGAATGTCATAAAGGTTTTGAAGAGCTTAAGTATAGATTGACGAGTGCACCAATTTTGACTTTGCCTTCAGGTAATGATGGGTATGTGGTATATAATGATGCCTCAAGGAAGGGATTGGGTTGTGTGTTGATGCAAGGAGATAAGGTGATTGCCTATGCTTCTAAGCAATTAAAGTCCTATGAGATGAATTATCCTACACATGACTTGGAGTTAGCTGTCATAATTTTTACGTTGAAGATATGGAGACATTACTTGTATGGAGTTACTACGAAGGTATTTACAGACCATAAGAGCCTTAAGTATTTGATGAGTCAAAAGGAGTTGAACTTGAGACAAAGGAGATGGTTAAAGTTATTGAAGGACTATGACTTGATGATAGACTACCACCCGGGGAAAGTTAATGTAGTAACGGATGCCCTGAGTAGGAAGTCTACTGTGGCACATATAAAGACAGTGTATGTTCCTTTTTTGAAGGAATTAGCCAAACTTCAGGTGATATTGAGGCAAGCTAAAATTGGGTGTGTATTGGCTAATTTTATAGTAAGGCCAATATTGAATGAGAAAATTAAGGAATTACAGGAATATGATGAGTATTTAAGCAGGCTTTGAGAAGAGATTAAAAGTGGTAAACCCTCTGAAATAGAGGTAAGGGATGATGGATTGATGGTAATAGGAAACAAACTATGTATTCCTAATATGCAAGAGATGAAAGATCAAATTTTTGATAAGGTGCATAATGCTCCCTATGCGATGCACCCAGGGAGTACAAGAATGTATAGAGATTTGAAGGAGCATTTCTACTGGAAAGGAATGAAGAAGGATATTACGGAGTATACTAAGAGATGCTTAGTGTGTCAGCAAGTCAAGGCTGAGCATCAGGTACCTTCAAACAAGCTTCAGCCTTTGTCTATTCCTGAATGGAAGTGGGAAAAGATTTCGATGGACTTCTTGATGGGATTACCAAGAACTAGTAGGAAACATGATGCAATATGGGTGATAGTGGATAGGCTAACCAAGTCAGCACATTTCTTGCCGATTAAACAGATAAATTCTTTGAATGTTTTGGCCAAGAAATATGTGGATGAAATAATCAGACTACATGGGATTCTAAGTTCCATAGTTTCAGATAGAGGTCCCAAGTTCACCTCCAGATTTTGGGAAAGCTTACAGGAGGCTTTGGGAACTAAGTTTCACTTTAGTACGGCTTTCCATCCACAGACTGATGGACAATCGGAGAGAACAATACAGACTTTGGAGGCAATGTTGAGAGCTTGTGTTATGGATTTTAAAGGCTCATGGGATGGTCATTTGCTGTTAATTGAGTTTGCTTACAATAATTCCTATCATTCAGGAATTCAAATGGCACCTTATGAAGCTTTGTATGGTAGAAGGTGCTGAACTCCTATTTGTTGGGATGAGGAAGGTGAAAGGAGGCTTTTAGGGCCTGAGTTGGTGCAAGTCACAGTTGATAAGATTAAATTGGTGAAACAAGGGATTAAAGCAGCTCAAGACAGAATGAAGAGCTATGCAGATGTACATAGAAAAGAGATGGAATTTGAAGATGGAGACAAAGTGTTTCTTAGAGCTTCTCCATGGAAAGGGGTCTTAAGATTTGGTAAGAAGGGTAAGCTTAGTCCGAGATACATAGGCCCTTATGAGATCGTTGAGAGGATTGGGCCTTTAGCTTATAAATTAGCTTTGCCATCGGAATTAGCTAAGGTTCATGATGTCTTCCACGTGTCGATGTTGAGAAGGTATCGATCCGACCCTTCACACATAGTTCAACCTTCAGAGGTTCAATTAAGGGAGGATTTAACCTATGAGGAGCAACCAATGGAGATTTTAGATTCGAAGGAAAAAGTTTTGAGAAACAAGGTTGTGAAGCTGGTCAAAGTTTTGTGGAAGAACCATGCAAGGGAGGAAGCAACATGGGAGCCATTGGAAGCCATGAAGGAGAAGTATTCACATCTTTTTTAGGACAAAATTTTTTTAAGAGGGGGAGAAATGTTAGGCCCTGAATTTTTATTATTTCAGTAAGCATGATTTGAATAAATTTTGTGGTATTGTTACATAAATCATTTTAATGGAAGTTAGTTATTATATCAAGTTTAAGAGGAATTAATTCATGGATTGAAGGAATTAAAGTGTTGAATTTGTAAGATGCATAAGGGTATTTTTGGAAGATTACTTAAGGATAGAAGCACTGAGGCATTAAAGGAAGGGTAAGGTAAACTTTTCTCACCCATTAAGGGTAGAATGGAAAGAGGCAAAGATTGTCTTGTAAATAAGAAGGCTAAAAACGTGAATGAGGAAAGAAGGAGTGAAAATCAAAAAGTAAAGGAGAGAGAAAGAAGAAGAGGGGTTCGGTGGAGTTACAAGAAGAGAGCTTTGAACTAGGTCATGAATTTTCTTAGTCTTAAAGAGAGAATTTGAGGTTACTTAAGAAGGGAAAAAGAAAGAGGAAGGGAGAGCTTCCTTTAGAGTCAAGAATCTTATTAGTCGGTCAAGATTCAAGGTAAGTTGATTTTAAATCTCTTGGCATTTTGAAGGGTTTTTGGTTCAAAGAGCTTAGGAAATGTATGGGTTTAAGTATCCTAGAGTCAATTTCATGCTTTTGGTTCTATGGGTTCTCAAATTGAATTTTCTATTGAATGAGAACTTGTTGTTATAGGAAACCAAGCAAGCTCGATCCAAGGAGAAGAGGAAAGACAACAATGAACTTGAATTGTCAAGAATTATTAGGTGGGTAAAATATTTATAGTTGTTGTGTAATTGGGCAAATTCTTGCCTCTGTGTGTGTATGTGATTTGCATGAAATTGTTATGTTTGAAATTGAAATAATTGTGCATATTTGAAATTGCATGATGCTTTATGATCATGTTGTACCTTGAAAAAGGTTATAATAATTGGTATTGAATGAAAAGAAGAAAAAACATGAAATATAAGAAAAATAATAAAATGAAAAAAGCACGAGAGTGCAAATTGTGATTGAATAAATTGAGCATGAGAATATGAAAATGCATGGAAATGAATATGTGCTTTTGTTTGGGCGAGAGTGGAACCGTTTTATAGTCACATGCACGTCGACGTAAAGCCTTCTCCTGGCTGCCCGCTTGTGGCCCACGAGATCCAAAAATGGACTTGTTTTATTCACGGAGTAAACTTCAGTTTCTCTGTTTTGTTCACGGAACCCTTGAGCCAATTATTTGTGCATTTGCATTGTAACATGATAAGTTTGATTAAGTTGAGTATTGTGCTTGATATGTTTCATGTGATGATGTATTGAGATTTGAGTTATGAATGTATTTATGTGTATATATATATATATATATATATATATATATGTTTGATTGTGTGGCTCATTGCCAATGGCTATAAGTATTTTAGCCACTGAGCTG
>JAOSBO010000007.1:7986645-7998988 GCA_027563915.1 Erythroxylum rotundifolium
CAACTCAAGAAAAAGTTAAAAAAAACTATGTGGTTTGGATATTTAAGAAGTTGGGTCTCAAGATATTTCTTTTCCTCCTAGGAAGTGATAGAAGGAGAAGGAGAGGTAGGGGCTATTAATAAGGGCAATAAGGGGCATGGAGATAGCCAAGGAAGAAGGGTGGAAAGGAAACGTCATCTGAAAGATTTTGACTAAGAACTTGATCTCTAACAACCATAGCATGAAAAGGTAACCTTTTAAAAAGATGTAAAAGGTTATTAAAAATATATGTTAAAATTATAGAACATGGAAAATGGGATGAGGAAAATACTTAAAAGACCTTGTAGCTAAAAGGAACTAAATGGACAGAACTAAAAGTAATTCAACTTAGGGGAGAAAGTAAGAAGAGCATGAACAAGAGAAAAAGGATTAAAACAATTAAGTAAGAGATCAAAGATTGAGAGAAGGCTACCAAATCACTAAAAAGGATATGGTTGAAAACAATACTGGGAGATAAGAGAGAATCTCTCTCTAGCCATTCCAAAAATGTCTATAGTTTTCTTAGATTTATCAATGGTGCAACTTCTTCTCTATTCAGACATTCATTTTATCTTTCATATTTTATGAATTTTACTTCAAAATTTCTCTCTTCAAAACCTCAAAGATTCCACCATTAAGCTCCTTATTCTTATTAGATTCCCTACTGATAACTCTTATATAGCATCTTTAGAGATGACATATGCTTTATGCTTTTTAAGCTCTATATAATCACTTATCTCAAACTTTTCCCATTTGGTAACCAAGACTTAGATTGTTCATTTTTTTTAGTTTCCACTAATAACTAAGAGAGAGAAAATGGTCTAAAAGTTTTCCATATTTGTTAAGTTTCATTATTCTCAAGCATTCAAGTAGTCCTTTATCCATGTCATCATCTACACATATTTACATATAACCTATTCTCTTTATGTTGGAAGGACATTAATAAAGACAAATTTTCCTTTTAAGTGAGCTAGTTTGGCAATGAAGTCTCTTTGTAGACTAGTACCTAAGTGGCATATTATGAAATTTTACCTAAATGGGGATGTTTTTCATCTTAACGTTAGCTATTTTGATTCAACATCTTCACTTTTAAAGAATTAGAGGCTTTCTATAAATGTGCCATGGTCCTAATTGCAAAATACTATCCTATTTCTCTTCATTGAATATTTTGAAAATGAAAACATCTTCTTGGTTTATAAGTGTATTCTTAATCCTCAATTTCTTCCATATAGTTGTGGTGTAATGGTTAGGGAAAAGTGAGTTTCTTTTCCAAAAAAACCCTATTAGCAAAGATTTCTACTTTTGAACTTTAGCATTAAGGACCTTAAAAAACAGAGAAACTAAAGTTGAATCGTTATCGTTTTGTGAAGAAATATATATTAGTTTTTCCAAATGACAAGAAATCCATTATAACTTTTGTTTTATTATAACTTATTAATCATTAGATAGATGCCAATATTAAGCAAAGAATCCTTTCTTAACCCTTTTGGATATGTGGTTGGAGGCCTGGCTATATTTGAGAAATTAAGGCTTTTAGTTTTTGGGAGTGTAACGTACCTAATAATACTAGAAATGTAGTGGTAATGAGTAGGTTAGATGATGATTTTTGACATTTTGGATCTAGAGGTTCACAATGAAGGGTCTAGATGGAATGACGTTAGTTCAAGAATGGTTTCTGGTGAAGCTAAATAGAAAACACTTATTATGAAGCAACCGTAATTGTCAAAGTGCTGCTTAAGTCTAACATTGTTTACCAAAAGATGATACAAGGAAAAATTTAAGATAGAATGGATAGATCCTGCCAAAAGTTGTTAATTATAAAAGAAATTTCAACAAGCAAAATTAACCAAATTACATTAAAGGGAAAGGGAATTATCAAAAGTAAAGAGGAGAGAAGATGGAGAAAAAGCATAGACATTATTAAAACCATTTTGCATTAGCCTTAAATATTTTATTGAATATTTTAATTAATTAACTCAGTTTTAAGTTCCTAATAAAACTAAAAGAAGCTTCCTAATTCAATAGAAAGTGCTTCCAATTAGTTTAGTATTTCTAATTGTTGAAAAATAAAGGAACTTAATTATTAAATTGATAAAAAGAATCAAGAAAAGTTTTGTCTTTACATTATACATAATTAACATAATGAGAATACAATTGTTTAAGTAAGATCTAAAACTTTTAAAATATTAAGTACACACTAGCAAAATAATAGTTTATTCCTTTATCTAAGTATAACAAGAGAGTTTTGTTTACTGTAAAAAATTTTAAGTAATTTAAAGGTCTTGATAATTTTATGTGATTAATGGTTTTACTTATTAAATTTATATGATTTAAGCAAGTAAATTTGTGGTTATATTAAATTAGTGGCATGATTGGGTATTATATGTTTTAATAAGGAGTTAATAAACCTAGGAGTCATATCAAATGTTATTAATAAGTATGTTATCTATCTAATTTAATTTAGTTTATTTATTAACTAGACTTAAGGTCAATGAACTCACTAAAAGATTACTTAGTAATAGAAAAGATTATTAATTTATTTAAAATAGTGTATGTAACTAAATATATGATTAAATTCTTTATTTTATTTACCATTGTGGCAGAATTTATCCTTGGTATTTTATTTTTTTCTTATATAATATAACATTTTGTCCCTATGATGCATATTTGATGCTGACAAGTTTACCGAATTTAACTTTTATACTAATATTACAATTCGAGAATTGTTTTCAAATAAGAAAAGAAGCTGTTAGCAATTGACATTGCATTTTATCATAAATGTAATATCCCATTTTCCCGTACTAAAGGGTTAGAAACCCAGATTTTGTAAATGGGAAATACCATTAGGAAATACATTTCATGCTCATGCATAACATTAGCATACATACACACATGAATTTGATTTTTGTACTTATTATAATGATTGTACATGCACTCAATTGACATTTTCTGGGTATAAACGATTTTACTATGATTATGACGTGAAGAGTGAATATTACGTCTTGAATTCTGATTTAGTGAGTATAAATATTAATTTAGAATTTTTGTTAAAAATTAGGAAATTTCTGAAATTTTGGGTAAATTTGGACTAAGAAAAATGCCAAATGGCAAGATAATTGATTTATGGTAATATAAATAAATGTCAATTAGAAGTAGAAATTATTGACAAGTGACTATAGGATTTAATGACAGGTGTCATAGAAAATTGGGAGATAATTGGATTAGAAATCGAGAGACAAATGGACTAGTCATTAAAGAGGACCAAGTGGAACCATGGGGAGGTGACAAATATCACTTTCCTTGCCACATCTCACCCACGATATTCATATATAGTGAAAGAATAATTTAATTTTTGTCTTTCATTTGTTATTTGCTCTCGTCTCTTCTTTAATCTCTTTTCTTCATCTTCTTAGTTATCATCTTCCTCTCCATCTCATGACACTCTCTTCTCCAAGCATTACTTGTTGAGCCTTGCTCTCATCTATCACTTGTTACTTACATTTTTTTTGACTTCATCATCTTGTTACTAGAAAAACCTAATCTTCCCATCCTTTATGATGATGATCGTGTAATCATAAGGAGTTAGGGTTTCTTAGAGATGTTGAAGAAGCTTGAAGTTTAATCAAGAAGTAGCATATTAATCTTCATGGGTTGTTATAAGTAAATCAAAGATGGTGATTATTTTGATATTAAATGATTATCAAAATGGTGAAGAATATATGTGTAACGTGGATAAAGAATGGGTATACTCATTTTCTATTTTGTGTATATGATGAGTAATAATTTATGAAGTGCTATAGGGATGTTTTTTGGATAGATTTATAGTGTAAATGATGCATGAAAATGATAAAAAAAATGTTGATGAATGTATGGACATATTCATGGCTTGTTTTGTGTTTATGGTGAATAACAAATTATAAGTGTATTAAAGATGTTTTTGAAATGGAAATGGTGTTTGAATTAGAATAGAATGTTAATGAATGAAGAGAAGTATTTATCTCATATTATTGTGAGAGCAGAAAATTAATGAATAAATGTATGTGTTGTGTTGTGTTTTGAGAGTATTAAAACCATAAGTTATAAATTTTTATGTAGAGGAAATAGATTGAAGATTAAGAGTACAATAAAAGTGAGATTTATGTTTAAGAAAGATGTTAATTTATGTTCTTGAAATGAGAATAACTAGAACTTATGAGTGATAGTGAATGATAGGAGATATATTCTATTTTTGTATGATTGATAAACCTTAAGTTATGAGTTGTCTTATGAATGGTATCGAGATGAAATTGAGGTAAAATTGATGATATTATGTAGTCTAAATGATGAACTGTGAAGATGATTTATTGATGTTTTACGAAAGAGATAAAGCATGGAAAGAGTTAGGATTATATGTATGATAGGATTAAGTGATTGGTTAATGGATCAATTGAGTAGAGTTTGTGAGCTTAATGTAAATAATGGTAGATAGATTTGTATGAAATGAAGTTGCATAAATGCATCTGAAATCTGGAAAATTGGAGCGTAAATTATGTTACTATATGTGAAGAATTCATGCAAAAATGAAGAAAGAAAAGCAGGGCACGATCATGGCATAGTCCCCACAATTATGGCCTGGTAAAAATTTGGTTCTGTCATAATCATGGGAAGGTCCACCACGATCGTGGGCAGGCAAAATGAAAGAAATGTTTTCTTTTAAGTGATGTTTGAGACAATTAATGCTAGGTACTTTCTTATGATGTATTTAGGCTTGAATGAGGTCTAGAATGAACCTAATTTGATGGTGGATTAGGTGATTAAATTGCGTAAGGTGTATTAGATATAAAAGAATGATTGAATGATGACATTAAATGATAATAAGATATGAATTAAAGAAATATACCTGGAATAGTCAAATTGAGCATGTATTATACATAACACATATATATATGTATACGATTGAGTATTATTGTGATTGTGCAAATTAGTAATGTATAAATGTGTATGTGCATAATATAGAAATGCAAATCAGAAGACCTCATCTAGACATTGCTAAGACATTAAGGCAATAGCTATCTGGAGCGTACTGTGAGTAACCTAAATGTTCTCACTAAGATTGATTGTATTTGTTTAAATTTAAATTATTGAACTGATATTGATGTGAATGTGTTAGTTTCAGACATTGATAGTCCGAGGCATTTGATGAATGAGAATTGTGTTGGAAGCGCTCATTGTATGTGAATCTAACAGATATAAGTTTACTCAACATGATTGTTGAATGCCGGACTTAGGTTTGATGAAAATGTGAAAGTGAATGTGTAAACTGAATAAATTTGACTGATTAAATATATGAGATTTGATGCATTTCAATACATGATATGCATGATAAGATAAAGGTAGATGTGACGGAGTCACCAGTAAAAAAGAGATTAAAGCTCAGAATGTGTTTAAGAGCCTCAAGCTTACTATGTAAAATGAGCCCGGTATCTCCAATAGATACGGGACAGTTATCAATGAGCCTGGTATTTGCAATAGATATGAGACAATTAAAAAGGCACTCGATCACTATAATGTAATAATTGAATATGAGTCATATGTGCATTATATATACATTTGATATGTATGTTTTAAATGATTGAAATGAATTATTTGAATTGCTCTGAATGAAAAATGTGAAATAAGTGAACAAAATGATATTTAAAACTATATGTTGATTGGTGAAGTGAAGTGCATTATATGATGATATGAATTGTCTGTGAATTGTTTGTGTGATTTGATATGAGTGAGCACATCGATGATGGCTTGCTCACTGAGTTCGCAAAACTCATCAAAATTGCAATATGGCTTTTCAGGTACGAGAGAGGAGACTAGGTTACTAAGACATTCTAGAAGAAGTCTAGCACTATGTCTTTGGGACTCAAAAAAATGGCTCAAAGGTTAGTCAGCTGAGATTGAAGGATCTAGATAGAATATTTTTGTAAAATTCTCTTTCTATGTAGAATATGCTATAAAGAGTAATAGACTCTTATAAGCTTTTGACTCTGTATAGATAAATGGATTATGTATGAAAAGCTACAATATCTTATGTTTTATTAATGGAATGAATAATGGATCTTTTAGATATATTGTCTTATTTGTATGATTCCATGATAAGTGATGTGATTGCTCTAGTGCATCGTTTCCACCGAGTATATGCTCCAATGTCCTCGGGACATATGAGCATGTGTTGGTGTGAATGGTGTGCTATAATTTTTTAGTATTAGAGCATGGTTTGGCATCCATAGGGATAGGTATAAACATATAGACATGTTATATAGTGAGAAACTCAAATAGTAATCACTATTATTGTCTGTTATAGGTCATCAGCTATAGGTGATCAGGTAGTACAATTAGCTGACCTAGAATTAGTAGGAGCCAGTAGAGAGTCTTTTATATCTCAACTTGCGCAAATGCCTCTGACCATTCCTTAGAGAAAGGAAAGGAGGTATGATAAATTGAGAAAGTAGGGGGCTGTGGACTTCTACAGAAGTACAGGCCCTATTGAGGCCGAAGGATTGCTGGAGAGAACTAAGAGAATATTTGATCAGATGGATTATGAGTCAGATGAGAATTTCGACTACATAATCTAATTACTGCAGTGGTCAGCATACCAGTGGTGGAAGATTGTTCCAGGCAATACCACTCGACCTTGTTAACTGAAGTGGGAAGATTTTCTAAAAGTCTTCAAAGAGAATTATAAGTCAAAGATCAACCTAGATAGAAAGAAGATCTGAAGCAAGGGAGCCTTACAGTAGCTAAGTATGAAATACGATTTAATGAGCTTATGGTGCTGGCCTCCGAATTTTTTTTTGTTAAGCTAAGCATAATATTTTATGGAATAATCATGGAATTAGAATTTTTTCTTAGAATAAATATAATTATTTAAAATGATTTAATAAAATAGAATTAATAAAAATGATTTACATCCAAAATGTGCCTTTGTGAAATATGTTTACAAGTCATGAAATTCATGTTTGTGTTTGGGTTTGTGGTGTCCATCATGTTATGTCATGTGTACATTGACCATGTTAAAGGCTTCTCCCGCCTGCCTGCTAGTGGCATGGAGCTCTATTACAGACTCCCTCATATTTATTGGAGCTTCGTAAGAACTCCCTCATATTTATGGTTTAGCTGAAAGGCTTCTCTATCATGTTTATATAGACTACCCAAACCATTATACTTGTCTTAGGTTGTTTATGATTTGCTTGAAAAGTTTCAAAAATACTTGTCTTGTGTTGTTTATTATTTGCTTGACAAGTTTGAGAAATACATGTCTTATGTTGATTATGATTTTCTTGACAAGTTTAAGAAATACATGTCTTATGTTGTTTATGATTTGTTTCACAAGTTTGAGAAATACATGTCTTATGTTGTTTATGATTTGCTTGACAAGTTTGAGAAATACATGTCTTATGTTGTTTATGATTTTTTAACAAGTCTGAGAAATAAATGTTTTATGGTTTCAATGCATTTTACTAAGACAATATTTTCAATGATTTTGCTTATTTCTCTGCTATAAACTTGTTTCCCATGAGCTTTTAGCTCACCCCTTCCTCCCCATCTCTAGGTGACGAGTAAGAGATCGAGTGATCGAGAGTCAAGGCATCACTCCAAGTTTTCATATTTTTGTATTTAAATTAGTATATGAAATCTCATGGCTCCAGCTGTATTTCAAGTATTACTTATTCATATATATTTTGTATTTTGTATTTTGTATTATGAGTCCAACAATACATTTGTTTCTTGAAATGCCCATTAAAGCATTGTAAAACTTCAATCTTTTGAAGTTAACGAAATATATTTATGTTTAGCTCAAGACTTTCCAAGCTTCCAAATTACATTTTAAGAATTCATAGAGGTAAAATTTGTGTTATGACTTTACGGGAAAAATTGTATTAATCTAGGCTGATTTGGACAAAGTTGTTTTCTTGGAAGTTGTAGTTATCCTTTTAGCTTTCTAATGATATAAAGTTTGTAATTTTTGGACATCGGATTTGAAAGATATGATTTTTACAAGGTAGTGACGCTATACAGGGTGCATGTTGGACAATTTATAGCCCTTTGCTAACTTGATCCAAACAACCCTACATGGTGATGTGCTCATGAGTTAGACTTCGAAAATAAGGTCTAACAGATGGGATATGCTACTACATTAATACCGACTAAGAAGGATAAATGTAAAAGATTTGAAAATGGGTTAAATATGGAGATTAGGACGAGGCTAACTATAACAAATCTGAGCAGTTTCACTGAGTTGAGAGCTACCTCGATCTGAATTGAGAAATTGTTAAGAGATGGTCAAGGAGGGTACAAACAAGAATTCAGAATGAAGAGACCTAGTGAATCTCAAGTTGGTTCTGGCAGAAGGTTTAGTAAGCATCAGAATAGATTTTTTAGACTGCTAACTAGATCAAAACAGATAGGATTTAGATAGAGGGGTAGTTTTATGAAGCCTAGCAATGGAAGAGCTACAGTATTAGGAAAAATGCCAAACTATGAACATTGTAGGAAGAAGGACAGTAGAGAGTGTTAGAATTTAACATGAGCTTGTCTTAGATGTGACTCCTACGAACATCAGATCAAAGATTGTCCTGGGTTCTCAGGGCACAGTTTAGAATGAAAGGAGGACTAGTAACTGGGACAACTGTCTAGCAGAGCCGAGCTAGTGTATCTAGACAGAGAGGCTGAGTGAATTCAGGGAGTCCTAGTGTTACGACTGAGGTACAGAGTAACTAACCGCAGTCTCAGGCCAGAGTATATGCGGTGATAAGACAGGAGGCTCAGAACTTCCCAGATATCGTTGTAGGTATGACACATATCTTTAATTTTAAAGCTTTTGCATTGCTAGATCCAAGATTTACGCATTCTTTTATTGCACTGCATTTAGCATCTAAACTGCATTGTGATAAAGAAATATTGAAATGTGGATTAGAGGTGAGTACATCGATAGATAGTACTATAATAATTGGAAAAGTATGTAAAAGATGTATAATTTGAGTTGATAGGGCAGAATTGGAACCTAATCTAATTGGATTGCAATTAAAGAAGATAAATATTAGTCTAGGCATAGATTGACTTACTACTCATAGGGTTATAATGAATTTCTATACTAAGGAGGTAATACTTGAATCTTCTAATCAGCTGAGAGTAATATTTCGAGGTATTAGTCAAGCAGTGCTAGCCAAACTGATCTTATTCATGAGTGTTTTAAGACTAATGCAGGGAGTATATAAGGCTTATCTAGCCTACATAGTTGATACTTGAACTGAGAGACTATGCAGGATATTCCTATTGTTAGGGAATTCTTGGATGTGGTTCCTATCGAGTTATTTGGTTTACCCCTAGATAGGGAAACGAAGTTTATGATTGACTTAATTCTAGGTACTTCTCTTATATCTATTTGTCCATATAGGAAGACACTTGTGGAACTGAAGGAACTTAAAGCTCAATTACAGGAGTTATTGGAAAAGGTTCGTCATACCCAGTGTATCCATATAGGGAGCCCCAATTTTGTTTGTGAAGAAGAAAGATGGGACTCTGAAACTGTGTATCGACTATGGACAGTTGAATTGGGTAACAATGAAGAACAAGTACCCATTGTCAAGGATTAATGACTTACTAGATCAGTTGCAGGGAGCTCAGGTGTTCATTAAGTTAGACTTGAGATCTGGGTACTATCAATTGAAGATAGCAGGTTGATGTACTAAAAAGTGCATTCAGGAGTAGATATGGGCACTTCGAGTTTTTAGTGATGCCGTTTGGGTTAACTAATGCTCTAGCTTCTTTTATGGATTTGATAAATAAGGTATTTCAACCTTATTTGGATCATTTCGTGATTATGTTCACTGATGGCATCTTGGTATATTCGAAGAGGAGAGAGGAGTATGCTGAACATTGGAGGTTGGTCCAACAGATTATGAGGGAGAAGCAATTGCATGCCAAATTCAATAAGTATGAATTTTAGCTAAATCAAGTAGTGTTCTTGGGGCATATAGTAACTGGACAAGGCAGACAAGCTGATTCGAAGAAAGTAGAAGTAGTAATGAAGTGGGAAACTCTGAAGAATGTGTCAAAAATTTGGAGTTTTCTGGGATTAGTTGGTTACTATAAGATATTTGTTGAGGGATTCTCATTAATTTCAGCCCCTTTGACGAAACTTTTGAGAAAGAGTGTGCCTTTCATATGGAATGATGAATGTCAAATAAGTTTCGAGGAGTTAAAGCATCGGTTTGCTACAGCATTGGTGTTAACTATTCCATCTAGATCTGAAGGTTATATGGTGTATAGTGATGCTTCACATCTGGGGTTAGGATGTTGATTGAACCTAAGTTGTCTATATTATTCAGTGGTATTTTTATAGTTTTTTTTGTACTTTTCGGCTCTTTTTGTTGGATATTGTACTTAATTTATTTCAAGAGTGTTTGTTTTGAATTAACATAGTTTGAGGGTAAAATTTTCATAATTAATTAGTAATTGCACTCACTTGATTATAGAACAATTGATATTGCAAACTATTGTTTTTCTTTGCAGGACACTCAAGAAGTAGAGCTAAGAGTGAAGACCAAGAAATTGCAAGGCATAAAATCAAGGAAGAAGACCCTTCGAGATAAGTTAGCCACGGCAAACTCCTCACGTCGTCGCGGCAAAAGATGTGAATCAACAGCGAAATGCTTTTGGGAAAATTTGGCCACAACAAACCCATCACTTCTCCGTGGCAAAACCTTCAAATCAATAACTCAGACCCTTCGGGAAAATTTGGCCACGGCGAACTCCTCACTTCACCGCGGCGAAAACTTTGAAACAACAATCTAAAACCTGAGTCATTTTTGGAAACTCCATTTAACCATCCTTATGACCCGACCCAAATATCATTAAAAAACCCTATTTTGGGATAAGTAGGAAGTAGGAGGCGGCAAAACACATCTTACACTCTCTCCATCATTTCTCTGCAAAAACGTCCCTACTCCTTCCATATTTTCTTCCACTGTTAAACCTCCATCATGGGTGAGTCAGATGCATTCCGAGTTGTGAAGTGTATGAGTTCTATGAGCGGCTACGCGTCTCTTCTCCTCTTGAAGGTGTAGCAATGGCTGGAGTTCAATGGGCTGAAAAAGGGGAGTAACTTAATCCATAGTTCAGTGATGAGTTTATATATCCTAGGTCTAGGATTTATGATTTGTAGATGAGCTATTTGATTATAGTTTTAAACAAGTGATGGATATTCATTATGTGTTGGATGGATTGGTTTATGTAGAACTTTGAGCTTAAATGTATGAAGTTTCATATATGACTATTTGAAATCTTTTTTATTCTCTATTATCTTGCATGGTTGTGTTTGATGTTGAGATGATTTTAGATTACATTTGACCGATTGCATTAGCTAATCCTACTACACACACTAAGAGTGCTTAATGGGATTTTAAGAAAAATGGAGTTTGATTGATTAAGATCCTGCACTTGAAAAGTCTTTCAAGGTTCACATTTTTTAAGCTTGGTGATTTCTACTCTCTCTTTAATCATTTCGAACAATGATGGCCAAAACTCACTTTCAAGATGACTTTATCATTATATAATCTTCGTGTTTTTCATCCTTCAGTTTTATATCACCCTAAAATCTAAAAGCATTTTTGCTTACATTTAAATTAGTTCTACCAATTAGTTCGAACCCTCTTTTCTCCGAATTAGTTTGCATAGCATGACATATAGGTTAATTTAGATTCAATTATTTAGCCTCCAAGAGCTTAATGTAACAAAGGTTAAATCAAATGGCAACAAACAGAACTAAAAGGGGTATTATTGAATTGAAAATTACTATTAAACTAAAAACTCAGCTACCTTTCCTACTGGGCTTGTTTCTTCCCCACACTTAACAAACTAATGCACCAAACATGTCATGAACAATTATAAGGCAAAAGTAAGTAAATAAGTGAAGGAAAGAAACAACCTGAGATTTACGGAGGTTTCTGGTTATCATAGTAAAGCTTCAAGAGATGTGCATTCACCTTAAGCTTAGCTCCAGTCTCTTCATGTAAAAGCGCCACCATGGCAAAGTCGTGCACTTTTTTCACTGTGTACGGCCCATCCCAACAAGTATTAAATTTCCCTTGCTTGAAAGCAAAACTAGCCTTTAACAGTAACACTTTATCTCCCTCTTTGAAGTCCTTCCTCAAGATGCCTTTATCGTGCACAAACTTGGTCTTCTCCTTGTAAAGTCTAGAGTTCTCATATGCTGCGTGTTGGACCAATGGTGGTTGACAAATTAAATCCCTTTATGTTTTGATAATAATAAAATGTATAGAATTGATTAAGA
>JAOSBO010000007.1:8054521-8073644 GCA_027563915.1 Erythroxylum rotundifolium
CTTTGGGGGGGTCCTACCAAAGAAGGCAATAGATTTTGTTGGACAAAACATCCTTATTGATAAGATCCTTAGGTCCCGCTCCATGTGATAATTTGTCTTGTCTTTCTTTTAGCTTAAACTCTCAACTCTCAAGATTAATTTAAATGATATCAAGAAATGCGCTGCACCTGTACGGAAACCAAACCTATTGCGTATTAATTTACTAAACAAGATTAGATAAATCAGCTCCTTTGGTAACCCCATTAGGGTATGGTTTGGAGGTTTACTGCACAATCACATTGGTTATTGGTTAGGTAGTTTCTCTTGTAGTGTTGGGATCACTACTATATGATGGTGGAACAAATGGTTATTTGCTATGCCCTTTTCTTTGCTTAGGACCAAGGTTATTAGAATGTGGTCTTAAAATCTAATTCTCTTGAGGTTGTCAACCTTTTTATTAAGGGTTGTAACTCGTTTAATCCTTATTGTCACTTGGTTGATGATATTTAAGCGTTGTTGATCACAGATTGGGTGGTCACTATGCAACATATAGTAGTGATATAGACGTAACCTTATGTGGGCTACGAGTTCTGGCGCTGTAACCTTATGTGTATGACAATCTTACAGAGTTTGACATTCTTGTTGGACCGTTCCCGTACACCTGTGCTAAGAATACAGATAGTATGACAGAATGATTAGTCTATGACTCTCAAACTAGAAAAGACAGATTGGACTTCCTAGGTGGTGGATACAGTGTGCGAGCGTGACAGTAAACACTCGTAATATACTTACTCGACTATCTTGCTGTACTTTAAAGGGTTTCCCTTACCCTTATCTTATCCTGCCAAAATTTTCTTTGTTGACCACGTCCACTGTAAGGCTAACTCTGATATATCTTACTTAACTACTTCCCTCCAGGCCTTGTATGGCTTGCCTTTCCTCCTCTTGTAGCCACTAAGAATAATTTGCTCACATCGTCTTACCGAAGCATCCAAGTGCCTTTTGCTCATATGCCTAAACTACCTAAGCCTGGTCTCTCTCATCTTGTTGGCAATACTAGTCACCTGTAGTTTGTCTCGCACTATATGATTTCAGACTTTATCTCACCTAGTAATGTCACACATCTACCGAAGCAAACACATCTCGACTACCAACAATTGCCTTGTATGCCGACTTTTGACGGGCCAACATTCTGCCCCATATAATATGGTTGGTCTAATCACAATTTTGTAAAACTTCCCTTTGAGCTTTAAAGGAATCCTTTTATCACAAAAGACCCCTGATGCACTTTGGCATTTACTCCACCCGGATCTGATACGATTGACTATATCGTTATCAATAGTACCATCGCTCTAGATGAGTGACCTGAGATATTTAAAGCTCTATTTTTGTGGTATGACATTAGTTCCAATTGTTACCACTACCTCATCGACCATCTGGCCTCCTGAAAAATTGCATTCCAAGTACTTCGTCTTTGACCTGCTCAGTCTAAAACATTTCGACTCTAACGTCTCTCTCCAATGTTTTAACTTGGAATTGACCCCCGCCCTAGTCTCATCTACCAGGACAATATCATCAGCAAATAGCATACACTAAGGTACTTCTCCTTGAATATGTTTAGTAAGCTCATCTAACACTAATGCGAACAGAAAAAGGCTTAAAGCGGAGCCTTGGTGTAGGTCAATATCAATGTAAACGCTTCCGCGTCACCCCCTATTGTCCTTATGCTAGTCAATGCTCCTTCATACATATCTTAATAAGGCTTATATAGGTCGTATGTATTCCCTTTGCCTCCAAGCACTTCCATAAGATTTCCCTAGGAACCCTATCATACGCCTTGTCCAATCGATACAAATCATATGTAAATCTCGTTTACGTTCCCTGTAACATTCCGTAAGTCTATTAAGAAGATGTATGGCTTCTGTAGTGGACCTACTAAGCATAAATCTAAATTGGTTGGTTGATATAGAAGCTGCTTTCTGGACTCTCTTCGTAATTACCTTCTCCCACAGCTTCATGGTATGACTTAGTAATTTGATGCCTCTATAGTTATGACACTATTAGAAGTCCCCTTTGGCCTTGTATACTGGGATCAACCTACTCAATCTCCATTCATCTGACATTTTGGTAGAGTCTAGGATCACATTAAAAAGGTGAACTAACCACTCAATACCTATATATCCTATCTGGTTCCATACCTCTATACGGATCTCATCCAGCCCTACTACCCTTCTGCTCCCTATCTCTCTTAATACTTTTATAATTTCTCCCCTAATGACCTTCTACATTAGGATCAATTTGGAAAAAGCTCCGAGACTACAGGTTCTCCTAACTCTCCGTTGACCAAGATGCCTTCGTTATACAAGCCATAAAAGTATCTCTGCCACCTACTCTTGATGGCCTGTGTCTTTGAGAGTGCTTGACCTGCTTCATCCCGTATACAGTAGATTTGGTTGAGATCTTTCATCGCACGTGCCTAATCCCGCACCAACTTGAAAATTCTTTGTGCTCCCTTGAACATATCCAAATCCTTGTACATAGACTCGTATGCTTCTCCTTTCGCTACTGAAATTGTCTTCTTTGTTTTCTGCTTTGCCAGTTTATACCTTATTTTATTAACTACCCATTCCGCGTCTGTTGTAATTGCTACTAGGTTTTTGTAAGCTCTCTTTTTTGCCTTTACTGTCCCCTGAACCTCTCCCGACCACCACCAGGATTCCGTCCGCCTGTCCCTCTGCCCATTAGAGACACCTAGGAGTTTTCTAGCAATGTCCCTCACTATAGGGGCTACTCCCTCCCACATCCTATTTGCATCCCCTCTCATAGCCCATGCGGCTCTATACTAGATTTGGGTCCTAAAATGTTCCACCATGTCCCCTTTTAGATTCCACTATCTAATTTTACAACATCGCTTAGTAAATTGATGAGTCCTCCATCCCTTAATTCGTAGATTCAAAACTAACAATTTATGTGGGGTTGATAAGCATACGACTGGAAGCACTTTGAAATCCTTACACCATGCTCTAACTCTCTTCCTGACAAGAAAATAATCAATCTACGTCTTGGTCGTGCAACTCTTAAATGTCACCAAGTGCCCCTCGTTTTTCTTAAAAAATAATTGACTATCAATAACTCAAACGCCACTATTGTGTCCTATAAGAGTTTGCCACTTTCATTTCTAGTGCCGTATCCAAACCCTCCATAAGTTCCTGTATAACCATTTGAGATAACCCCTATATGTCCATTAAAATCACCTCCTAAGATACCTTGCTTAGAGTCAAGGATTGAGCACTTCATGCAACACTACCCAGAAGACATGTTTTTGTTGTTCGTCTAACCCAGCTTGTGGAGCGTAAGCACAGACTACATGGAGAACATCCTTGCTAAGAACAATTTTTGCCACCATAATCCTATCATTTACCCTTGTGATCCCTACCACTTGCTTTAGAAGCTTTTGGACCATTAGGATACCTACCCATTCTGCTTTCGTGTATTTCCAGAGTACCACAGTTTGAACCTTACTATCTCATTAGCTTTAGCTCCCGACCACTTGGTCTCCTAACTGCAGGCTATTTGTATCATATACTTATCTAAAATCTCTACTAATTCTAGAGACTTTCCCGTGAGGGTCCCAGTGTTCCAAGAGTCTATTCTCAATATGTCATTCCCTTTTTTATTCTTGCTTGTTGCATGCACAGAACCACTGGCACAAATCCCATCTGTATAATGAGAAGCCATTCCTCCTAGCTCGTGGCCCTCACACCCTTTTGAAGTGACTAACCTAAAACGTCTTTGGGAGAATTGTATAGTTAGATAAATATGCATATATAGATAAATATGTATATATAGATAGACTAAATTAATTATAAAAATAATACTAATACTAATGATAATAATAATAATAAACTTAAAATAAATAATAATAATAATAATAATAATAATAATAAAAATAATAAAAATATTAATGTTAATAATAATAAAAGAGAATAACCAGCTAAAAGAGTAGATAAATAAATACACACAAACTAAAAAATAGCACGAGGGTGAACATCTAGACAATAAAAGGCAAGACTGAAAAATGTATGTAAAGTACTCAAACCTGCACAATAAAAGTTATTGGTCCAAAAAGAATCATGTGCAAAATAAACTATCCTTTTCTAACCTATTTTCTAAATGCAATGTTTAATTATTAATAATATTAAATAATTAAATAAACCGAATAAATGAATACAAACTCACTAAAGCACGAAGGATAACAATGAGACTGGGGATTGCATATAAAAACTCCCGAAAACTGTCAAGAGCTCGTGTAATAAATGGTCTTGGGCCAAATAGAGGGATAGGGAAAAGAAGCAGTGCTTGTCAATGCTAAGTCTTAAGGGCCACTTGAGAAGTATTCTGTAGTGGCATGTAGGTGGGAGTGTAAGCAATATCTTATAATGAAAGTGTCTGTGGACAGAGGCTGTTGGCAGATATTTAAACTACTAATTGATTGAGCCCAAGTTTATTATATAAATTGGCGACATTTTCATGACTTTTACTACACTTCTTGGCTCCTATTTCTAGATTTTATGCTTAATTTGACTCTTGAGTGTCTATCTTTATTTTATGTAGTTTGAGAGTAAAATTTGTCACAAATCAGTGTTAATTGCACTAATTAATTTTTCAAGAACAATTGATACTGCAAACTACCATTTATTCATTGTAGGAGACTGAAGAAGATGTAGAGTCAAGGAAAGACTGAAGTCAAGTCAACAAGTGAACAGGTGCAATAGGAAGTTCGCCGCGACGAAAGGGATGTGTCACCGCGGCGAAGTATGAAGAAGAATTTGAAGCAGAACTTTCGAGAAGAGTTCGCCGCAGCGAAGATTAATTCTGGCGCGGCGGCGAAAGAACCAGCAATTGAGCTAAAACTTTCTGGAAAAGTTTTCCGCGATGACAGAAAACCTTTGAATACCCGAACCATTATTGGAAGTTTACCCACCGTGCAACCCGATCCATAACTCATTTCTTTTAAAAACCTACCATTTTATGTTATGAGGGAGCTGACATAGTAAGAATAGAGAACAATCTCACTCTCTAAACTTTTGGACACTCCACCATCCACTCTCCTCCACTTCACCTGCAACTCCTTACCCGATAGCTACTACCATAGATGCTTCCAATGGGTTCCCAGTTGTGAATTTTCCTGGAGTAATGCTTCGCTAAACACCTCTTTCCCCTTGAAAATATAGCGATGGCCAGAGTTCAACGGGCCTTAAAAGGGAGTAGTTTATTCTATATTCAGTTACATTGTTATGAACTCATAGGTTTAGGATTTGTAATTTGTAGTTGAATATTCTTGATTAGAGTTTAATCAAGTATTAGACATTCAATGGGTTATTGGGATTTATTAGTGTAGAACTCGAAACTTGAATACATGAAGTCTCATATATGTCTATTTGTGATTTAGTTAATTTTATTTTATCTGCCTAGTTGTATTTGATATTGAGATGATTCTAGATCCTAAAATGACTTATTGCATTGAATTACCCATTGCACACACTAAGAGCATTCAACAAGGTTTTAAGAAATGAGTTCATTGATTAAAACCTTAGACTTAAAGAGTTCTTTAAGGTTTACTATTTCAAACTTAGTGATTCACTCCCATAAAAATTCATTTTCAACTATTATAGCCAAAGCTCATTTTCAAGAGGATACCATCATCATTTTGTCATTGTTTTCATTTTATCGCTTTTCTATTCCCGAAATCCAAAAATCCTTTTCATTACATTTTCTTACAATTCTTTTATTTTTGTCCAAATTTCTAAAGATCTAAAACCTCCTCTTCTTTGCTAATTTTGTTTGCATATCATGACATATAGGCTAGCTTAGTTCCATTCATCAGGTTCCGATTAAGTGAAACGACCTGAGGTTGCATTCTATACTGCAATCCTTAGAATTAAAATTTTTTTATTTGACCTCCAAAGGTAAGAACAAAAGGGCTCGAATTAAAATGATGTCGTTTCAGGGGAACCAAGCAATTGGTTTTTTAAGTTAGCTATTGTCATTTCTTTACTGCTAAATGAGGTAAGGAACCTTAGTTTAGATTGCATCTTACATAGTTTGGCGTCATACTTGTCAATAGTATAGGATTTCACTGCCTTTCATTAGATTAAAATTAAAAAAAACTCAAGCAAATAGGATACCAAACTTTTTGCATGCTACATACTTAGCAATTTTACACCGTATAGCTTTGAACATTTCTTTGTTGCTTTTTCATACATACATACTTTACTTGCACACTTTACTGTTAAACACACTTTCACACACCACACACTTGCATCCTCCGCATTTCGACTTTTTAATTGACTTTGTGTACTTGCAAGAAATTTTAGTTACTTTTTATTTTACGTTAGTTCCTTTTAAATTGTTTCCTTTCATGCCCAAGAAAGTCAAACTTCTACCTCTTTACCCTGAAATTGAGAGACGTTTGCGAAAGATTAGAAAGGAGAAAAGTGAAAAAGAGTCTAGTCAGCCAAGGAGTGAGAGTGAGTCGATAGACAGAGTGATTATGGCTGAGAACCCAGCTTGTCTGCAAAACCCTAACTTTCATGTTAACCAACCTAGGAATGGTGATAATGGAGGTAATAGGGAACATGAACAAGTTGGAGAGAATAATGGTAATTAATGAAGGAGTACCATTAGGGAAGCAGCTACTTCTGATGTTAATTATGATCCATTTATTGCTGCTTGTCCTAATTTTGATGTTAATTTTGAAGTTAAAGGATTACTAATTAACTCTCTTTCTAAATTTCATGGATTGACAGGAGAGGATTTGTACATGCATTTGCAATCTTTGTTCATGATCTGTCGGGGTATGAAACTGGTAGGAGCCTCACTTGATCAAGTACTATGAAAGGTTTTTCACTTATCACTGGAAGAAAAAGCCTGAGAGTGGTATATGAGTCTTCTGAGACATGTGGCAAATGCCTACCATAGTTGGACAAATTTGAGGAAAGCATTCTTGGAAAAATATTTTCCGGCCTCTAGAACTTCATCGATAAGGAAGGAGATCTATTCAATATGGCAAGATTATGATGGATCCCTTTACAATTATTGGAAATGCATCCAAGATCTATTTTTTAGATGCCTCCATCACCAGATACCTGATGAGCAGTTAGTGCAGTATTTTTATGATGGGTTGAAAAGTCAAGATAAAGGTACATTGGATGCGGCATCGGGACGTTCTTTAATTGATCTTACAACTATGGAGGTATGGGATCAAGAAGATGACTTTAAATCATCAACAGTACAGTGTTAAGGAGACCATAAGAGTGCATGAGTTAGGCTCCACAATAGCCCAATCCAAAAGAATGGAGAGTTTGGAGTCAAAAGTTAACTCTTTAGACAGTAGAGTGACCCCACAATTATGCTTCATCACTGCAAAATTGAAGAATATGACTGTGGATCGCCTAACATCTTCTATGGATCTTACTGCACCCAGTTGTGATATTTGTGGGTCAGTCATACACATATCTAGTGTTTGCCCTGGACGGTATGAAGAGGTGTCTGCAGTATATCCAGGGAAAATAAATCAAAAATGGGACCCTTACTCCATCACTTATAATGAGGGATGGAAAGCAAACCATAGTCAGTTGGAGGAATGAAGAGGGAAGGACACCAAACAGATTTCAACAAGGGAGAGGAGCTAGTTCTTCCACTAACCAGTTTCCCAACCAACAGCAAGCCCTGACCATCCCACCCAAGGAAGACACCAACCAATTACTACACAATATGATGACTTTGATGAAGGAGGAAAGAATTCTAACAATAATCAGTTCAATACCATAGCTTCTCTAATTCAGCAAGACTCTTCAAAGAATATTGCTCAATTTAATGCTTTAGAAAAGAGAATGGAGCAATGGGAAACAAAAGTTAAAAATATCAATTCCTTTGTCACCCAATTGTCCCATAACACCCAATTGTCCAATAGCATGAGTGAGAGTCAAGCGAGAAGTAGTGGAGCTATCCCTTCAAACATCGTTATTAACCCCAAAAGTTTAAACGCAATAGCTCTTCGAAGTAGGAAACAAGTGAGGTTTGAAAATCAAGATGAGGAGGTAGGCGAAAAGGAGATTGAGAGTGAAGAATTGCCTTTAACAAAGGAAAAAAATCAAGAAATCTGAAAGCTCCAAAGAAAAATCACGTTTGACTGAAAAGAAGTCCGAATTAAGGGGCAAGGGAGCTAATTCAGAGAGCTACAAAGAACAAGCAACAACAAGGGAGTATGTGGAATCAAGTAAGCATGGAGTCAATGAAGCCAATGGTAAGGAGGTAAATCTTCAAGACGTTCCTTTTCCTAATTCATATTTGATGAGCAAACGAATGACTAACATTAAGCATGACAAAGACATCATTGATTTGTTTAGTAAAGTGGAAGTCAATATTCCTTTGCTTGATCTTATGAAAAGGGTTCCTGCTTATACCAAATACCTTAAAAACCTGTGTATCTATAAGTGGAAGTTTAGGCCAAATGAAAGAGTCCAAGTAAGCTCTAATGTGTCTGCCTTATTCAAGCCTCAAATCCCTATAAAATGCCAAGACGCTGGATCTTTCACTGTTCATTGCACTATAGGTAAAGTTCCCATAGGTGAAGCTTTGTCAGATCTAGGAATGTTATGCCTAAGTCTGTTTATCAATCATTGGGAGTCAAGAATCTTAAGTCCACATCTGTAGTTCTCCAATTGGCTGATAGGTCTATTAGGCATCCTGTGGGCATTCTAGAGCATATTTTGGTCTAGGTCAAAGGTTTAGTTTTTCCAACTTATTTTTATGTGCTTGATATGTCTTCTAAAGTTATCCAGGATACTTCCTTGATTCTTGGTTGACCCTTCTTAAGGACTACTAGTACCATAATTAGCATGAAAGAAGGTAAAACTACCATGGAGGTAGGAGATCAACAGGTGAGTCTTAACATGTATGAGGCTATGAAACACCCCCATAAGGATTATTTGCTCCTAGTAGTTAACATGATTGATATTATTATTGATGATGCATGCTTTGAGTTTGATCTCCAGCACGTTTACTCTAACTCCGCACTGAACTCATTCACTGATGACTCCTTAGAAAAAGGATTTTTCGCTAATGTTTCAGGTAAATTGAGGAGTGTGGACGTTAACACCAAAGTGGCAAGCGGATAAGTTACCTCACCACGGCATAGCTATCAGCCAAGCATCCACCAAGAGATCTAGGATCCACCGTAGTCTTAGGTCATTTCTCATCCTTCACTTACCACTTACTTTTTCTCTGTGATTGAATATGACATTATAGATGCATGAGTGTGTTGACTAAGTATGGGGGAGAAACTACTTT
Organism: Erythroxylum rotundifolium; assembly: GCA_027563915.1. Lineage (NCBI taxonomy): Eukaryota > Viridiplantae > Streptophyta > Magnoliopsida > Malpighiales > Erythroxylaceae > Erythroxylum > Erythroxylum rotundifolium. The sequence continues at coordinate 8,063,855 of JAOSBO010000007.1, forward strand.
AGTAGGACCTAGGTTTAGTTTTCAGTTTATGTAATTTTAATTCAATAATTCTTCTCCTCTTTTATGTTCACTGTGTTTTAGATTGATGTATAACCCATCTTATATGATTGAGGAAACTGGTGTAAATGGATGAATTGCATTTTGTTTTCTAATGCTTAAGGACTTTGCATATAAACTGAGCATCCGGTTAGTCTTTTTTAGTGGAATTTTTCATAGTCTATCTTGTTCATTTTTCTCTTAGGAAAACTTCGCCGTGGCAAAATATTCACTTCATTGTGGCGATAGTTCCAAACCAAGAGTTCGCCGCGACATGGTTCTCTTCGCCATGGCGACAGTTCCTTAAACATCTCTCAGGCCAATTCAACACCTTAGAGCAACATTCGCCAAAGCGAGCTCACTTCAAGCAACATTCGTCGTAGCGAACTCACTTCGAGGAACATTTACCACGGTGAAATATCTATTTGCGTGAAGATACCGAGTAAAATTACATTTCTACCCTTATTTTGTTTCTGATTTTTCATCTTCCCTCTGTCCTTTTTTGTAATTTCCCTTCCACTTCTTTGTCAAACCACTGTTCCCTTCCTCATTTTCGTATACTTCCCTCTACTTCGCCGCAGTAATCCAAACTACCCTTCACCAAATCCCTCTCCCTTCGTTCTCCTCAGTCCATTTCGCATTCATCATTTATATTTGCGCATCTCTCCGTCTCCTTCATAAGTATCTCGTCTTTGTTTCTGCCCTCCATGACTCCATCACCATCGCTGAACTTACCAATGCCATTACTTTTCCCCACCACATCACAGACATATTCCGAGCCCACAACATTTCGGAATTCAACAATGACAACTATTTTGTCCTGGCTCCTCTTTTTCGTTACACCTGCCTTAAACAACCTTAAATCCAACTTCCTACCCCATCCACCCCACTTCCTGCTGTTGTAGTGCCAAGTGAGGATGATCCTCCGGCTCCGGCCCCTCCTGAGCCTGTGACTTTACAGACCCTTGCTAGCTGAGTCGATGGCCTCTTTACAGACCTGGCTACCCTCTGGGATACCCTATCTCAGGCAATCGCCCGGCAGGATTAAGATCGACAGTATCATTGGAGAATGGGTTCCTTGCTCGCCGAGTACTTGCACTTCTAGCGTCCTTTTGATGAAGATGACCCGCTTATCGGTGCTGGGCCATTGGGAGTAGATTCTTTTGACACTGGGGATGATCACCCAATGGAGTTTTTAGAGTTTTTGGATGCTCAGTTCAATTTTGTAATGTCTAAACTTTTTAACCACAATTTTTATATAATTCTCTTTGTACTTTAGATGTATTGCGAATGAGCCTTCCACTTTCCCTTGATTGCATATTTATGTTAATTGTTCTTCACTATTGTGGACAATATTGTGTTTAAGTGTGTGGGATGTTTCAATTTGCCATTCTAGTTGTACATTGTGCTTCATTTTCGGCCATTTAACTGCTTGTGCAAGTCAATTGTGCATAATGTCAAAATTTTAAACTAGGTGATTGAGGCTAATCGTTTGTTTCAAAGGTTTCTGTAATTTTTCACCACAGCACACCCTGTCTTCGCTGCGACAACGTGCGGAATTTTTTTTTCGTCGTGGTAAACTCCGTCTTTGCTATGACAATGTTTGCATACTTAATGTTTCGCTGTGACGCCATGCTCTTGCAGAAACTGTTATTTTTAAATTGCCTCAATTTAACAATTCTCCCTAATTAGATTCTTGTCACTCTTGTGTCTCAAAGATTTTATAAGTTTCAAAGTCGTCCTGTGTTTTTGAAAATACCTTCTATTCTTCAAATGATAGTTGGTTTTGGCTAATTTCATTTTCAATGGTTTCAACACAAAGTAAGTAAGGGTATGCTAACAAAGTACCACTTTATCTTTTTAAATCTTTAGATTGCTAATTGAGATATTCATCTTGTTGGAAGGATATTTGGGCCTGAATTCTTTCACTGTTATGTGTGTCTGCTTAATCTCATATCTCTCTAGAATTTGTTTTAATTCTTAATCAAAGCTTGATGAACTAGAATTTTGTTAACATGATAGAGGCATTATTTCAAAACCTTGTTGACCTAAATACAAACCCCAGAAACACTTATTTATTACTAGCTCCTTGAGCCATATTTTTCAGTACATGCATACATCTTCTTATGGTGTCAATATTTTATTTCTTGTTCTCTTATAGTATCTCAAGAAATTGGTTATTGAAAAAAATAAAAATAAAAATAATCAAAAACAAAAACAATATATATATATATATTCTCAAAAGAAAATATTCTCAGTCTAAAAAAAAGGATTATACTGTCATTTGTGTAAATATTGCCTTACATTTGACATTTATTTCATAATTGTGGTGCATGTACTCATATTTTTTCTTTCTTCCTTCGCTTATTCCATCCATTTCATCTAGCCTTCCATGCATTACAACCTTGAAAAGTCCTCTTGATTTTCGAAATTATAGTTCTTGTAGTGGAGAGGTAAAATTATCACAAGCTTATGGCAGAGAATGGACTAAGTAGATTTTAGAGTGAAATTATCCCAAAAACAAGTGAGATGAGAACAAACACCTTGCCTTGAGTGAAATCTCTTTTGCTCAATCTCTTCGATTAAATTCTTATATTGTTTAATTTTTTGGCACTTTTTCAGTCTTCTTTGATTAATTTCTGAGAAAGTGATTTTTACCAATTTCCTACTCTTATTTTAAGCATGGTTGGGAGTTTTGTTTGCACTTATGTCTCTTTGGCTCTTATAAACTTTGTCCATGAGTACAAAGGTCTAAGTGTGAGGGAATTTGATTGAGCCCAAGTTTATTATATAAATTGGCGACATTTTCATGACTTTTTCTACACTTCTTGGCTCCTATTTCTTGATTTTATGTTTAATTTGACTCTTGAGTGACTAACTTTATTTTATGTAGTTTGAGAGTAAAAATTTTCACAAATAAGTATTAATTGCACTAATTAAGTTTTTGAGAATAATTGATATTTCAAACTACCATTTGTTCATTATAGGAGACTCAAGGAGAAGAGACTCAAGAAGATGTAGAGTCATGGAAAGGCTGAAGTCAAGTCAACAAGTGAACGGGTGCAACAGAAAGTTCGCTGAGGCGAAAGGGATGTGTCGCCGCGGCGAAGTATGAAGAAGAATTCCCGGCAGAACTTTTAGGAAAAGTTCGTTACGGTGAAGATTAATTCTACCGTCGCCGCGAAAAAACCAACAATGCAGTTAAAACTTTTGGGAAAAGTTCATTACAGCTAACTTATTTGTCGCCATGGTGAACCTTCGAATACCTGGACCATTTTCGAAAGTTTACCCATTGTGCAACCCGATCTATAACCCATTTCTTTTAAAAACCTACCATTTTAGGTTAAAAGGAAGCCAACACAGTAAGAATAGAGAATACTCTCACTCTCTAAACTTTCGAACACTCCACCATCCACTCTCCTCCACTTCACCATCAACTCCTCACCTAATAGTTGCTATCATGGATGCTTCCAGTGGGTTCTTGATTGTGAATTCTCCTAGAGTAATGCTTGGCTAAGCACCTCTTTCCTTTTGAAAATGTAGCGATGGCTAGAGTTCAACAGGCTTCCAAGGGGAGTAGTTTATTCTATGTTCAACTACATTTTTATGAACTCCTAGGTTTAGGATTTTTAATTTTTAGTTGAATTTTCTTGATTAGAGTTTAATCAAATATTGGACATTCAATGTGTTATTGGGATTTGATGATGTAGAACTCGGAACTTGAATATATGAAGTCTCATATATGTCTATTTGTGATTTGGTTAATTTTCTTTTATCTGCCTTGCTGTGTTTGATATTGAGATGATTCTAGATCTCAAAATGACTTATTGCATTGACTTACCCATTGCACACACTAAGAGCATTCAACAAGGTTTTAAGAAATGGAGTTCATTGATTAAAACCTTAGACTTTAAGAGTTCTTTAAGGTTTACTATTTGAAACTTAATGATTCACTCCCATAAAAGTTCGTTTTGAACTATGATAGCCAAATCTCATTTTCAAGAGAATACTATCATCATTTGATCATTGTTTTCATTTTATCGCTTTTCTATTCCTGAAATCCAAAAATACTTTTCATTATATTTTCTTACAATTTGCTTATTTTTGTCCAAATTTCCAAAGATCTAAACCCCCTCTTCCTTGCTAATTTTGTTTACATATCATGACATATAGGCTAGCTTAGTTCCATTCATCAGGTTCCGATTAAGTGAAATGACCCAAGGTTGCATTCTATACTGCAATCCTTGGAATTAAAATTTTTTGATTTAACCTCCAAAGATAAAAACAAAAGGGCTTGAATCACTAATAATAGTAATAATAATAATAAGAGTAAAGAAGATAAGGATAATAATAATAATAATAATAATAATAATAATAATAATAATAATAATAATAATAATAATAATAAGAGAATTCAATAAATAGATAAATACAATAAAATACTAACACTAAAAATATGAATAGTAATAATTTACCAGATGCAAAGATATTCAGTAAGTGCACTAAGAAAATCCACATGAAAGTAAAGACATGTCTAAAATGTGCATGGAAAAACTGTTGATACACGTCAATATAAGACTTGGCCCCAGTGAAAGCAAGAGCGTATCACACCCACTCTTGTCCAAGGAGAAAATATTGAAAGAGAGAGGGGGAAAAAGATCAGTGAGGTTTGAAGTAAGAAGAAGAGGTAATTTGTAAGAGGTTGATGGCCCAAATTAGAAAAGAGAGAGTTGTCACAGCTTAAAACGTAAGTGGCGTCTCAATAGGTCACAACAGTAGGAGGAATGACTACTTTTGATAGACAACAGCTGCACTTATCAGGATGCTCGAGGAAGCATACTGAGGCGACGTGTGATAGAGCCATAAAACCCCACACAAGTGTAGGGGCATTTATCGTTTGTCATGTATGTAGCTCTGTGTTATCCACCTTGCCCCATGAGCTGCATGTCGTGCAAAGAAGATGAGCCCGAGTACATCTTGTGCAAAAGCAAGTCCTATTATGCATGCTATTCAGTTAAGTAGGAGAGAACCTAACCCAATTGACCAGGGAATCATGGATATAATGGCCAAGTAACTGAGAAACAAGGAGAGAAAACCAACCTCAACTACGATGGAAACCACACAGAACATACCATACCAAAAATTTGAAATAAGCAAAATAACATCTACATACTCAGAACATATATCGCACTGCTAGATATGAGAACACGGATGCAAAATACAAAATACAAAATACAAGGGTGGCTGGAATTGCCACCCCTTACCTCCACCAACGAACAGGACCATTCGTAGAGACATGTACCCCTCAGCCTACCATCCTTCATATACTCCATGTACCTTGAAAACAAAAATAAAAGAACCAATTTTTCACATAGAAGGAAATAGTTTTGTTGAAGAGAATCAAACCTGGACCCAACATGAGCAGAGCCTTGAATCCAACTTCCTTCAAAGAATTAGTTTTCCCGTGCCTTCAGAAATAATGAAGTTTTTTATTGCTGGCTTTCACATGACTATCCATTTAAAATATGAATCACTTATATACCAGTACAAATCACATTGTAGGTTTCCAGAAGGACCAGGACTAGCGACACCTCCCGTAGTTTCCACAACTCATAAAGCATTCATTCTCTCGAATTTTGCTTCACTATTTGCATGTATATACCCAACATTCTGTATTTCACTGCACCATATGCTTGGTTGGATGATAACTATAAAAGGTTAATCATTGCAATGAGATTAAACATCTTCGATGTAACAAAAGAGTAAGTATATGGACATTCATTAATGCATAGATCTAAGACATTCATTTACATTTTATGAAATTTTTAATGCATTTTCTTTCATGAAAAATTCGAAACTTTTACAGTTTCAAATTTGCATGACGTTTTTGTGGAGATTTCATTTTAATTTTTTCAAGTAAAATTTTATTTTGTTCTAATTTATACATTAATTTGTATTTGGTTGATCAAATATTGTGTTTTCTAGTTCTTACCTTTTAATTTGTTGATTACAATGTTCATATTTAGTGGTCATAAGTTTTTGCATTTAATTTTTTTAAAAAAATTTGTTTTTAAGAATGATAGATATATCTAATCTTGAATTTGCACACACCCTAAGCCGAAATTTTAGTGCCTGACTCAAAGACAAGCTCAAGTTTAACTAAGATTATCTCCATTTACATATTCATCCCTAATTATCTTGTACTTTACTTTTTGACTTCTTGTGGTCTTAATTAGAAACAAAATCAAATTTTGTATTAATTAATGGGTTGATTTAGAACCATTTCGCACGACCTTTATCAAACTTTGGTTGAGAAAGTCAAATTTTGATCTAAAAACAAGTTTGAACTCACTATAACAAATATCACTTTTGGCTATGTTTTCAATTGCTAAGATTTTAAGTTCATAGCTAAAAGTAAACTTTTGGCTGCAAAATTATACAACCATAGCTAAAAATAACAGTTTGGCTTCAAAAAATTAAAATTGTCACCTATTGAAGCAAAACTTCCAAATATATCCTTTTTGGTTATTTTTCAATTTTATGATTTTAAATTTACTATTAAAAGTAAACTTTTGGCTATGAAATCATAAAATCATAGATAAAAGTAACTTTTTGGCTACGAAATTTAAAAATCGTCACTAATTGAAGCACAACCTGCAACATCTTAATTTGCTACGATTCTAAATTCATAGCTAAAAGTAAAATTTTGGCTATGAAATTTAAAAATCGTCACATATTGAAGTAGAACCTCCTATGGCTTAATTTTCTACGATTCTAAATTTGTAACTAAAAGTAAACTTTTGGCGATAAAGGTAGAAAATTATAGCTAAAAGTAACTTTTTGGCTATGAGTTTAGAATCATTGCATATTGAAGGATAACATCCCATGTTTTAATTTGCTACTGCTCAAAATTCATAGCTAAAAGTAAATTCTAGGCTACAAAATTAGAAAATTGTATCTAAAAGTAATTTTTTGGCTACAAATTATAAAAATTGTCGCCTATTAAAGCATAAACTCTTTTCCATCTTTAGGTGTCATTATCCAAGATTTTTAGCAGAAAAGTTTTGGCTGCAAATATGTTTTCATAGCCAAAAGAAGATGAATAAAAAATATTATAAATGTCGTCATTTTTATGAGACATATAACCTAAATTCAAATATCCCTCCTTTTGCTTTGCTTCTTTTGTCTTCACTTGTCTTCTACTGCAATAGCTTCCTCGTCTTATTCTATCTTCTTGTGTCTTCTGCTTCAATTTCTTTTTGTCCTTCCTTCTATTTGCATGTTACTCCTCTACCTCATACCACCTTTCCCCTTCTCTTCCTCCTCCTCCTCCTCCTCCTCCTCCTCCTTCTCCTTTCTCCCGTCCTTACCTTCGGGTCTACTTACAAGGTTTACTATTTACGTTTCTCTCTTTCTTCCATTTTTTTAGTTTCCCCATCTTTGATTTAGATCTATTAGTCCTTTCATTTCACTCTTGCTTTTGTGCATGCTTTTGGTTGTTGTTGTTATGTTTTTTCCCCATCATTTAACACATGTTATTGTAACTTGTGTATGGAATTAGTAAAGGCATGGATTTGAGGTAGGCTTCCTATATCTAGAGATCATAAGCTTATTCAAAGGCTTCTTTCTCATAGTGACATAGAGGTGATCCTTGTATACTACCATCATTGACTAGTAAGAGACCTTTCCTGTAGTTATGAGCTTAAAAGTTATAGACATCAATTTGTTGCACTAATACTTTCTTCTTAAAAGGTCAACTATTAAGATATATAAGTTAACATAAATAAATTAGTATCTACTTCTTACATCTTATATCTTAGTCTTTCGAAAAGTCAGTTTTGAAATGTGTGTTTTGATGGCTTCAAAAAAGTGTTGTCACTTATTTAGTTTGCTTTCCTTTATGCATTGAATGTAAGTAGACAATATGTACAAGTAAGTTGTCCTCATGTTTAGACAAGCCTAAAGATGGTTACATTTTGTGTTAGTCTTTATGTATTTTTTTGATTGGAAAAGGCTCCTTTTATTTAAGAATCTACCTTATCTTTTGCATAGTTATATAATATTGCAGACTCGTGTTAAATTCACCATGCATGACTCTTTGTAATTATGTGGTAATTTGCTGAGAGAATCTTTTCCATTTTATTGGATGTTAAGCGTTAGGTTCTGATAATGCATCTCATACATAATATATATCAAATAAACAAAGCGAAAGTAAAACAAAACCTTAAAAACCAGATATACTCATGTATGTAGATATAGAAAAACAAAAAACATGAAATGTAAGATGTTGACATACCTTTTTGACGATCTCCTTCGTTCTTTAATCTCACCCACGTTAAGTTTTCTTAAACCACAATAATCAACATCTCTAATAAAAATCCACAGGAAGATAGAAGGATGAAACCTCATTAGGAGATGGCTAGAATTCTTTCTGTTGGCCCCGGGTCCCCGTACGTAAAACATGGTGACTTTGCGTCACCAATTTGAAATTTGTTTTCTATGATAACGATAAATAACATTTGAATTAAATTTAAAATCTCGTCACAGAAGACGGATCATAAAAAAATTTTGTGGACATATAATTTAATTAATCAGAAACAAAACAATTACCTATCAATAAAATAATTATGGAAGAAATCAAATAAAAGAATTTGGTACTATTCAAAGTAATTTCATAGGAAAAGTAAAATAAAACTCGCAATTCGAGTCAAAATTTTTATTTTTAACAGTAAACCAGAATAAAGGGGTTTGATAAATCAACTAATTAAAAAATAATTAGAAAAAGAAAAGAAATATAAGAAAATAAAAATCGGGGCTCGCGATCGCTACCGGTTGCGATCGCGAGTTGGCCCTCCTCGTCACGATAGCGCCGAGACACGATCGTGAAATCTCGGGCCTCTGTTGCAGTCGCGATGCGCAAGGGTTTGTCGCGATCGTGCTGCGTAACGATCGCGACCTTCCTCTAACCGAACCGCCTTTCTTCTAAACCAAAATATCTCTCAATCCCGAAACCGAAAAATTACAATCTATATATCAATTGAAAGCTTAGACCATGCCCTACAACTTTCATGAAGGACAAAAAAATCAATTTGGCCTTTGAGGGAGTCAAAATTCCACTCAAAGTTTCTGTCCTACTCATCTCTTCCTAAACAAACTTCCAAATTTCCGTCGATCATAACTCCTAGTCCCGATATCGAAAAATTGCATACTTTATGGCGATAAAAAGCTGGGAATATAAGCTACAACTTTCATGAAGGACTCACAGCAAGATTCAACTTCTAAGAGGACCAAAAATAGGACAGAAGATCCCTATCAACTAAGATGATGAACAGTACCCATGCGATGAACAGTAGACCAGATGAAATGCATGGACAATAACTAAGACGAAATGCGTGAGCAGTAACTAAGAAGAAATGCGTGAATAGTAACTAAGATGAACTGCGTGAACAGTAATTAAGACGAAGTACGTAAACAGTAACTAAGACGAAATGTGTGAACAGTAACTAAGACGAAGTGCGTGAACAGTAAGTAAGACGAAATGCGTGAACAGTAACTAAGACAAAGTGCGTGAACAGTACCCAGGCGATGACATATCCTTATAACTTGAAATGCTCGTATCTTTTGACTCCGATATCCAAAATTTACAAACTTTATATTGTCAGAAAGCTGGAAAGATCATCTACAACTTTCATTTAGACCACTAAACCCAATTCTGCTTAAATCAGTACGAATTATGCCCCCAAAGTTTCAGATC
>JAOSBO010000007.1:8073744-8093403 GCA_027563915.1 Erythroxylum rotundifolium
TTCGTTTTGAACTATGATAGCCAAAGCTCATTTTCAAGAGGATACTATCATCATTTGATCATTGTTTTCATTTTATCGAATTTTTATTCCAAAAATCCAAAAATACTTTTCATTACCTTTTCTTACAATTTGCTTTTTTTTTTTTTCGAATTTCCAAAGATCTAAATCCCCTCTTCCTTGCTAATTTTGTTTGCATATCATGACTTATAGGCTAGCTTAGTTCCATTCATCAAGTTCCGATTAAGTGAAATGACCCGAGGTTGCATTCTATACTGCAATCTTTGGAATTAAAATTTTTTTATTTGACCTCCAAGGGTAAGAACAAAAGGGCTCGAATCACTAATAATAGTAATAATGATAAGAGTAAAGAAGATAAGGATAATAAAAATAATAATAAGAGAGTTCAATAAATAAACAAATACAATAAAATACTAACACTAAAAATATGAATAGTAATAATTTGCCAGACGCAAAGATATTCAGCAAGTGCACTAAGAAAATCCACATAAAAGTAAAGACATGTCTGAAATGTGCATGAAGAAATTGTTGATATGTGTCAATATAAGACTTGGCCCCGATGAAAGCAGGAGTGTATCACACCTACTCTTCTCCAAGGAGAAAATATTGATAGAGAGAGTGGGAAAAAGATCAGTAAGGTGGGAAGGAAGAAGAAAAGGTAATTTGTAAGAGGTTGATGTCCCAAATTAGAAAAAAGAGAGTTGTCACAGCTTAAAATGTAAGTGGCGTCTCAACAGGTCACAACAATAGGAGGAATGACTGCTTCTGATAGACAACAGCTGAACTTGTCAGGATGCTCAAGAAAGCATACTGACGCAACGTGTGATAGAGCCACAAAACCGTACACAAGTGTGAGGGCATTTATCGTTTGTCGTGTATGTAACACTGTGTTATCCCCCCCGCCCTATGAGCTACATGCCGTGCAAAGAAGATGAGCCCGAGTACATCTTGTGCAAAAGCAAGTCCCATTATGCATGCTATTCAGTTGAGTAGGAGAGAGCCCAACACAATTTACCAAGGAATCATGGATATAATGGCCAAGTAATTGAGAAACAGGGAGAGAAAACCAACATCAACTATGATGGAAACCATGTGGAACATACCATACAGAAAATTTGAAATAAGAAAAATAACAACTACATACACAGGACACATATCGCACTGCCAGATATGAGAACACAGATCCAAAATACAATATACAAAATATAAGGGCGGCAGGAATTGCCACCCTTTACCTCCAACAACAAATAGGACCATTCATGGAGACATGTACCCCTCAACGTACCATCTTTCACATACTCCAAGCACCTTGAAAACAAAAATAAAAGAACAAAATTTTCACGTAGAAGGAAATAGTTTTGTTGAAGAGAATCAAACCTGGACCCAACATGAGCAGAGCCTTGAATCCAGCTTCCTTCAAAGAACTAGTGTTCTCGTGCCTCTGGAAATAACGAAACTTTTTATCGCTGGCTTTCAAATCACTATCCATTTAAAATATAAATCACTTATATACTAGTACAAATTACATTGTAGGATTCCAGAAGGACCAGGACTAGCGACACCTCCCGTAGTTTCTACAAAACACAAAACATTCATTCTCTCGAATTTTGCTTCACTATTTGCATGTATATACCCAACATTCTGTATTTTACTGTACCATATGCTTGGTTAGATGATAACTATAAAAGGTTAATCATTGCAATGAGATTAATCATCTTCAATGTAACAAAAGAGTAAGCATATAGACATTCATTAACACATAAATCTAAGACATTCATTTACATTTTATGAAATTTTGAATGCATTTTCTTTCATGAAAAATTCGGAACTTTTACATTTTCAAATTTGGATGACGTTTTTGTAGAGATTTCATTTTAATTTTTGCAAGTAAAATTTTATTTTGTTCTAAGTTATACACTAATTTGTATTTGGTTGATCAATGATTGTCTTTTCTAGTTCTTACCTTTTAATTTGTTGATTACAATGTTCATATTTAATGGTCATTAGTTTTTGCATTTAACTTTTTTTTAAAATTTTGTCTTTAAGAACGATAGATATATCTAATCTTGAATTTGACCACACCCTAAGCCTAAATTTTAGTGCCTGACTCAAAGACAAGCTCAAGTTTAACTAAGATTTTCCCCATTTACATATTCATCCCTAATTATCTTGTACTTTAGTTTTTGACTTCTTGTGGTCTTAATTAGAAACAAAATCAAATTTTGTATTAATTAATGGGTTGATTTAGAACCATTTCGCACGACCTTTATCAAACTTGGGTTGACAAAGTCAAATTTTGATCCAAAAACAAGTTTGAACTCACTATAACAAATATCACTTTTGGCTATGATTTAATTTGCTAAGAATTTAAGTTCATTGCTAAAAGTAAACTTTTGGCTACAAAATTATAAAACCATAGCTAAAAATAACATTTTGGCTTCAAAAATTTAAAATTGTCACCTATTGAAGCAAAACTTCCAAATATATCCTTTTTTGGCTATTTTTCAATTTTTATGATTTTAAATTTACTGTTAAAAGTAAACTTTTGGCTACTAAATCATAAAATCATAGATAAAAGTAACTTTTTGGCTACAAAATTTAAAAAATCGTCACTAATTGAAGCGCAACTTGCAATATCTTAATTTGCTACGATTCTAAATTCATAGCTAAAAGTAAACTTTTGGCTATGAAATTTAAAAATTGTCACATATTGAAGCAGAACCTCTTATGGCTTAATTTGTTACGATTTTAAATTCGTAACTAAAAGTAAACTTTTGGCTATAAAGGTAGGAAATTATAGCCAAAAGTAACTTTTTGGCTATGAGTTTAGAATCATTTCATATTGAAGGATAACATCCCACGTTTTAATTTGCTACTGCTCCAAATTCATAGCTAAAAGTAAATTTTAGGCTACAAAATTAGAAATTTGTATCTAAAAGTAATTTTTTGGCTACAAATTCTAAAAATTGTCGCCTATTAAAGCATAAACTCTTTTCCATCTTTAGGTGTCATTATCTAAGATTTGTAGAAGAAAAGTTTTGGCTGAAAATATATTTTTATACCCAAAAGAAGAAGAATAAAAAACATTATAAATGTCGTCATTTTTATGAGATATATAACCTAAATTCAAATATCCCTCCTTTTGCTTTGCCTCTTTTGTCTTCACTTGTCTTCTACTGCAACAGATTCCTCATCTTATTCTATCTTCTTGCGTCTTTTGCTTCAATTTCTTTTTATTCTTCCTTCTATTTGCATGTTACTCCTCTACCTAATGTTGCATTTCCCCTTCTCTTCGTCGTCCTCCTCCTCCTCCTCCTTCTCCTTTCTCCCGTCCTTGCCTTCGGGTCTACTTACAAGGTTTACTATTTATGTTTCTTTCTTTCTTCCCTTTTCTTAGTTTCCCCATCTTTCATTTAGATCTATTAGTCCTTTCATTTCACTCTTGCTTTTTTGCATGCTTTTGATTGTTGTTGATATCAAAGCAAGGGTTTTAGTGTATTTGCTACTTTATGCTACATACCTTAGTGGTTTAGATCTGGTTATGCGATACTACATATTCTATTTTTTCCCCATCATTTAACACACGTTCTTGTAACTTGTGTATGGAATTTGTAAAGACATGGATTTGAGGTAGGCTTCTTATATCTACCTAGAGATCATAAGCTTATTCAAAGGCTCCTTTCTCACAGTGACATAGAGGTGATCCTTGTATACTGCCTTCATTGACTAGTAAGAGGCATTTCCTGTAGTTGTGAGCTTAAAAGTTATAGACATCAATTTGTTTCACTAATACTTTCTTCCTAAAAGGTCAACTATTAAGATATATAAGTTAACATAAATAAATCAGTATCTACTTCTTACATCTTAGATCTTAGTCTTTGGAAAAGTCAATTTTGAAATGTGTGTTTTGATGGCTTCAAAAAAGTGTTGTCACTTATTTAGTATGCTTTCTTTTATGTGTTTGAATGTAAGTAGACAATCTGCACAAGTAAGTTGTCCTCATGTTTAGACAAGCCTATAGATGGTTACATTTTGTGTTAGTCTTTATGTATTTTTTCGATTGGAAAAGGCTCCTTTTATTTAAGAATCTACCTTATCTTTTGTATAGTTATATAATATTGCAGACTCATGTTAAATTCACCATACATGACTCTTTGTAATTATATGGTAATTTGTTGAGAGAATCTTTTCCATTTTATTGGATTGTTAAGTGTTAGGTTTTGATAATGCATCTCATACATAATATATATCAAATAAACAAAGAAAAAGTAAAATGAAACCTTAAAAACCAGATATACTCATGCATATAGATATAGAAAAACAAAAAACATGAAATGTAAGATGTTTACATACCTTTTTGACGATCTCCTTCGTTTTTTAATCTTACCCACATTAAGTTGTCTTAAACCACAACGATCAACGTAGACCATCTCTAATAAAAATCCACAGGAAGATAAAAGGATGAAATCTCACTAGGAGATGGCTAGAATTCTTTCTTTGTGCTAGCAAAGACAAGAACTCTTAAGAGAGTTATAGAGAAAAGGTTTGGGTGTAAGAAAAAAAATCTATCCTCTTTCTTTTGTGTATTACTCAAGATGCACAAAAACCATCTCAATTTTCTGCCATTTGGCCTTCCATAACCCCCATTATTAATGGAAAGTTATGGGAAGTTAATAGTCATCAGTAGCATGCATTAATGAAAGTTATAAGAAGTTACTCTAATCCATTCCATGCAATGTTTTCTACTAAGATCACATTGTGGTACAATCTCGAAACACTCTCTCATATCTTGAATCACCATTTAAGACCATTTTACTCTTCCTTTAGATCTTCTTTGTGTGTGACTTATTAGGTTCTCAGTTTTGTTGGCCACTTAAATTAATACTTAATTCAAGTAAGTCAAGAATGGTATCTAGCAAAATGTTATGGCCCCTAATTGGCTAGGAAGTTAGTGGTTTGACTACAAACCCTCCATACACAATGTTTCCATGCAATTTGTCCTTTCAGCATCTGTGCCCCACCTGGTTCAGGGTATGGTCAAAGTATCGTCTCTCACTAGACTGACTACGCCACATCTAGTCCAAGTGCTATTAGATTTTTTCCTGAGGATCTTATCACTCTATGTATTACTGAAGACTCTCTTCATGACACATATCTGCTCTGGCTAGAGACTCTTGAGTAACTACCCCAATAAGAGGCTATGGGTATTATCTCCTTCTATCTGGAGTGGTGAATCCTTTATTTTCTATTCAATTACCTCCAAATACCTCAAGTTGTACCCAATCACCATCCTATGAGTAACCTATGAAAGGCACCGATGAATGGAGTCAAAATATAGGATCAACATTCGAGATATCCTTGAGCACCTCAAGTTAAAGGATACTTGCACCATTGCTATGATGAGACTGTCATTGACACTAGAATAGAATATCCATATGCTCGTCTTATAGTTGGTTAATCTAATGTACTTACTGCCTTAGTAAGCATCCACATATTAACTTTAAACAACTTATGTCTATAGCTTATGAGATCTACTTCTTGTCTAATTAAGGGGTATAATATGCGTTAGTCTATCCGAATTAATGATACTAACATAATTACACATGATAGAAATCTCATTATCATGATCTCATTATGATTTCCTCCATGTTATATTTTGTATCAAGGACTTCATTAAATCAATTTAATATTAACATCAAATCCATAAATATACGAACATCGAAATAATGAAAAATGCCTTTATTAGTCATAAAATGGTTTGTACAATAAGTGTTAAAGGTGATTGCCTTTAAAGCACTTCTCTAACATTAAGTCCACATATAGTAAAAAAAATATTATCTATGATAAGGAGTGTTTCTAAAGGAATCATTCTGTTAAAAGAAATTATGCTAGGAATTATGATGACATTGGTGATCTTTATAACAATTTATGCCCTCCCTTATTGCATTTTCTACACAATCAAACTTCTAGTTAAAATAAAAAGGATTCTTTCTTTTTCTATAATGAATTTTGTTGTTATTCTACATGGTTTCTCATTGTTGGCTACAATTTGAACTATACCTTAGATGGATATTTTACGTAGAGTTCTACTAATAGTTTTTCAGAAGTACTAATAAAAAATCAATTATACTTATTTTCTATATTTATTTTTTATTTCCCAATATTAACTAGAAGACAAAGTTACCCTATGAGTTAACAAGGTTAGCCCTTACAATAATCTATAAGAAACCTACAATTACTATAGCCTTCCATTTTGTACCAATTGGCAAGGTTATTCATAAGTGGGGTGGTCTTGGTGAAGTTCTTGGCTAAAATGTACTTCTTGACTTCCATATTGATATAAAATTCTAGATTATGTACTTTTGTGATATTTGAGATTCCTTTAGTCTTCAATTTGTCACTAGAATTTATTGCAATCTTTTGTTTCATTTCTTTGATAATTTTTCTTTTCACTACAAAGAATGTGGATAGAGGTACCATTTGTTAGCTTAAACTTAATGAAGTGAAGGTCAAACAATTTAAGGATGCAATTGAGAACAGTTATTGGTTTGAATTCTTCATCGGTATGTGATGTATTTAATTTCAATTTGTATTCCAAATGGTAATGTGGATAATAGTATTCTAATTGGTGTTTGAAGTATTTGAGTTGACATATGACATAAGGTTTTTGGACATTCAAGTTTTATATTATAATTCTAAAACTTTACTTTGGAATTTAAATGATTCCATTCTAATATCTTAGTAGAAAATGGAACATCTTGTTTGATCTAAACAATGATGTGGTAAATGCTATTGTTGTTTAAAAGTTAGAACTAATTATTATAGCTATATTTTTGAACACATGCTTGGTTAGTCAACTCAACAGTTTGAAATTTTGTCTATTGTTTTCACTTTATAAACTTTTACTATTATGTTTTTCCTAATAAATTATACTAAATCAAAATTTCAAGTATCTTTTTTAATTATAACATGAGCTCACTTAGTGTTACTACTTAGTTAACAAAGAGTAATTACTTTGCTAGGATTATGAAAACTAGGCTACGACTTTTATAAAAATAGTTATGTTTGTATTTTAGTTGTGTTTGTCCTCAACTATCATTTTTTGTCTTCACAGTTTCTTCCCTGCTATCTTGCTCAAATAAAAAACAAAGTAAAAGGAAGAACGTTATTCTCCCTCTACAAGCTAGAATGTATGTGTGGTAAACAGAGTATTTCCAGTATTTATTTGTTGGTTATAAGTTTGTATTTTTGTTGGAACCATTTTAATTTCTCCATATTCTTCCTTGAGGCACTTACACATTTTTACCCTTTCAATTCTTATTAGATGATTCATCTATCACCTCATGGTTGCAAATTTAGATAACTTTTTATTATAGGGTATGTTTTTTCCAATTTCTTATTCTTTTTGCATATGTGATATGTGATGTGTATTTTGTGCTTAAATATGTGTTGTTGATATTTTAGGTTTTATTAGTGAGTTACATCCTGATAAGAACAGTAATATTAGGAAGAATTTGCTATATGCTTATTAGAGTATAGATGTTAAATATAACTAAAACTATGTTTTTGGTTCCTTAAGTGCCAATTTTAATTTCTTTATTGGTGTTTACCTGTATTAACAATATCAATTATCTTTCCTTTTGCAAATTATTCATTTCAATCTCACCCAAAAGAGCCCAAAACTTCTAAAAGTTGCTATAATAGTGGACATAAATTATTCGATTAAGTGGATTCCCATGAATATCACTTTTGCACGACGATTTGATGTCTACTTAGATTACCCTTTTTTGAGCGCTAAGTAAAAATTATTTCTAGATGAAATTCCTCATATTTGAGTTGGATTTATTTTTCTTTTTATTTTGTAACACCATGTAAATTTTTTTAATTTCCATTTGTTGTTTAATTTCATTATGGCATTCACTTTGAATTATAATACATCTTTTAAAATACAGATACACTGGTTCTTGATTTTCAATTCATTCATAAGGGTCATCTTTCTCATTGGCTTGGTATCAATGATATTGATGCAAAATCTTAGAAACAATTATGCAAAATATGCTCAAGAGCATAATGATCTAAAGTCTCTAATAATGCATATAGAGATAATTGAATTTCATTAGTGTTGAGTTCTTGGCATTATATGTTCATTGTGAATTGTTTTTTTATATTCTGATTTCCACTACAATATTTAATTGTATACAGTTGATTTCCTTGATTTTCTTTGATTTTATTCTTCATATATCTTCAAGACAAATTGTAGTTTTATATAGTCTTGTGGTGATCATTATTTTAGGAAAGAGATGTTAGTGAGAAATCTGGTTGGAAATTTTTTCACACCATAATTTAGTTATCTAGTTAAATGGTTTGCCACTAAAGATATTAACTCTTTAGAAGAGTTAATTGGACGACTAAGGAAGCTAAATGAAAATGTGGGAATTGCCGCTAATTGTGTCACAAAAATTCAATTTCGTCTTAATAGCTAATAAGAGAAACAATACTAGGTAGTAGTTTGAGTTATACTCTGATATCCTTTTAATCCAAGGATGACATACTATAATTTGTAAATTGATTTTTTATTTATTATTTTTCTATAATAATTGTTTAAGTTGTCATGTGTATCTTATACAGGAACAAATGATCATACTTTAATGTTATATTCCTTTTGTCAATATAATTTATGATACTTATATAATTTTATTTTATATAAAATCCTATATTTTTTGAATTAATAATGTTTTTTACAATTTAATTTGATAATAATAAGCAAATTATTCACAGTAAAAAAAACATGTCAATACATTATATATATATATAACATATTGTTTAATATCATGGATTAAAAGAGAAAAAAATATTGCGACATTATTAAAAAGATAGGAAATAACATTTGGTTACATTGAGAAAAACGTAAAAAATAATATTTTTAAAAATTTTAATAACATTTGGCTTTGTTATAAAAAAACGTAGCAAATACTATATAGCGACGAAAATAAGAAAGCAACCCAAAACTATCAGTTACAGTTTGTTTTCGTTTTCAATTATTCAATGCCAAATTTTTCATGCCAACATTCAATTTTTAGCTACATTTTTATATTGTTTAGCTACAGAAATTCTTTAGCCAATACTTTTTGGCTACGGTTTCTAAAAACTTCACTTATAGTTTTCATATATGGGGAATGGGCGACAATTTGTGCAATGAAACAAAAATTCCCCAAATCACTATAAGTGATGTTTTAAAAACATTTATCAATGTTTTTTTTGTAGCCAATACTCTACTTTGTTTTCAAGTATGCCCAATATTAAAAAAGGCTTGGAAGCAAGCTTACTTATTTAGGTTTAATTAGGGTTTGACCTTTAAAAAATTTTAACCTTGAACTTAGGCTATGAAGTGCTTGGGCCTGACTTAACGTATTGTTGTTTCTTATTTCATTATAAAAATAAAACCATTAATTAAAATTTTAATTGTAATATATATATATATATATATATGTATTACAATTAAAATTTTAATTAACGGATATATATATATATATATATAATAGTTAAATTTATTACACTTTTAAAGTTCTTCACATTTTGTTTATGTTTATAGGATTCTTTCTTTTGGCTTTTATGGAATCTATTTATAAATTAGTTTGGTTATTGAGTTATTGATTTGATAGCGAAATAATATTCTATTAACTTGTGCTTATGTGAAAATTTTCCAATATGATATAAATCATTTAAAAAAGCACTATATTAGTAAATAGTAAAAATCTTCTATTTAATGTAAGACGAAATTTTTTCATTGACTTATGTGTAGGTGTAATAAAATAATATAGAGACATCCTTATTAACCCTAGATTGCTAAAGTGAATGGCCATATAAAAATATTATATAATTTCTTTTATAGTGCTAGTACTTTTGCAAAATGTAACGTAGCAATGGTAGAAGCAATAGTGCATTACAGCGTTAAAATCTAGTAGGGCCTTTTAAATCTATTTTACAAACTCTATTTTTTTCTTATTATGTTATACTCAATTGCTAGACCTCGTGTACATGGTGCATGTAAGATTTTCTCTTTTTCTCTCTAGTGTTCTAGGTTACAAGAAATTTTCTACATTTTATAGGAATGTAAGGTAATCATACTATTATATCACTCTCCGTTGTGGCTCATAACAATGCCCCAAGTTATATTTATCTTAGTCTATGAGTTGTTATTCATAGTACTTGAAAATTGTATCATGTTATTGGTGAAACAAAATATTTATTTGGATTTAAATTAGTTTTATTTATGGTAATACATGAAGCCTTTTTATTCATATTTACTTTAATAGCATGCGTGAATGATTAAGGGCCTCCTCATCCTTCATTTGCCTTTATGTCTTCACAATAATATAAAGGCTACCATTAGAGATTGCCTAGCATGACCA
The DNA here is from genome assembly GCA_027563915.1 of Erythroxylum rotundifolium. NCBI lineage: Eukaryota > Viridiplantae > Streptophyta > Magnoliopsida > Malpighiales > Erythroxylaceae > Erythroxylum > Erythroxylum rotundifolium. Next base: position 8,084,175 of record JAOSBO010000007.1, read on the forward strand.
TTTTATGCTCAAGATAGTATTTGATGCTTGTTGCACTATCATATAACTTTCAACTATTTGAACTTATGCTTATTTTGTGTGGTCAATTATACTAATGCATAATTTATTTGTTTCTTACATCAGTTTTTTGGAATACATGTATAAGAGGATTTAATAAATATTTATATGGATATGGCTAGGTGTTATTTGGTTAAGTTTTATAGAGTAAGTTATGGTCAAACTGGTTAAAGTGGAGAAGTGGTGACATAGTTGAAATGATGGTATGTCATACACATTATATGTGATATGTAGATCTTATTAAGGATGTTAAGTTTATCACATGTCTCTCTTTAGGTAACTTATTATGTATGCATATAGATCAATCATATATGACTTGACTTCTCCTTTTTTGGACAATCTTAATTATATCTCTATATTAGTAGATTCTGAGAGCGTATTGATAGTTATTCCTTAGTATAAGAATGTCAAATTTTGGTACACTATATAATGGCTTCTCTATTTTTCTTATTAATATATTCCTAAATTCTGTGCTAATATTCCCTTATGGCATTTATCACATATATGAGACCTTTTTATGTCCCTTTCCTCAAATTAGTATATCTGCGGCTCTTGCTCTATCATTCTAGTGCCCTATCTTGGTGCGAAACCCTATTTATTTTGTATTATAAGTACATAACTCCTTAGCATAGATGTCTTTATGGATTTCTCAACATGTTTTATCTAAATTATTTATCGTTTGTTTACATTCTATCATCTAATGTGTTTTTCCTCCATATACATTCTTTAGTCATTTCTATTTGTAACTATCATTAGGCTTACTTTAATTTTCTTTATTTCTTTTCGTTCTACCTTCTTTTTTTTCATAATAAATAAACTAAATTTGTTTGAGCCACATTATTTTTAATCAAGTCTCTGCTTTACTTATACTATCATTTTCTCATCATAAATTTTTATGAAAACTAATCTTCAAGATTTTCATTTTATATTTGAAATTGCAATTCTCATTCTCTATTATTCTTCGCTTCTCTATTTGTTTTCAATTCTTTCTCTCTTCTTCATCTTCCTATGTTTTTAGATGGCATTAGATTGTTTGCCTTAAAGTTAGAGGATACACCTTTTGTCTTTGTCGAAAAATTTGATTCATCTTTATTAGAGTCTAAGAAAGATTCCTTTGTTTAGTCTCATCTAAAGTGGGCGATTTGCAACAGAAAGCATGAGAAGGGGTTGGCTCCTCTCTTGTAGACTCCGTGGCACTAGATGTTTAAGGAAGGCACTCTGGGGAAAGATCTATCTTACTTTCCAACAGTTAAAATATAATTATATATGGGTCTCTTGCATTACCTCGACCCAAAAAGGGGATAAGTGGTTTCGAGATAACAGAGTATATTTTTCCATCCTTAGATCTGACTTTTAAGAAGGCAACCTTTTTTTTTTCCACCAAATCCAGGAAAAAGGTAAGAGGAGTCGGTCTAGAATAACAAATTCAATAGAGGATTCAAAGGATGAGTCTATAAAAAATTTGATGAAACTATAAATTAATATGATTTGGATTTCAGTATTAAGATAAAATTAAAGAAGAATTTTTTTTCATTATAGTGAAAGGGAAGGAAATTGAAATTAGAGATTTCGACAATTAAGTGTTTGAGGTTAAGATAAAATAGGAAAGAAAATAATTTTTAGATGTCAGGAGAGGTTTAGAAAAATTAAAGGTTTAAAAAATATGGAAATATTGGTTAAATTTTGGAATAAGGAATACTTCATTTGATTGTTTGATAATAATAGAAAATTAGGTGCAATAAGATATTTGAAATTTTTTGCTAATGAATTAGTAAAAATATAAGTTCTTTTAGAAAATAAAACGAAAGTATATTATATCACTTAGGTGATAATAAGTGTGTTAATACGACCAAAGAAAAAAAAGATTACTAATAGACAAAACAAGAACAATGATAATGCATGCCAAACTCAGGCGTTCTTGAAAAATTGCATTTAATATAGTGGATTGTTTGGCTACTTAAATTCCACCTAGATCACATGTCTAAACTTATGTTATTTATGATTTCTTTTACTAGTTGTTGAATCAAAGGAGGTTCCAATAAGTTTTTTAATGACAATAAAACATAATTGCTACTAATTTGAAGAAAAGCAATATTGGAACAAAATGGACTCATAAACTTAAGAAGATAGTTTATGAAGTTCCAAAAGGAGAAGTAGAAGTTTGCAACTGACAAAATGGAGATCAAACTAAGAACAAAAGAAGATCAAGATTAATTAAGGTCACTTTACATTTTGTATTATTATTTTTATTCTTACTTTTTTAATTTGATGATCCAAAAGGCTCACAAAGCATAATTTTTTCATCTTACTATATTATATAGGTCTTTACCTTCATCAAAAGACATTAAAGCTTTTGATTATAATATAAAGACTCTTAATCTTTTAATAATCTCTGAAAAACATTTTGTGTTTTAATCATATTTGATTAAACAAATTGGTTTTGAGCATTTAAAGTTGTTAAAATCATGTTTTTTGGGTCATTAGTGGACCTATACTGGTTATTGGTTGAATAATATAGGTTTAAATTGCTTAATTTGAAGTATTTAGATTTTTATATGGATTGATTGATGTATTGTTCGACCAAACTGTTATATTGATTAATCAATGTTTAAACAACTAGTGAATTTAGAGCTTTTAATGCACAATGGTCGATCAATATGTTGTATATAGCCATTTTAATGTTTAGTTCTTGGCTCCAACTATGGTATATTGAGAAAGATTGTATAAAAGTTATTCTTTGCCTTGAAGGAAGAATTATAGTGTAATTTTAAGAAAAATCTTAAGTGGATATAGGCAAGGGTTACTTGTAAACCACATCCTCTCCTCCTTATCCTCATTAAATTATTGTTTAATTATTTGATTAATTTATATTATCAATTTCCCCATTCTTATTTAATTTATGCTAATAAGAAAAGCTTTTAAATTTTGTAAATATCTAATTCATCCTTACTCTTAAGAGCCATTAATGACTAATAAGTGGTATCATAGCGGATCTATTAGGATAGTGTTTCTAATGAAATCTTATAGTGAAGATCATAATGGCATATTTAGGTGCATCATCATCATCATTCAACCAAGAGCGGAAAAGTATTAATAAGCCACCTTTATTTGATGGAAATGAATATCTTTATTGGAAAACTAGGATGAAATTCTTTTTAATGGTTGAAAGTGTAGACTTAAAGGATATAGTTTATAATGGTCCTTTTAATCCTAAAAATTGTTGATAATAAAAGGTATCAAATTAAAGGAAGAATGTCAGCCTCAAGATAAGAGATTGGATTCCTTGAATAATAATTTCATATGCATCACTATGAGTTTTTTCAAATGAAGCATGATGAAAGCATATCTAAAATCTATAGTAGATTTATTGACATTGTTAATCCTTATTGACATTGTTAATCCTCTTAAAGGTCCTAAAAAGACCTATACTAATGTTGAAATGGTAAGAAGGTTAGTTAGGTCACTTATAAAAAAGTGGGAAGCTGAAGTGATGGATATACAAGAAGCCAAGGATCTAATAATACCATAATGGAGGAACTTATTGGAACTGTCCTCATATATGTTAGATCAAAAACGAAAACATGTTTGGTTTAGCTAAATAGTAGATTTTAGAAACTTTTTTTGAAATCATAACACAGCAGAAGCATAAACACCAAATCAACATGCTTTTAATTGATACATGACACGGCATAAATAAAATAAATAAAATAGGAACAAGATCATAATGTTACCAATATTACCAACTCTTCGCTACAGCTTCAACTCGTGTTGTGCCCTTAACCAATCCAATCTACCACTTGTTCTCCTTAAACAACTTAGTTATTAAATTCCTTTTTTGGAAAAGGAGAAGAAAACTAATTGAGGTTGTTTTATTTTCTATTGCCAAAAGTTTGAGAGAGAATAACCACCCTTATTCATTAAGCATCCGAATTTAATTAACTTTTAATTAAACTGTTCTCGTCTTATTAGCCTAAATCCAATTCGTTCATTTCTCTCCAAATTGTCTCATTTTCTTTTTGTTAATCTCCATTTATTTTTCTTACTTTCCTTGATAACCTTCCTAGAAGCCAAGTAGGGAATTTAATTAGACTTAAATAATTCAAGTTCTAATAAGCCCGGAATTAATTTAATCTCAATGGAATTAATTCCAAATTGTTAATCAAATGTCATTCCACTGAAGAAAATTATTTGAACTCTTGAATTACTTAAAATTATAAGAAAACGTGTTTTAAATTTATTAACTCGATGTCCAATCACAAACTCTATTATAAACCATATTATAGGCATCCACACAATAAAGGGTAAAATTACTGTTTTGCCTTTATGTTGATTTTCCTTCTAAATCTTTTGTTTCACTCTACATGGTGATTAACACATAAGATCTAATCTTAGTGTTAAGACTTGATGGGCAGCTAGTCTATCAAACTACTGGCGCCAGTTTAATCACCAATCCCCTTAAAACATCTAGAAGTGATGATATCTCTATAAACTCTTTATTTGAGTGAATGTTCCTTAATGCATGTTTCAATTAATAATTCCAACATGCAGAAACTGAATTGATATCCTGTAAAAATCCATTGCAATCATATCAACAATTATAACAAAACACACATGAGTTCACCACTCAACAAGATTGTTGTTTGAAATAAACGAATGTTGAAGTGTATGCTTTAAGATTAAAGTAACGACCTACATTATTCTCAGAAAACATACGCGATTCCAGATTCATTTAATAGTTCCATTACCAATAGTCAACTACTTTCATGATTTAAAACTCATCATTCCCTTAAAGTAAACTCCTTTACTGAAACGGAGGTAAATCACAACACTATAGTGTAAATAATAATGAAGTGACCAACTTGATTATTAAACTATGAATTAATTAATTTATATTCTTATAATATAAATGTTTCCCGTACATCTCCGTGTATATTTATATTACTTACAAAGGAACCTTGGTACCTTATAACTAGTTATATTATGCTCATACAAATAAAACCAAAATCTTTTATTTTATTAATAATAAATATTTTCATTACAATATTGTAACTGGAAGAAAATTAAGTTATATATAAATACATTGGCTTTCCAGGGCCCTATATTTACATAACCTTAACAATCTCCCACTTGCCTTAAAGTAAGTTTGACATATCCCTCATTCCTATGCCTTCTAGGCGACCGTCGAAGCTCTTCTATGATAGTGTCTTCGTGAATGAGTCAGCAAGGTTTTGATATGTAAGAATCTTTACCACATCCACCTCACTAAGTTGTATTATCTCCCTTATGAAATGATACTTTCTCTCAATGTGTTTGGTAGCTTTGTAGTTTCAAGGTTCTTTAGAATTAGTGACTACCCCACTATTATCACAATAACATGTGATGGCGTTTTCTACCTCAGGAACTACCTCCAAATCATTTAGGAACTTATGGAGCTAGATTAGTTCCTTGACTACTTAACAAGAGGTAACATATTCAGCCTCTATAGTCGAACCAACAACACAAGATTGCTTGACACTCTTTCAGACTATGGCTTTACCTCCCAAAGTAAATATAGAACTAGAAGTTGATTTCCTTGAATCAACACCTGATTGGAAATCAGAATTTATATATCCTGTTGGACTATAGAGTAAACAAGCATTAAGTTCTTCATCTTACGAAGATGCTTCATTATGCACTTGACCATATTCAAATGCTCCATTCTTGGATTGGTCTGGAATTTGCTTACTAGTCCCACTGTATAACAAATATCCAATTTGGTGCAAAGCATAGCATACATTAAACTTCCAACTGTCGAAGCATATGGAATGTTACTCATGCGTTCAACCTCCTCTTAGGTTTTAGGTGCTTGCTTCTTTGAATGTTTTATTCCATGTATAGTAAGTATGAAACCCTTTTTGGGATCCTACATAGCAAACTTATTGAGCATGTTCTCAATGTAGGTTAGTTGAGACAAGCCTACATGCTTATTCTTACGATCCCTTATAAGCTTAATCCCCAGAACAAAGTTAGCCTCTCCAAAATATTTCATTGAGAATTGTTTGTTCAACCATTCCTTAATCATAGATAACATTCCTACATCATTCCCAATGAGAAGAATGTCATCGACATATTGAATTAGGAAAATAACCTTGCCTTCTTGTATCCTTTTATAAACACAAGACTCATCTAGGTTTTGTATGAATCCATAGGTTTTGATAGCCTTGTCAAACCTATTGTTCCAAGACCTAAATGCTTGCTTAGGTCTATAAATGGACCTTTGCAACTTGCCTACCTTATGCTCATTATCTGGTTCAACGAATCCTTCTGGTTGGGCCATATAAATGGTCTCCTTAAGATCCCTATTAAGAAATGCGTCTTAACATCCATTTGCCATATTTCAAAATCGAAATAGGCTGCTATGGCCAAAAGAATTCTGATGGACTTAAGCATGGCAACTGGATAAAAAGTCTCCTCATAGTCTATACCTTTTAAGTATATTTGCTACCAATTTAGTTTTAAAAGTTTCTACCTTTCCATTAGATCCTATATTCCTTTTGAAGATTCATTTACACCCTATGGCTTTTATGTTGGCCCTTGATTTTTTTGTTATTGAGTTAAGCATGATTTAAATAAATTATGAGGTCATGAGAGAGTAATTATTAGATTTTAATTATTTATTACAACGTTAGTAGGATTTTATTTCACTGGTTAGTGAAATTAAAGTAATAAGAATGTATTGAGGGTAATTTTGGCATGTCACTTAAGTATAAAAGCCATGAAGCATTAAAGGAAGGGTAAAATGGACATTTAACACTTATTAAGGGCAGAATTGGAAAAGGAAAAATGTTGTCTTGTACATTAAAATGAGAAAAACGTGAATGAAGGGAGAGAAGAAGAGGAAAACGTGAAAATGAGAAAGAAAGGAGAGAGAGAGTCGTTCATGAGAGAAAAAGAAAGAAGACAAAGTTAGGGTTTCATCTTTTCTTAGTTTTTAAGGGTGATTTTGAGGGCATTCAAGAAGAGAAAAACGAAAGAGGAAGAGAAGAGCTTCCACTTGAGTCAAACATCTCTTTGATTGGTGAAGATTCAAGGTAAGCCCATTTTTAATCTATTGGATTTTTTGTTCATGAAGCTTTAGAAATACATGGGTCTAAGTATTCTAGAATCAATTTTAGTGGATATGCTTTTTGGGTTCTCAATTGGTATTCCTATTGAATTGGATTTTTTCCAATGTTGAAGGAAATCAAGTAAGGTAAGAGGAGAAAGAGGAGGGGCAATTTTAAGCAAGGAATTCAAGTGGGTTACATGTTTATAGTTGAGTTAATGAGTCATAAGTAATTTCCAAATCAAAAGATTTAAATGATTTCAATTGCTTTATAAATATTGCATTTATTTCTTTTTGAATGATTGAAGTATTTGTTATATGTTTGGTATATGAATCTTGATGATGATTTATGAAATGATAATGGAAATTGTATTTGAAATATATCATGTTTATGGAAATCATGTTTCTGAAATGTGCCTTTTGTGCATTATGTTGACAAGTCATGAAACTAATGCTTATGTGTAAGTTTGTGGAGATCCATCATGTTATGTCACGTGCACATTGACCTTGTTAAAGGCTTCTCTCACCTGCCCGTTAATGACTTGGACCTCCTTCACGGACTCTCTTATGTTTATTGGATATTTGTAAGAACTCCTTCGTGTTTGTCAAAGCTTTGCAAGAACTCCCTCATATATTTGTACTAACCAAACCATTATGAGTTCTTAGGTTGTTTATGATTTGTTGAAAAGTTCGATGAATACATAACTTATGTTGTTTCTGAATTGTTGACAAGCTTGAGAATTTGACAAATATGTGTTTTATGGATACAATGCATTTTACTACGGCAATGAATATTTTCAATGGTTTTGCTTGTTTCTCCGCTGTAAACTTGTTACCTATGATCTTTTTAGCTCACCCCCTTCATCCCCATCTTCAGGTGATGAGTAAGGTATCAAGTGATAGAGGGTCAAGACACCACTCCAAGATTGCATAATTTTGTATTTAAGTTACTTTATGAAAACTCAAGGCTTTTGCCGCTTTTCAAGTATAACTCATTTATATATATTTTGTATTTTTTTAGAAATTTTAAAATTTTCATTGAATAAGTTTGAAATACACCAGCTAGAGTTAACCATATGGACAAACGACATCATTTTCCACAATGTAAATGGACAAATGATGTCGGCAAGAGTTAAACCACCTGATGGCTATACAATGCAATTGGACAAACGATGTCGTGTTACAGTAACTGAAGATAACCTAATAAAGAAAAACCAACTTCTCCTTTTGCAAATCTGCTACCTGATACCCGATTAGGGCTTGCGATGGCGAATGGGAGACCATGCACTGATGATGTCCGAAGGCTCTCCAATTGACTCCCAACAGCGAGTCTTGATTGGTATCCTCTACCTTTAGTCATCTTGCAAGGGATTGTGCTTTCTATGGACACTAATCCTTTTCATCTTCCCCAGTGGTGAGAAGGCTCAACTCAAGCTTGATCAAACGTTGTCATACCAGATTGAAGAGCACCAATGAGGTTAGTTATTCCATTTTCATAACCTTTGCTACTTCTTTTGATATCTATGACTTCAGATAGATGTGAGAATTAACTTTTGAGTTGTTATTTGCTGGATCTATCGATATTTGTCAGGGAGGAGGCTGGCCCTTGAGGGGTCTATTTCAGGTAAGTCTATTCCTTCTAGTGATTCAAGTTTTTCTTATGTCCTTTTCAATCAGAGCATTTTCTTGCAAACTTACTCTGATCTCCACAGGGGTCTTCCTTGGAGTGGTGTGTAGCAGAAGGTCCTTATGTCCCCTAAAATTTACAATAGTAGGTACGTGTTCTCTTCATTTCTTTATACTGTGATTGGATATTTGCATATGTTGAACTGTTGAGCTATGTTGGGTTCCTCTGTATATATATCTGCATATGTTGAACTGTTGAGCTATGTTGAGTTCCTCTGCTTGTATGAGTGGAGGAGTTTTAGGGAAGTATAGGATCTAGTTTATAATCTCCATATACTTATCAATCTCCTGCTACAGTATCAGTTAAACTGATTGATGATCAGTTGTTCCCGTATGCTTGTAGTGTGAGGTCAATAATAGAACTTAGAGAGTTTGCCTTATCTTTAAACCTTCTATTATTCC
>JAOSBO010000007.1:8093503-8104610 GCA_027563915.1 Erythroxylum rotundifolium
TACTCCCTTTTGAAGCCCATCGAACTCAAGCCATCGCTACATCTTCAAGAGGAAATGGTGCTTAGCCAAGCATCACTTCGAGAGCACTCACAACTGTAGATACACCAATAGCATCCATGGCAGCAGCAACCAAATGATGAGAGCATCGATGAGAAGTGAAAAAATATGGGTGATGAATGAAGGTCGAGAGTGAAAGATGAGGTCTATCTGTTTCGGCTCTCTCCTCTCACCAATGTCTCTCTCTGTTTATAACCTAATTTGGCATGTTTTTAAATGTTGGGTCGCGGGTCGAGTCAGAACTGTGAGAGATTTTTCCCAAATATGTTTGGGTTTTTTATGTTTCACCACAACGATAGGCAAGCTCGCCGCAGCGTTGCATGTTTCCTGCATCCTTCGCCGCGGCGAGAGAATTATTCTTCACCGCGGTGAACTTTTCTCGAAAGTTTTGCCTGATTCTTCGTTCTTCGCCACGACGACAGATGGGCTGGCCACGGTGAACTTTTCCCAAAGGCTATGATCTCCTGTTGACTTCAATTCAACACGTTGACTTCCTTCTTCTTGAGGATCCTACAATAAAAAATAACAATTTACAGTATCAATTGTTCTTAGAAAACTTAAGAAATGCAATTAATACCAATTATGACAATTTTTACTATCAAATTGCATAAAATAAAAGTGCACACTCAAGGACTAATTTAAGCACAAAATCAATAATTAAGAGTCAAAAAGTATAGTAAAGGCCATAAAAGTGTTGCCAATTTAGATAATAAACTTGGGCTCAATCACTGATAAAGTAGCACTTTATGTTTTTAAGACTTGAAATTGTTTATAGAGATATTACCCTGGTTCGAAGGATATTTGGGCCTAAATTTTTCAATTCTTGTGTGCATCTGCTTATTTCATATCTCTCTAGAACTTGCTTCAATTCTTAATCAAAGCTTTATAAATTAGGATTTTGTTAACATGATAGAGGCATTCTTTCAAAATCCCTTGACCTAAACACAATCCCATAAACACTTATCCATTGCTAGCCCCTTAAGCCATTATTTTTTAGTACATGCTCGCATCTTTGTATTATGTCAATAGGTTATTTTGTATTTTCTTCTTGTAAAAAAAAGTGTTCTACTTGTGTGTCCTAAAGAAAGAAAAAGAGAAAAATAAAAAAAGAAACAATATATTTTTATATGTATGTGTTATATTTATGTTGTAAAAAAAAGTATCATTTGTGTAAATATTGTCTTACTGTTGACATCTATTTCATAATTATAGTGCATGTCCTCATACTTTTTCTTCCTTTGTCCATTCCATCCACTTTATATAGCCTTCCGTGCATTACAACCTTAAAAAGTCCTCTTGATTTTCAAAATTATAGTTCTTGTAGTGGAGAAGTAGGACTGTTACAAGCTTATGGTAGAGAATGGACTAAGCGGATTTTAGAGTGAAAATATCCCTTACCATAAGCGAGATGAGAGCAAACACTTTACATTGAATGCAATCTCTTTTGCTCAATCTCTTAGATTAAACTCTCATAGTGTTTATTTTCTTAGCACTCTTTCACTCTGCTTTGGTTAATCTCTAAGAAAGTAATTTTTGCTAATTTCTTATTATTGTCTTAAGCATGGTAAGAAATTTTCGTTTACACTTGTGTCTCTTTGACTTTTATAAACTTTGTCCAGGAGTACAAAGGTCCAAGTGTAGGGGAATTTGATTGAGCCCAAGTTTATTATCTAAATTGGCAACACTTTTATGACCTTTACTATATTTTTTGACTCCTAATTCTTAATTTTGTGCTTAAATTAATCCACTTTTATTTTATGAAATTTGGTAATAAAAATTGTCACAATTGGTATTAATTGCATTTCTTAAGTTTTCTAAGAACAATTGATACTACAAATTGCTATTTTTTATTGTAGGATCCTCGAGGAGAACGAAGTCAACGTGTTGAATTGAAGTCAACAGGAGATCATAGCCTTCGGGAAAAGTGCACCATAGCTAGCCTATCTATCGCCGCGGTGAGAGCGAAGAATCAAGCGAAACCTTTAGGAAAAGTTCACTGTGGTGAGCTCATCTGTCACCGCGGCGAGAACGAAGAACTAGGTAAAACCTTTGGGAAAAGTTCATCGTGGCGAGAACGAAGAATCAGGTGAAACTTTCAAGAAAAGTTCACCACGGCGAAGATTAATTCTCTCGCCGCAGCGAAGGATCCAGAAAACAAGCAATGCCACGACGAGCTTGCCTATCGCCATAGCAAAACGTAAAAAATTTGAACATATTTGGCAAAAATCTCTTAGTGTTCTGCCCGCACAACATTTAAAAACATGCCAAAATAGGTTATAAAGAAGACTTGACATGGAGATATATTGGTGAGAAGAGAGAGAGCCGACACATATACAGACTTCATATCTCACTCTTAACCTTCATCCATGACTCTTTTTTCATTACACACACTAAGATGCATTCAAAAAGGTATTAAGAAATGGAGTTCATTGATTAAAACCCTAGAGTTAAAGAGTCCTTTAAGGTTTATCATTCGAAAACTTAGTGAATTTCACTCCTCAAAGATTTGTTAGAATGATAGCCAAAGCTCATTTTCAAGAGGATTTTATCACATTTGATCATTGTTTGATTTTTCACTTTTCATTTCCCAAAAATCCAAAAACACCCTTTTTATACAATTTTCTTTCATTTAGTTTAATTCATTTAGTTTAATCAAAACAATACAAAACCCCACTCTTAACTAATTTAGTTTGCATTTCATTACAATTAGGCTAGCTTAGATCATTTGCTCTAGCTTCTGATTAAGTTAGATGACCCGGGGTTGCACTCTATATTGCAATCCTTGGAATTATTATTTTTATTCGGTTTCCAAGGGAGTGATCCAAAGACTCAATCACACACCCGATCACCTCTCCATTGTGTTTATTGTTTTTCTCTCTTAGGAATTGATTATGTTATTTTGTGCTTATTGAATTAGGTATTATGTAAGATTGATTGAATGCTCTATTTTATTTTTTATGTATGAACTTACTGTTAGAGTTGAATACAATACATAATTGTTGTGTTTCTAATTCATTTATGGCAACTAATGGTTTTTAATCATTATGGATAACATAGCCTAGGTTAAATGACTCGAGCTTGTGCGATTGTTGCCTCGATTAATATATTTTCCTAAGTTGTAATGCAACTTTCTAACTAAATCTAGAGAACTTGTTCTAGGTTATTCAATAGCCAGGTTTAATTAACAAGTTCTTCTTAATTAAACATCACTCAAGAAAAAATTGGTGCTAACAGAACTTTGTGTTAATAACCTAAGATTAATAGTTGCCAGGATAGGTATGAGCCTAACAACTCAGCGAAGTATGTTTAATTATGTGTAGGCCGAGATTGAACTAATAACCAGATCGCTGACGTATTCATCACTTTTTATCATTTTTTAATGTTTTCATTAATTTTTTTAGTTTGTTTTTTTTCATTTTATTTTCTTATTTGAAAACCAACACACCCTAACCTAAACACTGATTGATTTCATTTTAAAATCTTTACACACTTTCTCTATGGGACTGACCTAGACTTATCACTGTCATGGTTATAGGTTTAGTTATTTTAAGTAGTATTACGACTCGCTACATCAATTTTGGGGTCATTGTGAGTCACGGCTATGCAAAATGAGACATGGGTGTGACTAATGTGTCACTTCTATGACGCATTTGTCATGGCCATGAGAGATGAATCATAGCCATGACAAAATGATGCATGGCCGTGAGGTATGAATGCCACACATGTTCTTCATTTTATGTGTTTCATTATCTTCTCTTGCTTTAATCCTTCTCCTTCTTTCTTTATGAAGACAAGTTAATGTGAGCCACAATAAGATGGCTCAATTATGGTGCTTTTGACTTACTTTAGATCTTTCTCTTCCAGATTGTACCTAAAACCAAATATGAACTAAAGTGAATGTCTTAAGCATTTCATAGTATTAATCACTAAACTTTTTAGAATAAAATGTATAACCAATTGCGCACATATCACTTTCCTTTATATTTACTTATATCAACCTTTAACTTCTTTTATGATAATTCCTTAGAGACTATTGAAATAACTAGCTTTCTTTGAGTCTTTGATAAGCATAAATAGTATTGTATTATTTAAAAAACACAAGTTCTTAATTTCTATTAAGTATTAATTGTCCTTCGTTAACTTGAATATAACACCTATTGTAGCTAGGAAGGATCCACCTAGGATTCGTAACTTTTTCTCTTTCACGTTAATATTTAGAATATAAAATTTTGTTAGGAATATGAACCTATTAATTTTTACCATTGCATTCTCCTTAAGATCTCTAAAACTTTTTATTGAGTTATCAGCAAGATATATCACTCTTTCATAGGTTCTAGTTCACCAAATCTCAACATTTTTAATATAACACCTACAAAAGAGTGATATATCAATAATTATGTAATAAATATCTAAACTTTGGGGTCGCCTAGCTTTAGTAGTATGATATATTGGTGGACTTTTTTTTCCTTTATTCGATTTTTATTTTGCAATCTTATCCCTGTTGTCGTCTACTTCTAGATCTCCTTCTTTAGAATCTTCGTACTCCTCTTCAGTGCTAGTCTCTTCATTCTTTATTTTCTAAAATAATCTGGCAATCTAAATCATTGTTAGTTATACTCCCTCAGTGGTAACCTTACCTTGCTCTCTTCTTTTTGTTGTTGATCAACTCCTCGCCCTTTAGGATATCCTCCTTAATATGCTCTCTAGGATTGATTACTATTTTACTAAGTAAGCTGCCTTATGGCTCTTCATGATTGTCTTATTTAGTTGACCTATCTAAACTTTAAGACTCCTTATTGAATTTTCACTATTTTAGAATCAAGAAGTAGTTTCTTGTATAAAGTCTCTTATAATTTCTTCTAGAACTTGCTACTTCTTTTTATAGGTAGATTACTAAAATCCTAGTGATGGTTGTCTCTACCTTGAGTTATAAATCTTATTATAGGGATTGTTTTACATTTCGAAACATATCATAAAATTAAATTGCTCTCTTATTCCTCCATACAATTCCCAACTTAGCACTTCATTCCTTAATGTCCTCCATTGTAGAATTTATAACTCATTACTTTAGTTTTTCTTGTGGAGAGCTCAAGTTTTCTAAGTGTCTCACACACTTTTATTTAAGTTATCAGTATAGTCATGGCATCTATATTATGGATCTTAGTGGAAACTACAAGAAAATTCCAAATTAGTGATGGAAAATTACCGACAGAAACATACCGTAGTAAATTACTGACAGAAAATCAGTTTCTGTCGGTAACATTGTTGGGAAAAATTACATTTACAATGGAAAAAAATATCAATTGATAAAGGTGGAGGAACATCATCTTGAAAATTTTTCTTATGGAATATAGCGATGGAAGGGCGATGTATGTCGATAAAATAGACAAGAATGCTTGATGGCATAATCAAACATCAAAGTGAATCAATGGAAATATATTACATTAGTAATGTACTGACAAAATCGTTAATCCATTAAGAAAATTGAATGTTAAATGTCATAGTTTTCTTCGACTTCAATATTTTTAATAAAACAAAAATGATGTCATTTTGTTTAACACCAAATGATGTCGTTTTTAATTAACCTAAAAGCTACCGAAGCCTCCTACCCTCCTCAATCATCATTTGCTTTTTTCTATTTCCTCCTCCCTGTCGCTATTGGCTTTGTCCTTCCTATCACCATCCTTATCTTTGTCACCATCCTCATCTAAGTTTAAGGTGGGTTTTGTCCTCCCTTATGTTTTCTGCTTCTTTTATATGTGTGGATGAGTTTTATACCCATTTTGTGAAATGTTGTTCATGCATGTTTTATGTTATACCAGTAAACTATGCTTGTCTGCACTTTATTATTATTGTTTGATGAAAGACAATATACAATTTCATAAATGACAGTATATGAAGAATATATGATGTTTTAATTGTTAATTTTAGGTGGTAAAATTCACATTCCATTTAGCCATCTTGCTTTAGATATTCTAACCACTAAATTTTTGAGATTTTTCTATCACTAATATGTACCTTCTTATTAGGGAAACAGGAATTCATTCTTTATTATGAACTGAAACATCTATGAATCATCTATCATATTGCTTATGCTTTGTTATTTGCAATACATTGTCTTCAAAATCTATGTTAGTTTGATTATTGTCACTCTGCTTGTTCTTTTAAATTATATTGGTCAAATCTTTCAACTATTGATGTTGCTTCATAATTTTGGTTTGGGCTTGCTTTCGAATCTAAATTTTCCTTTAGTATTTAGTCTTTGTTTTATCTAGCTTAGAAATGTGATATAAAGATGGCTAGTTCATTGTTCATCATTTTCACTTGCATTGTAGATGTTTGGAATTTGTTTAGCACCATATGAAAATGAATTGATAATAATAGGATTTCGTCTTTTCACATATATTTTATTTAAACAATTGGATTTTAAAGCTTAAACAAATTTTAGATTTCAATTTTAAAATGGGGAATGCTTAAGGTTTAGTGATTTTATATCTGGTGCTTTTAATGATTTTGTATTTTGAATTTGGTTGAACATTTAACTTGGATAATTTTTAACTAAATCTATGCTTGAAAATGAATTTCACCTAGACGAATTAGGCTTTTGTTTTATTCATTTACCATTATTTATTAAGGCTATTTCATTTTATATAATTATGATCTCACTTCTTTTCATTTCCCCATTTTGGCAATACATTAAAATTTCACATATTAAGCATAAGAGGAAGAAAACTATATCACATATATACCTAGCAATGCAAATTTTGAATCCATTTGTTCACACTCAATAGAAATTCATAAGAATCCATCACTAATAGGAAAAATATCATGTTGACTTCAAGAAAGTCCTCACTGAAACCTAAGACTTACATTTAGTCTCTAGCCTAGAAACACCACCCTATTTGAAAATGTATCATTTCTTTGCCTATATAAAATTTTAGAGTTACTATTATTATTCTCTCTAAAAGTTACTTTGTTATTTTAAATTCATGATATTGGTTTTTCATAATTAAATTTGTTTCTGTGGGAAAATTTTAAGGTGACGGAATAAGCATTCGAATATTTAGAACATAAGTTTGTTTGATTTATTTAAATATAGTGTCCTCGAAAGCAAGCGTATATGCATGTAACTTAATCTTCTTCCAGTTACAGGTTTGTAATGAAAATATTTATTTTTAAGAAAACAAAAGAGTTTTGTTTTATTTGTATAAGTATAATGTAACTAGTCGTAACGCACCAAGATTCTTCTGTTAACTATATACATATATATGAAGATATATAGGAAACTGGTATATTATTAGAATCTAAATTAATTGATTCATAGTTGAATAATCAAGTTGGTTGCTAATTATGCTTTAGATTGTAGTGTTGCGATTTATCTCTATGAAATTAAAGGAGTTTACTTCAAGGGAATGATGAGTTTCATATCATGATAGTAGTCGACTATCGATAATGACATTATTAAATGAATCTGGAATCATGTATGTTTTAATGAATAAAGTATGTCGTTACTTTAATCTTAAAGCATATATTTTAGCATTTGCTTATTATGGACCACAATCTTGATGAATGGTGAACTCATATGTGTTTCATTATAATTCTTGATATGATCATAATGGATTTTTACAAAGTATTAATCTAGTGTCTGCATATTATAATTATTAATTGAAACATGTATCAGGGAACAATCATGCAAATAAAGAGTTTATAGTGATATCATCAATTCTAGATGTTTTATAGAGATTGGTGATTAAACTGATGCCAGGAGTTTGATGGATTGGCTACCCATCAAGTCTTAACACCAAGATGAGATCTTGTGTGTTAATCACCATATAGAGTAAAACGAAAGATCTAGAAGGAAAAAACCAATATAAGGGCAAAATGGTAAATTTACCCTTTATTGTACGGATGACTATAATAAGGTTCATAATAGGGTTTGCAATTGGACATGTGTTCTCATAATATTTAGTAATTCAAGAGTTCAACTAATTGTCTTTAGTGGAATGACATTTAGTTAATAAGCTAGAATTAATTCTAATGAGATTAAATTAATTCTGGGCTTATTGGAGCTTGAATTATCTAAGTCCAATAAGATTCCCCACTTGGCTTCAAGGAAGGTTATCAAGCAAAGTAAGAAATATAAATGGAGGTTTTAAAGCCCATGATTGAATGTTGGGCTTGCACTAATTAATGGTTAATTAAAAGCCCAAATGAACATTTAGAAATGGGCTAGACTTTGATTTAATTTCATTAATTAGATTAATTAAATTAAAACAAAATTCTTAAAGAAATGGAAGGTGAAATTTTGATTTTATTAAGGCTAAATGTGCAGCTGCACTTTTAGCATTGAATTGCTAAATAAAGATGGTAGTTATCATGTTGTATCATCATTAAATGGAGTAATGATCTTACCATTAAATGGTTTAATGGTTGGCTTTTAATGATGGCACGTAATATAACTTTTTAGCATTCATTTGATCAAAGATGAAAGATGTGCATTTGATGGATCATCTTCTTTCTTTCATCACTAAAATTGAAATTGACATATCATTTTAGGTGATTGGTCTTTTCATATAGCCATCTTAAAACAAATGAGAAGAGTTACATTTAATGGCTTCTTTATGTTTTGATTAAAGAATGAATTGATGCATTGGATGCACTCGACTTCTTCTTTCATTTCATACATAACCAAAATTGAAAAGCTGTAAGAGAGGTCTGCTTGCTTTTTTGGGCTCTCTCTCTTTTCTTGCATCTGTTAGCCAAAATTTGCATGAGAGGTGTCTCATCTTTGGCTTCTCTCTTCTAAGAAAAATCTCTTCCAAATATTTCTTCTCCTTTCTAACCAAAGGATCTTGTTAACCAAGTTTTCAGAGAAGAACAAGTGGTAGATCGGATTGGTTGAGGATACAACAACAATAAAAGGATACATTGACAAAGGAAAGGATTCAAACGCTAGGCTAAAGAAGGAAAGGATAGCATAGCGAGGAGTTAAACCTGTAGCTAAAGGAGTCGGTAATATAATCTCCATCTTGTTCTTATGATAATTATTTTCCATATACCATATCATGTATGGCTTGGTATGTTGATTTGGTTACCTTGCTTCCGCTGTGTTTTGATTTCTAAAAAGATTTTTGAAGTCTACCATTTAACCAACTCTTCCATGTTTTATGTTCCGATCCAACAATTGCTGTCAAAGCCATTTTTATTATGCATTATTTCGGTTCCTATATGTGATGCATGGGTTGGAAATTAATTTTTGTATGCTGCATATTTTTATTTGGTAGAAATATATATGGTGTAAGTTTTTCTCTTTTGGTTATCAATAGAATTTATATTTACCATGTAAGATTTCTTCATTTGGTTTGTAACAAGGAGGGTGGTCTATCATCACCATGTTTCCTCCTTGGCTTCATTTTTCTATTTATTTTGATTTTGTAATGTACAAATTGATGTAATGATGAAGATGAGGTAGCCATGGATTAAAGAAATTAAGAGGTAAAGGTTTCGATGTATCCTTTTGTGTATTGGTATAGTTAAGGTTTTGCAAAAACCAAAATACTGGATTTTTTTTCAATGAATCAAGTTTTGGTTTTTATGCAAAAACAAGTGCTCGATTTTTGTCAATGAATCAAGTTTCGGTTTTGATAAAAAACAGAGTTTTGGTTTTTTGTTTTAATGAAACAATTTTCGGTTTTAATAAAAACAAGTACTGGAATTTTTTTATGACAAAGATTCAGATTTATGAAAATCTAGTGCTGGAATTTTTATTTTCAAAGTGAAAATTTTCGGTTTTATAAAATGTGATTGAACATATTTTTACTGAATGGGCCAGGACATATGAACAAAGAGTTCGAAGTGGAAGATCCAAGTCCAAGAAGATTATTTTGGGCCTAAAAGCCTTGTATTTTATTTTATGTTCTAGGATGGACAATCAAACGTGGCTTATTTGTTTAAGAATGAATGGATAAATGGATGCAAATAATATGTGATATTATATAATTGTATGCCATTTAGAAAATTGCCAATCCTAGGCTTTGCCATGCATTCATTATATATAAGATACATATTGAAATAATATAGGATGGACAATAAATTGCATCTAGACAAGATGGTCTTTATTAAAACTTAAAGTCAAAAAGATTGAGTGGGATAGGATTCTCATGTGAGAGTCCAAGATCTCCATATGATGGCCTATTGCATGTGGTGAAGTCTTAGTTTTCACCGAAGGACATGGATCCTAGATCTTGCATGGTTTGGGTCTCCTAAAGGATAACTCAACTAATTAATGTTGTTATGACCCCACCCCTGTGAGTTATGTGTCCGACGTCCTAAGTGGCATATGGATGCGCATCCCATAAAGGTGGCGAGCACACATCAGCTAATCCTCAAAGTGGAATTTCATCTTGACCTCTTCTTAACATTTTGTTGAATCAGAAAAAGAAAACATGCTATATTTGGAGAAACGGTAGATTTCAAAACTTTTAAGAAATCATTTTTCCAGCGGAAGCAACAAATTCAAATCATCATGCTACCCATACATGATCTGGTATAAGGATAATAAAAACAGAAACAAGATGAAGAGTATTATTGACTCCTTTTATTTCTCCTCTCTACTACACCATTCTATTGAGATGTTTGAGCAGCTAAAAAATTAGAAACAATTCCATTGTCAATTAAAAATTGCTGGAAC
The DNA here is from genome assembly GCA_027563915.1 of Erythroxylum rotundifolium. Lineage (NCBI taxonomy): Eukaryota > Viridiplantae > Streptophyta > Magnoliopsida > Malpighiales > Erythroxylaceae > Erythroxylum > Erythroxylum rotundifolium. The sequence continues at coordinate 8,104,251 of JAOSBO010000007.1, forward strand.
TCTCCAGATAAGTACTCACCACCTCAATCTGATCGAAGTTGTTTTAATGACTTACCTAGTTACTTCTCAGCTTCAACTTTGAATTCTTTGAACTTTTCAAAAGATTCACTCTTTTTACGCATCAAATACAAATAACCATGTCTTCAGTAGTCATCTATAAAAGTTATAAAATATTCATAACCTCCTCTAGCTTGTACATTCATGGGCCCACACACATCAGTATGTACCAGGTCCAACGAGGATTCAGATCTGTTCCCTTTTGAAGGAAATGAGGCTTTGGTCATTTTCCTTCAATACAAGATTCACAGGTGGGTAATGGATCACTATCCAAGCCCATAAGGATCCCATCCTTTACTAACC